>VXAC01000680.1:81571-184513 GCA_013399225.1 Rhipidura dahli | reverse complement strand
TTTTTTTTTTTTTAAGTGATGAGCTTGGAATTGGAATGAGAAGATTCTTTAAGGAAAGTATTGGAAACACACAGAGTGTTTGCTTACAAATTCCTCTGAATTAAGGAGGATTTTATTACTGATTGCAATGAAAACATCCTGTCATTAGAGAGCTATTCTGAAGTTATTCAATAGAAGAAAAATATTTCACAATTTATTTTAAGCAGTAAATCAGGAAAGGTAGGCCCCGGAGCTGAGTATCAATAAAAAATTTAAGCAATTTAAAAAATAAATACAGTAAATCTTTTCAGCTCTGAAATTTCTCCTTTAAAAAAAAAATGAATCAAAACTGGTTAAGGGCAAATAATGTAAGGGGTGTTTATGACATTCAAAGCATGTTGCCTGAGGTTGCCTTCTATCAGGCTGGCAGCTTGCAATTTCCCAGCCTGCTGGTGCAGCCCTTAAGGAGGTTGTTCTGGGAGTTTCCAAAAGAGCTGCCAAACTCTCTGGGAGCTTGAACACTGTGCCCAGAACCTCTGGCCTCGCTGCTGGGCACATTTACCAGAGGCAGGGCTGTCCTTCAGTGTTGTGGATACAGCTGCCAAGCCAGAGGAGTGCTGAATGCCTGGTGCAGGTCTGGGTCCCTCCTGGCATCCCCTGGAGATCAGCCTGCACCTCATGGCAGTGCTGCTCTCAAATGCCCTAAGAACTGTGATCTGTTTCACCCTGATTTGAGGATTAATTAGTGCTACTACAGTTTGCTCTAGTAAATCCTATAGGCTAATTAATGCTTGCAGTTTTTTGTTTTAGAACTGACTGGAGCCACCCAGGTGACTTGGAGGTTAGAGGAGAGAGAGACTGCTTCATGGGCTGGTAGGTTTGTCTCTTTTGGCTTTGGCTTTTATCAGATCTTTCCACCTATCTGAGTCCCTGAGTTTTGCACTGGCTACAAAGAGCAGAAGAAAAAAATCAATAAATCATTTTGAGTTATGCTACATTTTGATGAATATATTTTGAGAGCTTGCTTTCTTTTTTATATATGTTTCTTTTCTATTAGTGGAAAAAAATTCATTTTACAGCATATGCCTTGTGAAATAACAGTGTTTCTTTGCAAATGCTTGTTAATATTCCCATTTGTGCACTCAGTACTTATCTCCATCCTGAGACACGCTGATTATCGTGCTAACTTGTGTTTCATTTTTCTGCTCTCTTCATTTCAGTTGTAGTGGGAGATTCAGTAACAGAGTGAAAATTGCAATTTCTTAAGCTTTAACTTTTCACTGTTAATAAACAAGGTTTCAGAGAAGGTTATCCCTGCTCTCCTGTCCCACATTTGTGTGCAGCTTAAGGCTTGGCACCTGGGGCACTGTGTGACAGGAGACAGGTAGATTGTGTGTGGCTTAAAGCAACTCATATTCAGCTAGCTGAAATGTCCCTAAGCTACACTGGGAACAACATAATTAGGATTTTTTGCCTGGTTCTTCTCCACCATAAAGCAGAAAGTGGTGAAGGAGGTCATTACTTTGTGAGGCATCTGATGTTATAGTGAGGATAAAAGATTTACATACCCTAATCAAGGTTTTCCTGTGATTAGTGCTTGTAGAAGGAACAGAAGAAAAATAAAAGTGCTTCCAAGATATTTAAAGGAGCCAGACATCAAATTCAGGACTGTGATACCTGAGGTACTTCAGCTGGAGGAAAACTGGAAGAAGAAATAAACTGTCTTGTTATCTTTTTGGATGTACCCACATGGAAAGGAGACTTTATTACAGCAGATGACAAGTCACCTGTGTCTCTCAGGTCATGCCTGCAATGCTGCAGAAACACATGCAGCCCAGCGCAGCATCGTGCAGTCTCATCATGGAGTGTCTCATCATGAGGGCACAGACTTAATTGAATGATTAGATCCAAAATAATGCCCCAGGATTTCTCACAAAGCTCCCCCAGCACCCTCTAAGGCAGGCACTTTGCCATCCATCCAGACTCATCCAGGCTCATCCAGGCCTGTGGTGCAGCTCTGCAGCTGCCGCTGGCTGAAGCTTTCACTCACCAGCTGAGTCCTACCTGTTGAGTTTTGGTTTGCAGAGGGGTAAGCAAAAAGTAAATATTCCATGTGAGGCATTCCCTGTTCTGCAGGAGATGCAGCCCCTTTAATGATCCAGCAGCTGGAACAAATGACTGCTCACTCATAACATACACATTGCAGTTGTCATAGAAACGCACTTAGCAACAAAGAATCCTTGACCTTTTCCCCATCTGTTTTGAATCTTCACAAAGTCACATTAATTTCTATATATTGATTTTTCCTGTTTTGTATCGGTTTTGTTTTTTTTTTTTTTTCCTCCCCACCCAATTGCCACATTTTGTGTGACTCCCAGATGCCAGCAGAACTCTTTTCCATGACTTCAGGGGCAGTGCTGCAGAGGTCCTGTCTCTCCTTACTGGGTTCAGTGTGGGGCACTGTGTAGTTCCTGACAAAAAGTGCAGACTGGATGTTGGAAAACATTTCTTCAAGCCCATTTCTGCAAGTGTGGTCAAGCCCTGGCAAAGGCTGCCCATGGCAGTGGTGGAGTCCCCATCCCTGGAGGCATTTAAAAGCCATGGGCTAGTGGTGGGCTTGTCAGTGCTGGGGGAATGGTTGGACTTGATGGTCTGAGAGGTCTTTTACAACATAAACAATGCTGTGATTCTGTATGAAGATAACTGCAAACTGGGCTGTGCAACTGGCTACTCCACCTCAACCCAGAAACCTGAGAAACCATCTGTTTCAGCTGGAGAAGGGTGAGGGAAGCTCAGGGCTCTGTGGTTTTGGATTAACCAGTACAGTGAGAGTCTGTAATTAAATCAGAGCACCCCCTGCAAATGGATGCAGACCATCCAGGAAACAAGAATATATTATCAAAGGCCACGGTGTATACAGCAACAGCACCGTGATGAGAACACAAAGGGCATCACCAAGTTCCAGGAAGAAACAGAGATGGATGAAATTTATCCAGGCTCTGAGTAATGGTGAAATCACTGCGTGTTCTGAAGGCACAGAGATTTTAGATAGAGCTTGTCTGATGTGATCACATTAGCCAACAAATTAGATCCCCAGAGTTTGGGTGGTTTTCAGTATGTATCATCACCATGTTTGCCATTTGAGATAAACAGAATAAAATTAATCACAAATTATCTTAAAATAATAAAGGAGAAAATAAGTAATTTTCCTATTTAAGTAATTTTGGAAAGATTCTAGTGCTTGGTTTACTTTTTTTTTTTTTTTCTAATTCTACACATTCTCTCAAATTGATGATGTTTACAGTAGGATATTTTCTTTTCTCCTCTTCTCTCCTCTCCCCAAAAAATTATGTAGTGAGAAAAAGAATAATTCTGCACACACATGTGTAAACAGACACACAAAACTTGAATATCTGCAAAGAAAAAAAAATAAGAGCTTTGAAACACCTTGTGCTTCTTAAGGAAAATTATTAGATACATCATTTTCCCATTAAAACAGAGTTTTGAAATATTTTCAAATGACAATTATTACCCATCCTTTTGGCATTCTACAGACCATTGCCTGTGAATTACACTACAGAGAAAGGATTGTGTAACAGCAATGATAAGGCACTGGCAGCTTTATCAAATCTCCCAAAGCAGTGGATCACTGTAAATATTTAAAACTTTTCCTGCAATACCACACTTTCTTAGAGTCAGAAATTTATCTGGAAAGGAACAATGTGGGTTGCTGTGATTTTGGAGGTTGGTAAGGGATCACCTCCTGGGTCATTTGTTGTCTGATGACCTCAGCTTAAGTAATGCTGGTGAAGGAAACTTTTGTCTTGGTTGGAGAAAAATAACATGGCTACAAGTCACCTTCCATTTTATCTGTTCTGAGTGTACTAAAAAGTAAATAAGGGAGATGCAGAGCTGTGGAGGCTCATGGAATAAAAAAAAAAATGCATTTTTAAAACTGAGAAGTCCTGAGTTCTGAGTCCTGAGTCCTAAGTGGTTTGTCTGCAGTTTAGCTAAAAACAGATGGTGCATGTCTGGGTCTAATGTATTTTTTTACACATCAATAAATTGCATTAACAAATACAATGAAAAACAAGCAGAGCAGGAGAAAGAAGAGCATGGCAATGTAGAGAGAGAAGAGGTGGTGGATTTTCAAGCTGATGACTGCCGATTTTTACATGAGCTGGCTTGTGTTCAACATTTTTTTAAATATCTGGGTATGTAACTAAATGGAGATGTCAAAATCATGGCCTGGGTTCCCACTTCACATTTATCATAGTGGTGTATCTGCAAATCAGTTCCTGAATGTTGATTTTGGTCAGTTCTTTCTGAAGAACTCAAAATCAGCATCTCAAAACTGATTGCTTTGGCTAGCACTGGCCTCAAGTGTACACCCATGTGTTGATTCAGGTCAGAATCCTCTGAAATCCTCTGACAAGCTGGAGGAGGCTCTGAACAACCCAGTCTAGTGGAAGGTGTCCGTGTCCCTGTCCATGGCAGGGGCTGGCCTGAGAAGATCTTTAAGGTCCCTCCTGATCCAAACCATTCTGTGATTCTGTGATTCTGTGATCTAGCCCATCTTTACATCACCAGAGGCTGAAGCTGAGTTTTCCATGTGCTTTCACAGAGCTTGGCCCAGCCCTCTGCTCAGGCAGCTGACTGATCTCATGTGATCCAGTTCAATGGTCCAGTTCTTTGGTTCTGCAGCACTTTCAGTCTTGCTGGTGTTTAAGATGTGAGAGTGAGAAACAACGACAGCAATTGCAGATACCCCTGTTTGTAGGGTTTTAATGGAAACCTTCAGGACAAAATTCACCAAGCAGCATCTTGCTGTAGGAGCAGTTGCATTTTAAACACCATTAAACGTGACAGATGCAGTATTCACAGTGGAAATCACAGCACTCAACCTCACATAAAACTTTTGGCAAACTTAAATGGGGAGGCAAATTCCTCTGCAGAATGGGTGGGACACTGTGGCACAGTTTCTTCACCTTTTGTCCTTCCCCATAACACCCAATCAGTTAATTATGCCCAAAATACCTTTAAAATATGCCACCAAAAATTCTAGTCAGTTCCCCAACTCTCTTCCCCCCACACCCTATGACAGGTCCTGTATTCAGGCAGGCAACACAAGGCCACACAGAACCCTGTAACATTTAGTCTGAAATGTTTCTGGGGACAATTTATGTGGTTGTCTCCCTTTGGTGGGTTCAGAGGAGGGACAGTGGGATGATTGTTTCCCTTTGGTAGTTTCAGGTGCAACCAATTTTGTGTCCTTCTTCACCTCACCCTCTGCAGAGCTCTGATTGCCATCGTTTGCCTTTAATAAAGAAAAACCTAACAAAAAGGCAACCTAAAAATTCCCTTTCCTACTGCAAATAACATATAGAGCTGGAAAGAGCATATTTGCAGTGGACAGTGAGTTCATTCTCTGTACAAACTGGAAGGGCCAGCCCAGTCCTGACACGAGATGAGTCACATCCACTGCCTGCTGTCCCCCAGGCAATATTTAACTGTTCAGCCTCACAGACCCATGTTCCAGCACTCCCAACGGGGTCAGCAGAGCCACCTTGAAACAAAGTTCTTTGTTCCCTTCATCGAGATTTCATCCTGGACTGAAACAGGGAAAGGTAATTTATTCATTTGAAATCACTGTACAAAATAATTGCATTTAAAATTCTCTCCATAATCCTCCGGGTGTGAAACACGGGCCTCAGAAGAACAGCCCTAGAGCTCCTCTGTGTTTTTAAGGGCTGGTGAGGGCTTAGGGAATGGTAATATCTGCTATGCTTGGGGAAACAGCCAAGCTTTCTGACACACAAGCTCTTCTCTGAGCCTGAAAGAGAAGCAGCAACTGTCGGTGTTAAATTTGGGTGGAGAGCAACTGTTCTGAGTTACACTTGATATGGTAAGCAGTTAAATCATCTGGGGGGAAACGCTGCTGGTATCTGTACAGCAAAAATTAGTGCTCACAGGGAAAAAGGTGATGATCTTCTATGGAGAAAAGCAGAGCCAGGTGACTCATCACCTTCAGGAAAGGTGGGAGGGGGCAGAGGGAGAAGTAAAACAAAGCACACCTCAAGCCAGTGTTTTTCTTGAATCCCGGATTTTTAGCGTTCGGTGCAGCTTTGAATTCCAGTTCGGACGTTTGTTTTTTGAATGACTTTGTGTGGGGTTGTTTGGAAGGAGTGGGGTGCAGACAAGCTTTCCCTTGAGATTCAGGACTGGGAGGCTGGAGCCAGAATGGTCATTCAGTGAGAAACCCCCTCTCCTGGATAGCCTGGTGCTTCTGTCCCTCACTGCTTTCCTTTAGCAGCCTCTGCTTCTGCACAAAGCTTCCAGGAGAGCACATCTGCGTGGGAGGATGTACCTTGCACTCAGGTATTACCCAGGTGTCTTACAAGAGAAACTCACAAGTTTTGAAGGCTGCATCATGGAAGTAATTTATTGTGATGGCTGTGAAAATATGTTTTCCAACATATCTGCTCTTCCTGGACAGCCTGCCTTCATCCAGAGTGTTGGCATTTGGGGGAAAGTTTCCAGGAGCTGGGTAATCCTTTGAAATTTACAGAACTATAGGAAAATACATGGACAACCATTGTGTATAAAATACAGTTATCACACAAAGCACAGTGAAGCAGAGAATGGTAGGATGCTGTTGACCCTAAGAAATTATTCCTACTGGCTCTGTGTGTTAAAAACACAAGTAAATACACAAATAATTGTGTGCACAGGGTTTTGTTACACCAATGGATGACATCAAGTGACTCCGAGAGGAAACAAAACTGAGCCAAAACCCACCTGCAAGAACCTTTCCTGCCCAGACAAGTGAGGTGAGGAAGCAGCTGAATCAAGTGAATCTGGACACAGACAGTGGTGCAACTTCCCAGGGCAAAAATCCCACGGAGCTGGAGTCCCCCTGCTTGCTTGAGAACATGGAGAGGAGATTCCATGACCAGCTCCATCACTCACACTGCTTTTGTTCCTACTTATTCCTCCAGGAATTAGTGGAGTGATTGACTCTCACATGCTGGGATGTGACCCTCCTGACAAAGTACAGCAGCACATGATGAGCTGCTGGTGCAGCACATCACGTTCCACCTCCTCAGGAACATCCTGCCTGGCCTATGTGAGAGGAAAACAGCCCTGGCAGGTCCTTCCCACCCTCCTGGTCACAGCTGCACCAAAACCAAACCAAAGCCACTAAAGAAGGTCAGTGTGAGTGGTTTTCTGTGCTGAAATACTTTAAATAGTGCAAGTCCACTATAAACCTGCTCTATGGGAGAAAATTGAGAGAAGGTCTATAAAGCTGAAGCTTTAAAACAACATGTATTTTATGAAAGAGTTAGAAATCCACAGGGTTTGAAGTTCCACAGAGTGTTTCTAGGCTCTCTTTTTCCTTCACGATGCAAGAAATTAAAAATACATTGGTCACAATTCTGATTTCACCTTATCAGCACCATGGGCTGTTGGAATTACTCCTGTTGACACTAGTACAAAAGGATATTCTGACAGATCCAAGAAAGCTCAGACTTATTAAAAGCAATAAATAATTGTTATGATCCCAGAGAAGCAAAATCTACTACTCTACTTGTTTTGTGTATGACTTCAGAGATTAGGGGACCCTGCTACTTAATTGCTCAGAGGGACACTAATCTTATAAAGCTCTTTTCCTAGCAGAAGTTATCAAATAGAAGCAGGACTCCTTAATAAAATTACAGTTATTAAATTCTCCCTTTTGTTGGGAAGTTACTTGGTCCAGAAACACTTGCCAAAAACACTCTTAGAAGCAAAAATCAGGATGCAATATCAAGATCTGGAAAATTCAGATAAGTTAGAATGGAGGATTTTTTCACAGCCTGTTCTGTATGTATATGTTATTTGGTTATATATATTTCTTCTTTCCCACAAATTAAATTTTCACACCAAGCAACAGTTGAGAAAGGGAAACTTATTAAAGGGGCATGTTCTAACCAAATGGAGGTGTCAAAAATACGGTTCCCAAAATCACTTTTGCACATGTGCCATTTTACAGACCCAGCATATACATTTTCTGATACTGCAGTTACTTGCCCAGTGGTACTTCAGCCTCTACTGGAGAAACTTTGAGTAATTGTATGGTTTTAGTAAAACAGTGTTAAGAATGGGTTTTGTCTGTTTAAAAAAAGAAATATTCATAAATAGTTCTCCCTGAGTTTGTTGCGAGACACGGCTGTATACAGCTGGGCTGGAAACCTTGGGGCTGAATAGATTTTGGGCAGGTCACTGGTAACTTGAAATATGGTGCTGTAACACGAGTACCTATCACAGAATCACTGAGCTTGGAAAAGACACCCAATATCATCAAGTCCAGCCTACAACACATCACCCACCCACAGGACTGCCTGTTGGCAGATGACTGGGCAGGAACAGCCCCAAAATGCCCTCCCTCTGCTTCCACTGAAAGGCAGGGAAGCTTTAGCTGCTGGGGAGACCACCAGTGCTGGGACAGCAGCGACAGAAATCGAGGAGGGAAGCTCCTTGGTCAAGCTGTGGGTTGTGTGCTGTTTCCTCTGAACCTGTCTGTGCAGTTCCCATTCCCAGGACTGGTGCTGTGGGTCCCTCCTCGTCCCAGGGGATGCACCAGGCAGGGGTGGCTGCCCAGGCTCTGCTCAGCTCAGCACAGCTCACACTGCCTTGGATCCCTCTCTGCAGCCGAGGCCAGAACAAACCATCCCACTGCTGGATGGAATGGGATTTGCTGTGGAAAGCGTGGCTCCTGCAGGCCTCTCATTATTAATAATTACACCATAATAGAAAGCACACAGCTAATTGCTGATCCCCTGCTATAACCTGATAGATTAATAGAAGCAATGCTTTCTCCTCAGGAGAGTTGGCTCACTTTTGCATTACAAAAATAATTAAAGTGCAATCAAGTGCTGAGGAGTCACCCAGGAGGTCTGGGCATAACAGCCTTTTGTCTTTTGTGCCCAAAACTGCTCACAAGGCACCAAATCTGTCATGTCATTAGGTCCTGATTCCACCCTTGCCCAGGAGAAGGGGGAAGAGTGACTGGACAGGACTCTGCACTTTTCACACGTTTCACACCAAAATCCATCACAGGAGGCTGCAGTTCCCCTCAGCAATTTTTTCCCTCACCTGGGTCACTTCAGCACTAAAGTCTGTTTTGGTGCAGATGTTAAAGATTTAGGTGCCTTCCCAGCACCTAAAATAAACCCTAAGATTGCTGCAGCTCCAAAAAAAGCAGCACAAACCCCAAGCTCTAGACTAACAGACCAAAAAATCTTCTTGTGGCTTTTTTTCCCCCCACTCTGATTACTCGTTAAACTCATAAATAATTTTAGGAGGGAAGACCAGTGGAAAATTTCCACTCACACACACTTATTTCTCTGTCTATAACCAGTTTTCAGCTTCTTTGCACTCCAGGGTGAAAATTACTGCAATTCTCATTGTTTTTCTTCGTGTGTCTGTGCACAGAGGCAAAACTCCCCTGCAGTGACCACGCTGTTACTCACAGGGTCTCAGACTGGAGATCTTCATCTTAAGCAAGAGGCAAAAACTACTTATTCACATATCAGTCTTCTTTAAAAAAAAAGGAAAAAAAAAGGAAAAAAACAAGCAGAATTTGTATCTAAAAGTTAATTAAAGTCATAACAATTAGGAAGAAAAGACAATTTTCACCCTCCTTGTTTTGGATGTTCTGTTTGGATTTTTGGACAGAGAACAACACATTGTGAAAAATATTAACTCACTAAAAGACCAAAGTACACAGGTTGACTTTCACAGATTTTTAAGAGGGAAATAAAAGGAATAATTACTTTATCCCATCCAACTTTTGGCATTCAGATCATTGCATGTGCCTCCTATATTTTATCCTGATCCCACACCTCAGTTAAAGGTAGGCATTTCAGTCACTGAGAGTCTAAACTATTCTTTCACAGAGGTAAAAGGAAAAATAAGATGGCATTAATGCCAAAGGCTCTTCAGTTACCATACCAAGATCTCTTCAGTATGGGAGTAACAAAATAAAGAAAAAAAAAATTTATAAGGACTCATACTTCCTCTAAAATCTGAACCAAAATGGCAATTCCCAGTAAAAAAGTCTAGGGAAAGCATCTTTCAGGACCTGAAACCAGCAGACATTTGGTTCTGGGTGCATGGACAATGAACAGTCCAGGACTCTGGAGAAAGAGGCTTCCCCTTTAAATGCTTCAATACCATTCCAATTTGGCCAATGCCCTTGGGCTCCAGCTGTGCTGAGGTGGTCTTCATATTCTGAACCATTTTCCATACTTGGTGTTGAGACTCCTGGTTGATCTGACTTCTTTGGCTTTATGTATTTAACATCCTTATCTTGAAGATTTTTAAGAAGTTTTGTATTGTGGAAAAGTACTGAAAATGCATTTTGAAATGCAATGCATTCAGTATCTCACAGAATTCCAGAAAGGATTAAGGCTTGAAGGAGCCACAGTGGGGTCATCTGGTCCCCTCCCTGTTCCAGCAGGGCCATCCCAGAGCACAGGGCACAGCATTGTGTCCAGAGGGCTCTGGAATATCCCCAGTGAGGAGACTCCACACCCTCTCTGGACAATCTGTTCAGGGCTCGGTCACTGCCCAGAAGTTCTGCCTCCTGTCCAGGTGGAACTTGCTGGGGTCAGTCCCTGCCCGTTCCTCAGGTGCCCTTGCTGGGCCCCCAGAGCAGAGCCTGGGTCCTGCTCTGAGCCCTCCCTGCAGCCAGGGACACCCAGGGACACCCAGGGATGGGGTCCCCTCTCAGCTGGGGCTCCTCTGGAGGCTGAACAGCCCCAGCTGCCTCAGCCTCTCCTCATCAGGGAGATGCTCCAGGTCCTCCATCACCTTTATTGCCCTCTGGATCTGCTCCAGGAGCTCCAGGTCTCTCTTGTCCTGAGGAGCCCAGACCTGGACACAGCACTGCAGGTAAATGTTTTCCAAGGCAGCTCATAGTCCTCCCAAGAGCAGGAAACTTGTCCCCACTATAACTTGTCCCAGGTATTTTAAAATTACAGGAACGTGACCACAGGTCAAGAGAAAGGGGTTGAAGAGTGGCCTCTGGTGTGGGAGTCCCATTTTGGTGCCATCAGGAATTTCTTGTCAGAGCTACGACCAGGATACTGATTCTGATTTGGGCCAAGAGTCAAATACTTTTTTTCCAATCCCACAGATAGGAATTAACACATCCAGGGGAACTCCTTCTGAAGTCTCTGCATGAAGAATGCAACTCCCATGTTTCTGGGGTTTTCAGTGGGGTCTAGAGAGTGGGTACACAGGACGGAAGAGGCAGCAATGCACCTGAATACTTTTTTTAAAAAAATCATGCCTACTCGATTTCAATTTCACAAAAATTATATCAAATTTTCACCTCCTGCTCTTCTGGAGTAGAATGGTGGTGCAACATTTCTGCAAAACTAATAGGACAAGTATTGTGTACAATATGAGAATTTTTCTGTAATCTTTCTTAACAGGAATAACATGCTGATTTTCACATCCTATTTTTTTTTCTTTTAATTACTGTTTGTTTGGTGATTATTTGCATGAGATAAAGAATGTTTGAAGGCTTCTACATTAATTAAGTTTCATCTTTTTAGACTGTTCTTTACATGTAAAGGTAATTGGTTTTAGTTGTTATAAATCTTGTGTAAAATTCCTCAAGCAATGAACAGAAGCTGTATCTCAGTAATTGTCTATTGACTACACTTTCCAGTATGAATTAATTTTCAATTACAAACTTCCTTTCTTACAGTATCAGGTTGAAAGTCTGCATTTTGAACACGTAGATATCCTCATCTTGTGCAAATTTGTCTCACATTATACTGGAAGAAGAAGAGATTCATTGAGCAACCATCAGTCTGAATATCAATGCAGCATGACAATAACAGTGTATGTCAAAACTCAGGTTTCCTCTGCAAATTCCCAGACAGCAACAAAGACTCATTTCCAACCCTAATTATTTTTATTGCTGTTACATTGTGTTCCTCTCTGCTGCATCTTTAAAAGTTAATGGCTTGATTAGGAAGAGGATCCTAAACTCAGTTAAACTTTCACAGAGACCACGAATTAAATCTATCCCTACTTAACTGGGAATGTTGTAGTGGGGGGAGTATGGAAATCCTTGCAATTTTACCTGTGGGATACTTCTCACATCTTTAAAATCCACATGACTCACCCAGCCCCACAAAGTTCGGTGGGTGGGTCCACGGGGTGTGTAAGCCATGGTGAGGGAGATGCCAAATATCCTCCCACACCATAAAGGGGGAGCAGATGCTGGGTTGGGGCCTGAAAACAGCCAGATGACCTTCTGGAGAGAGAACCAAAGCCCTCTGGGGCAAACAAAAGAGGTGCTGGTTCAAATGGACAAAATGCCACCATGGACTTCTGCTGCCACTAGTGGAGGTCTCCATCCTTCTTTCTTGTCCCTTCCTCACAGCCATGAGGTCCCACCCTCCCCTGAGCTGGCACTGGACCAATTTTATTTGCTGTACCAATTTTATTAAATAAAAGAGCAGAAAACTCTTTCCTCCCCTGGGACAGGGGTCCTAAGGATGCCAGAGGCAGCACCAACCAAATGATTAGGAGGATACACCCAGGAGGGGAAGCTGGAAGGAGCTCCTACCCCAGTGCCACACTGATGTGAGCAGCCTCTGAATCCTTTCTCTCAAAGGCTGAGGCATCCTGACTTTGCAGAGGTCTTGCAACACTCAGAGAGAGATGATCCCATGTGGTTTCCCACACAGTGCCCACAGGCTTTCCCCTGGGACCCTGTGTGCCCCAGATATCCTGTGTCTGACCTACAGGAGTGTCTTGGATGCCCCATGGCATCTAAAATGGCACCTGAATCTTTCCATCACCTACCTCAAGTGATGCCACTAAATTTCAGTAATATCAGTGACTTTAAAGGGCTGCATTTCATCCAAGAAAAACGGGATATATTAACTCTTTAATTATTGCATAAATTGTGAAAGAGCAGAAGTGTCTTCATAAGCAGTTCAAAGTAGGAGCATATTGAATGCTTTTTAAGGTATAAAATACGAACTAATAAACAAGAGATTTCAAGATACGTGTTCAGCACATCCGCATTTCAAATTTCGGAGTTCCTATTTAGGAATGTTAATAAGTTTAACAGGCTCAGTGTTACCATCTTTCTGATAGGAAAAAAAAAAAAAAGATGTAATATATACATATATATCTGTAGATTTTCACACACTTGACCATTTATTTAAAAATAGATATTTTTATGTTCTCTGGTATTTGCTGTAACTGGAAAAAATAAAAAACAAAACAAAAACAGAACAAAACAAAAAAACCCAAAAAACAACAACAATAACAACAAAAACAAACAGAAAGGAGAGAGAAAAAGATCAATACTCCCTGTGCAGGAATCCTGAGAATAGGGCTGAAAAGAACATGATGGCTCAGGCACATAAAGTGAGGCTTGACCATGTCACTTGACCACTGCAACATGAAAAGCTCCATTAGACAGATTTGTCCTTTTCCTTCTCTTTCCCTTGCGTAGGATTTGTCCTGTCTGTGAAATAAAGACTTCAGCAAACAGTGCCACCAGATGGGCCCTCGGTGGAACTGTACTCACTCCGTGACATCCTAACAGGAAAGGGAAGAAGAGAAAGAAAACCCCAAACTTCAGCGTTTCTATTAATTTCATCCTATCTTTTCATCTCTGCTCTGGAATTCTCTCTCTCTAGCAAGAAACTGAAGGTTTTATAGTGTCTTACATAATAAGGTGAAAAGACCTTGGTTTTACTTTTCAGTGCAATAACTTAGAGCTTGCAAATTTCTCACTTGAGGTTAATTGTCTCTTCAGAACGCGTGACCCACATTGCAGACAGGCAGAATAAAACAGTTCTGTGTACTTCTAATGGATTTATTTAAAAGGATGAGCAAGCAAATGTTCACTTAAGAGCACCTATTAGTGAGCTAATATACTACGTTTTTACCGGGAAAATTAAAGGCTGAACAACTAAATGGTCAAATTGAGGTCACAATTAAAATTAAATCAGTAAATCACTAGACTCAGAGTGATCAAATCACTGCATGAATACAATATATAATGAAATCAAATTATGGGCTTGATAGCAGATTAAATTACTAGTCTTTGGCCTCTGCTGAATTAAAGAGAGGTGTTTTCCTTCCAGGAAGGCCCCAGTGGTGTTATACCAAGAGTGTTGGCCCAAACAGGTAAAGAAGGCAAATATCCTCATATATGGCTCTGCTAATCTCCTGGCAGATTTCCCTGGGAGAAATCTAACAGACAATATAATGGAGGCTTGGATTAAAAAAATACAGCTCTTGTTGTTTGATTTCAACAGTCCCTCCTCAATTCTCACTGCTATTAACACTTTTCTGCAGTTGCTCTTAATTACCTCCCCTCTGTTTCAGCAGTGTGACACAGAGTCTCCCTTAGGAACCCACCAGAAATGACAATTTAGACACAGATAAGTGGAGCTTTTGGGTAACAGTCTTCCTCTAACACGGAAGAATCCACTCAATAAACCACTAGAAGTTTCTGTTTATTTAGAGGATCACCGAGGTGCCATCAATACTACCCTCACAGCCTTGTTTTAAACACCTATGAGTACAGCCCTCCTTTAAATGAATTAAATGTTTTCTTAATGCTTTCAGTCATTTGCACTATGAAATACACAAGAATCATTGCTGCTTCTGCAAAATTCCAGATTTCATAAGGGCTATTTTTCTTGCTTTGCCTTTGAAGCCAACAGGTACATGAACTCAAGTGCTCTGAATATTCAGTATGGTCCAGGACTTCAGCCACTGCATGCTAATTTTAAAGGTTTTGTGTCACAGAAGAAAACTCAAGAATCAATTTTTCCATTTCTGTTTGCCACAGAAGCTGCAGCAGAGGTGATGGTCCTGAAGAAATGAGAGGTGTTTGATAGAAAGGTTTGGTGACAATATTTCAGCCAACAGAGCAGGTGTGAGATCTTGGAAATTAGGTAAATAAATATACACTACTGAGACCTATATATTATTTTATCTTAGATAAAAATCCAGGAGCAGAAATTAATGGCTGATTCTAATGGCATTTACTCTCAAAACACTTACAAAAGTTTTTTTATTTTTACCAGCGTATGTTCTATATATTTTCTATACAACATTTGGGATGTTTTCCACCCCAGTTCAATGGACTCTTTGCAATATGAATGAAAAAAAGACAGGGTGTTCCAAACTCAGCACTATTCACCCCATTCTTCCTCTGAGGGCACCTATCTCCACAGACTACAGGAAGATGGCTACACTCTGACTTGGCAGTCCCCATCAGTAACCCAAAATTATCACTTAAAACAACACAGTCAAACTGAATCAAAGCTGAAAGGTTTGATAATTCAAACACTATCTTCATTCTCTTGGAAGATATGCCACTCTTTCCATCTTTCATCCCTGAAGAGCTGTGGTCCTAACTTCCAAAATTCCTTGACCAAGTAGTCTCTTTAACAAGTGATAAAGCTTTCACAAAGAATTAAATAGTGCCAAACTGCCATTCCACCATCTGACTGAAGATATTTGCCCTATTTTTAAGAGAACTTATGAAAATATTGTGGTAAAAACACTTAAAAGTATTTTAAATATTATTTTTCCAGGGTTTTGATCCAATTAATTACCCACTTCATTTTTTCTAAGAGGTATTTCCTCTTAAAACACTTTCAGAAAATCAAGAAAATGTAATACATTTTTATAAAAACAAAACAATGGAATAGTAAATATGAATTTAAAACAATAAAAATAAATAGTGTCTCAACACCACAGGATTAGTGCTTAGGTATTATTTCATCAGTTAAGCTCCAGGCTTGAGACCCAATTCCTTAAAGAGAGGAAACACACACATTTCTTTGCCTTGTGGTATTACTGAATGGAGCAGATGACTCTGGTCTAGGAATGGGAGAACTGGTTTGGTGCTTTGCTCTGTCTCCAGCAGCATCACATCCCTTTCCTATATTCATGCAAGAAAAGAAAATAAAGATTATCAAGTTTTGGTTGGCAGTGACTGCAATCATTCATTTTGGAGACGGGGCATGATTTTGGGATGAATTCCCAGACAGTCTCCATTTGCTGTTCACTCATTCAGTTGTGAGAGCAGTTTGAGATCCCACTGATTTCAGTGGGATGGGGAAGGATGCCCTGACTTTCTCAGTCAGGCACTGGCAAGGATCTTCAGGCTTCTCCCAGACACAAGAGACTTAATCTGTGAGTTTGGACCACCTCATTCCATTCCTGCCATGGGCAGGGACACCTCCCACTAGACCAGGCTGCTATCTAGTATCTGCTCCAAGACACTCAGACGGGCTTCTTGTGCTCCTGTCTGGTGTCTGTTTAGGACCACACATCTGCTTCCCCATTAAATGACTGACTTTAAATGAATTTCTACCTTTTAAAGTAGGTAGCATGCACCTGGTCCCCTGCCTGAAAAGCAGCGCTGCCTTTTCATAGAGAGTTACACTCCAGACTTGTTCTGTTCAAAAAACTCCAGGAGTTTTTCTCCAGGGGGGTCACAGCCTAGCAAACAGACAGAGGAGAGAACCATTCCCAGACCCAAATATGCATCACATGACAATTGCTTCTGCCCTGGTGTGTCTCACAGGCTCTGCGCAACCACGTCAAAGAGATGCCCTTTCATCTCTATCAGGAGACAAAAAGGCAGCAAAATGGGCCTAAGGAGCAAGTTTAATTTAGTTAATAAGCTTAGTTTAATTCCAAAGACAAGCACTTTGGATGGCCACCATGGCTGTGACTGTGCAATTCCAACCTGCATTTCCTAAACTCTGCATAGCTTCATTGGGTGTCAGGAGGGAGATAAAAACTCATGAACCTCCTAAGCAAACATCAAAACAGATTCGAATTCAAGAAGGTTTTGTACTATTACATTAAATAAAATCCATGATAGATAGCTAAGTCACAGGAGGCCAGTTGCAAGCCTTTGCTACTGTCAAGTGATTAATTTCAGTAAGAACATCAAAGAGAGGAAACAAGGAAAATGGATGAGATGCTTGCTGCTGTGGCAGAGAGAGCAGTGGGGGATTTTGCCCACGTTAGAACTGCAGCCCTGTGCTCAGAGCTGCCATAACACATCGTTATTGCCATTGTATTGGATCCATGTAATCTTGACAAGTAGTAAAACTCACTTTTCTCTGGAACAGCAGTGAACAGCAGGAAGTAGAGGCATTTGAGAGAGGCTGGATAAGAGTACTGCTCTGCCCTTTCCCACCCCAAAAATGGTGAAATCAAGGCAATGAGGATGGTGAAAGGCCTTGGGGGGCAGCTGTGTGAGGAACAGCTGAGGGCACTTGGTCTCTTCAGCCTGGAGGAGACTGAGAGGAGACCTCACTGCAGTTACAGCTCCCTTGTGAGGGGCAGAGGAGGGGCAGGCACTGATCTCTGCTCTGTGGTGACAGTGACAGGCCCAGGGAATGGCCTGAGTGTGTGTCAGGGGAGGTTCAGGTTGGATATAAGGAAAAGATTCTTCACCCAGAGGGGTGTTTAGCAATGGAACAGGCTCCACAGAGAATGATCACAGCACCAAACCTGATGGAGTTCAAGAAGTGTTTGGACAATGCTCTCAGGCACATGGTGGAATTCTTGGGGATGGCTTTGTGCATGGCCAGGAGTTGGACTCAGTGATCCTTGTGGATCTCTTCCAACTCAGGATATTTTGTGATTCTATGATGCCTAATGCTGTGGATAAACTCCACCACCTCAGCCAGGTGGAGTCTGAACTCTCATTCCTGAGTCACATAACACAGAGTATCAGGTAGAAGAACAGAATCTGTCACTTCATGAGGTTAAAAAAAAAAAAAAAAAATTAGTCCCAGAGTTGGCCTTTCCAGGGATGCACGTGCCCACTGCTTTTGACACATCTCACCTGCTATGGGTTCTCTGCTGCACTTGTTCAGTCACTGGATTATCCCAGATGTGAATCCAGGCTGCCTAACACTGGGGGTCCAAAACTCATTTGGATGATGGGATACAGAAGCCTAAATTTGAAAGAGCCTCTGTCTGATCTCCACTTCCTTCTCAGAAACAGGATCTAAACCTTTAAGGCTGTAACACAAGTTCTAGGGCTTTAGCAACCTGGGAGTGTCTAGATGACACTGCAGTCTGTCACTGTTTGAGTTGAGGTGTATGTTTTCAAAGGCCAGAGAGCTTTTGAGAGATTAATACAGCTGCAACCAATTTCACATCCAGAGGTCTGGGATTTCCCTTCGCATATTTGGTACAACACAGAGCAAATGGAAACCTAAAGCACCCACCAGAAGAGATTCATAGATCTCGAAGGAGAATTGATCATAGCCCTCTGCAAGCATGACCTTCTGTTTAACACAGGCCGTAGGATTTCACCTACCGTGGCAGAGGGAATTATTCTTTCTTTCTCCCTAACTGAACACTATCAGGCCCAATAACTTGCTGGTGGCTGAACTGTAGCTTATTATTAAATAAGACATCCAGTCTCAGTGTAAACGCTCCACTGTGAATTTACCACCTTCTTTGCCAAGCTTACAGAGTGCTTAAACACCTTGACTGAATTCATTCTTTTCCATTTGAATTTATTTGACCTAAACTTCCTGCTATCCAATTTTATTATGCTTTAGTGCACTGGACTGAATACTCCTTAATATCATTTCCCTGGTTAAGACTGTTAAACAATCACGCACCAGACACCAGGGACCAAAATGGGCACTTTCAGTGCTAAAATCTGCTGCACCAACAGTCTGAGGTAGTTCAAAGGTTCTGCTCCATGGCTGGGTAAGTTAAACTGGGGCTGACACAGAGAGAAAGGCTGTCCCACCTGCACCACCCCCGGTGTTCCTGAGCTCACTGAGTAAATCAGTTTAGTGAGTTCAGGCATAGGAAATCCAATACTGTAAAAGTGATGGGTCGGGATTTTGTTGGCCTGCTGCCTGAAGTGGGTAGGCACAGGCATGGAAGGCACAGGGATGGACAGACTGAGTCAGGCTGTGAGGAATTTGCAGCTTTGGGGAACCACAGTAGACTTGCACCCTCTGTGCAGAAAGGTCACAAAACACACAGTAGCCAGTAGGTTGAGGCAGATCTCAAGATCTGAAAATGCAGTCCTGCACTTGCTTCAAAACAAACAAATTAAACCAAACCAACCCAAACCTCCTTGCTTCAATTAGTGATTCCTGAATTAATCTTCACTGTTGGTCAGGCACTGATAACCATGTATGGAATTCTGGTAACAAAAGAGCATGGGAGGAGTGACAATTTATAAATAGAGTTTGAAAACCAAGATGGATGATCAATCCCAGAATGCATCTCTCAGACACTATATCCTGAGCAACACCAAAAGAGCTGCTGTGTCTGAAGTGAACTAATGCAAGGCAGATTAATGAACTGACCTGAATAAAGGCGATCCATTTTTCATAATCTTTTAAAATATTATCTTTTCCCACTTTCTAAATAAACGGTTGGAATGTTAAATCAGTTAAGTGCATCAATTTGATAAAAACTATGCAAATCTTTAAATACATAAAGGCACCATCTATAACATTGACAGTTCAGATAAAGGGTTTAGTTTTAGCTGAAAATAAAAGTTCCCAGTATGGAATGTAAATGCAAACATTTGTTTTATTTATTTTTTTTTAAGTACTCTGTATTTTGTACTCTGACAGTTACAAATTGCATGGATAATTTATTGAGGTTTTCTCTCGCCACAAACACAGTTCTCCCTTCATGAAAAGGCTTGCTAATATTGTAGGAGGGTGGATAGAAAAGCAGAACTTGAGGGACAGTGAGAAGGAAGATAATAAACACAGAGATATGACACAGATTAAAGTTAAAAAAAAAAAATAGCAGGCAGCAGTTTAAATTACAAAATGCTGGGGTTATTAAAAAGAAATCTATCATATGTGCCAGGAAAATGCATGCAATGCACAGCATTCCTGTGCTTCCCTCCTAGCTTGGGGGTCACTGTCCATCTTTTTCTCCCTTTGAAAAGGAACTGGCTATTACTTATGTGCCCAGCTCAAACCCTTGTCTAACATGAAAGAAAAGAGCACAGCAAAAAAGGACGGAAGTATGGACANACAAAATCTACAGTGATGTTGAACAAGGCAAAAACATAAAAATGATGCAGTAAATAAGGTTTTGCTGTTTGTTTTAACCCAAATAATTTCACAGACCTGGTTTAAACTGCAGCTGTATCAACAGTGCTGAAGGGATGGCAGGGAACTTCATGTGCTGCAGAAAAAATGTAGGATATAACTACTCCCAGGGGAGCCATTCAGCGAAATGGTTTGCTGTGCCCATTCTGCCTGGGGAGAGCAAACTTTAGGACAGATTCAGCTCAATGTGATTCTACGGCAGTTAGGACCTTGCTCAGTGCCAAAGTGTTGTGTGGTGGGGTTTTATTTCCCTGAGTTAATGTACATAAATGGTCTTTTAAAACTAGAATCTCTAATCTAATTTTGACTTCGCAGAATCTAAATGAGGATGAGAAGAAATTATACAGGCAAAGTGGAAATCCAAGGAGTCACTTAAAGACCCAAGACAAGGTGCCATGAAAATTACTCTGAATTAGATAAATACCCAATTTATTACTGGAAACACTTTTGTGCCTCCCCAAACAACAAACTAGAAGGCAGCCTAGAAATCCTACCCTCTGAAGTCCACTCCTGTATAAAACAGCACAAACCTCACCTTTAAAGGGTCTTCTGTAAACTAAAAATATGGAGCCCAGAGCACTTCACGGGCCGACAATCAAGCTAGAACCACCAGGTGCCTATGATGAACAAGAAGCTGACTGTATTTCCTGATATCTGGGTGTCAGCAATCATGTAAAACGTCCAATTAAAAAAGACAGTGTCATCATATCCTCTGCAGAACCTTTTTTTTTTTTTTTTTCTTTCAAGAAACCACTGTTCAGAGAAATGAACCACTCCTCTCCTTGCCTTTTGGGTATATTTTGTTTTGAACATTCTCCTTTAAAGATAGAGACATAAAAGACCCACTGCACTGAGGTCTAAACCAGATCATTAACGTTTTCTAGGGCATTACAGAATACTTATTACTCAGAATTACAGAATCATTAAGGTTGGAAAGACTTCTAAGATCATCAAATCCAACCATTAACCCACCATTGTCAGGTTCATCATGAAAACACCTCCCCAGGTGCCACATCTAAACAATTTTTTAACATTTCCCAAGACAGTGATTCCACCACTGCCTCAGAACAGCCTGTTCCAGTGCCTGACCAGCTTTTTGGAGAAGAATTTTTTCCCTAATACACAAACCCCGCTTGTCTCAGCTTGATTTCTTTAGGCCTGACTCTCTGCTTCTAAGACAAGACTAGGATTCAACACACATTTTCATCAGTCTGCCAGAAAAAAGCTGAACATCAGAAAGGTGGCTTGATAAACTGTCAGTCTTTATCTCACAGCCTACAGTTTTGAAAGTCAGTAATGAAGACAGATGGTGGCAAAACAAGCCAAATTCCATGGGAAACTCAGAACTGACACAATTTTCACATCATTGTTAGGTTACATCAGAAAACAGAAGCAGTAAAACAGCTTAATATGCACAAAGCATTTGCTCAGTCTGCAAACAGCTCGAAGAATTATAGTGGCTAGCTCCATGGACCAAACAAACTCTCCAGGCAGATGTTGCAACATCCTACAGCAACAGGAGCCTGATGCGGCAAAGCTTTCGGGTGGCTAAACTCATTTAATTAGAAACAGATACTACCCCTGGGTGGGTTGTAGCTTATTTTAAGTTGGCATTGGGGGTGAGAAGAGCCCAGCCCTTGTTGTGCCCAGCTCTCCACATTCTCCACAGGTCTCTTTTCCAGCAGCAGCTCAGAACAGACTTCAGACTGCCTTTAAAATGGAGGAAATGTTAAAATGCTTCAAAGTGGGGGTGAAATGAGTGCTTTAGACACTTGTCTCTATCAGAAAAGCTGGACCAACATCCTGTCTACTCAAGGAAGGTCTCAGCTCAGTGCTGGGTCAGTGCTTGGACTCGATGATCTTAGAGGTCTTTTCCAACCCCTGGAATTGAAAAATGGGGATTGAGGAGCACACACATCCCTGGAGCTCCCCAGTCTGTTCCTCCCGTCCCAGACTGCATGCTGTGCTCTCATGGAAGGAAGCAAACACTGCTGCCAAGCACCTGCCAAAGCAGCACCACCATCATCATCAGCAGCATCATCATCATCATCAGCAGCAGCAGCAGGGAGCCTGGGTGAGGTACAGCCCTCCCTACACATCACTGGGCTTAAATCAAACCCTACTCACTGCTGTCACAGCCCAGCACCGGGCCACACGCTGCGCATTTATTTTCAGCACTACCCACCACTCCTTGCTGTACCGAACTCCATAATTTAATTGTTCTTTTCCTTTGTCTTTCCTCCCTCCCAAGCCTGCTGCCTCCCCTGCCAAAGCCTCATCTTGCCTTTGGTCCCTGATCCAATTTGCTCCCGTGGCACACCTGGGTGCCGCGTGCCGGGCGGGCGGCTCCTGCGACGCTCCCGTATCCTGCTCAGTTGCCTCAATTATCTCCCACTGTACACCTGGGTATGGCATTAATGTGACATCTGCATGACTCAGGGAATGTCTGCTCCGTTGTGGAGCTTTTCCATCACTTCTGGGAGAGGAAGGTTACTGTGCCTTTAACTGTATCACTGCCTTAGCCGGAGGGATCGTCCTCTGCCTCCTTGTCTCACCTGCAGCCACTCAAGCTTCTCTGCAGATGCTGAAACTTGGGAAAAATGGGTTCTCTGAGAGGGAGGTGAAATCACAGACCATCAAGGCTGCAGAAATAGTAATTTATTGGAAAGCTTGAAACCGGAATCACAAAGCTGCACAAGGCTGTTATAAATGGTGTGCCTTGATTGAACTTTTGTGTAATCCCAGCCAAGTGCAGCTCTTGGCCCCATTTGAGCTGTCCGTGAAGCTGGGGAGCTCCTCAGGCTGCAGAGAAGGACTTTAAAACCCTCATCAGGCTCAGACAGCTCAAGCTGCTTGCAATAAAATGTAGACAAGGGTTATCTTGGAGGGGATATGTCCAGACTTTATCATGGATATTTTCCATTGCATCCATGAAGCTGCTGCCCAAATTTGCCCCATGGTCTTCAGCAGGAGACTGAAGGACAGTGGGAAGGGCATACACAGAAGGTGAAACTACAGGCAATGTGGATTGTTTTAAATTTAATATTAACAACAATAAAGTGTCTAAAAAAGTAGTTTGTTCAGTACAGATGATCAGAAGTGAGGGCTAGTGCTTCTAACAAAGGTGATGGTTCTGCCCCTGGATCCAAGGTGATAAAACAGCATTTTTCATTAAGATACCATGCAGTACTCAGAGATGAATTTTTTTATATATATAAAATCCAAGCTCCTAATATCCCTTATTCTGGGGATTGGTAGAGGAGAAATTAGCTAGCATAATTTTATTTGACAGATATCAAAGCTAAGGAGAACATTTTCAGTGCTGGAAGGTTTATGTTATCACTCTTCACCCACATGAGCTTCCTCACAGTATAACTCCTGGAGCTGCTGGCTGATTTCAACAATATCTGGTGGACTGGGAGGTCACAAAGAGATTTATGGATGTATGTTTCATGGAAATGAATTTTTAATCAAGAAGGGAGACCATATTAATTTCTCTGCTGATTAAAACATCTGCAGTGTGAGAGTAATTAAACAGAGAAGGCATACCAGAAATTTTTATAATCCTCCTAGCTTTAGGAGACAAACCCCCCAAACTAAAACAAGAAATAGTGTCACCATTTGCACTTTGGCAGGCACAAGAAAATTCAGCTGATGACCATCCTATAGCAGACCAGTCTCTTCCATTCTTCAACAGTTCAAATGTTCAAAGAATCAGTTAGTTGTCCCAGTGAATTATTTTTGGTGTCCAAGAGATGCCCCCTTGGATTCAGTCTGTACCTAAAATGAAGCAAAGCCAACACTGTCTTTTTTCTCCTTTTGTAACTGATTCTGATTTTGCCTACTTCCCTTCACACGTGCACATCTCCTGGAAGACAGCTTCAGTTCACCTAATTCAAACTCCACTGTAGTCACCAATAACTTTGCTGGTGTGCCTGAGGCAAATAAAGAAGCCTGATAACTTTTAATGACTATTAAATCCCTTGTTTCCAAGAATTTTGATCCATCTCATTAAATGTCTCTCTGCCATTCATTTATCCCATTAGATTATCTGACTATTAAAAGAATAGACATCGAGATGAATGGGCACTGATTTCTAAATCACCCTCATCCCACAATTAAATTTTTCCAAAGCATTTCAACCCTTCACAGAAAGCCCTTAGAAGATAATGGGATCATGGAGAAAGAACTGGGCTTATTCTAGAAGCTCAGCTGCCTTTCTGAAATATAGAGATATTCCCCAAGGGCTGGGAAAGACAGAGCTCTGGGGTATCTCTTTCCTTCCATAGTACTGATCAGCAGGGATGTGCATTCCTCAACATGTAGGGAGTTTTCTTCACTCATATCACAGTTTTTGGGGGCTCTAAGCAGTGCACAGAAATTGATTTATCTTCATTTAAGTGTTGACAAGGCATATCTTCCTTTAAACTGGAAGCACTTTAACTAAATTCATCACTTCTCTCAGTTAAACTTCCTTCATCCAATTTTTTCATTCAGGAGAACCCTGTATTTTTCACTGTGTTTCATGTTAATTTGTGTGATTTCATTGCACACAATCTCCCAGTGTAACACTGAGGCAAGAATGAGCTGTGGGACAATAGAAAGAAAAGGCTGTCCTGATGTGGGTTTGCTGCTAGATGAAATCTCCTGTGGAAACACTCTATGAGTAACATCTGAAAGAGGCATTCTGAGCCACAGCACAGGTGTCCTCTCTTCTTTTAGGAAGAAACAAAATTAAAGAAGCCCTTTTCCTAAGGGTCCTGTGCTGAGACAGTAAATCATTCCCTATGGAAGCAGCACATCATTTTTCATGTCTCTCAGACTGTGTGATCTTCAGGCAATAATTCCCTTTTGATTGGGGTCTTTTTTACATACTGAGAGACCACAGCACATGATTAAAGTGGAATCCCAAAATGAGCTCTACTGCCTTCAGGGGAAAGCTATTTCTTCCAGAGCAGCCTCTCACGTCCTGCTGTGTCACACTTGGTCTTTTCCTATGGCAGATATAATTTCCATGTACTATAGTTAATTTCAGAAAATCAAACAGCTCCACCAGTTGAAAACATTGAGCTGAAAACAAACCTTAACAAGATATGTATGTACAAATAGACCTGTAGTTTTGGCTTCTTTTGGGAAAGGGAGAAAACCCCAGTACCCCTCAGTTCCACTTGTCAGCAGGGTCAGGGTTTGCTTTTCATAGAAAGTCCCTCTGTGGAAAAGTGATCAATGAGAACAAAATCACTGGGTGCTGAGTTTTAGAAAACTCTGTCCGGATCATCTGAGAGGCAATTGACTCACTGGAGTGTAGGCTTGGCTTGGCTACTATGGACTAAAAGTGGTTTTACAAAGCTCTTTGTGTTCATCAACACTATCTATAACATCTTTCATGGTGCTTTGTCTGCAAGGTACAATGTGAGCTCACACACAGTGAATAATTAAAAGCCAATGGGCTAAGAATAGTGGATACAGAAGCAGTTTCCAAGAGGGACTTTTTTCTCTTTTTCTCATTTGACTTTTCAGAAGAGTATTTAAATAGTCAGGGACAGGAGGGATTATATCCTAGAGGTAATTAATATCAGTCATCAAAACTAGCTGCTTTTGTGAGCTCTAATGAATGAGGAGTCCAGCAGTTTGGGGGATTGTGTCACACAGAGAGGCTCTGGCCATGTCCTTGCTCTAGTCCCTGCAGTATGGTGGGACTTTCACTCAATAGACAGATTTCTGAGGGAAATCACAGAACAGCCCATGGAAAGAAGCAGTACTCAGGGAAATGATGTCAGCTTCTGGTTTGCAGCCTGGAGCCCACAAAGGACATAGGCTTTGGCTCTCCTTCCCCTGGAGAACATTCATCAGTAGCTGACAACTGTTGTAATGTGGCTGGTGAAAATCTGCATGATACCTGAGACTCCTGAAGGGCACTTTCTTTCATATTTCTTCAGAGCAAACCCATCACACTGAGGCTACCACAAACTGAGAGGCTTATCTGCTCTCAGAGTCCTGATTTAAGTGCTGGTGGTGGTTAAACCCAGCAAAACAGGCATAATATCACGCTCAACCTGAGGCACAAACTTTAAGGTCAAAGAGAGTGACTGAGAGATTTGCCAAAGTGATCCGACCCAGCGGGTGGAGTCAGCACCACAGACACTCAAATTCTGCTCAAAAGCTGTTTTGAGCACTTGGGTTTCTCTTTTCTCTTTCCCTACAGTCTCAGCATTTAAATAAAGGCAACTTTTATCCTGCTTCCAGCACAGTTACATGTTTATTTTGTGTACAATGCTGTAAATGTTCTTTAATTATCATCACACATAATTGAAGAACATTATCAAAGCAATCAAACTGCAGACAAAGGGACTTAGAACAGTTACAGCTGTGTTCAGCTCTTCAGATGAAGCTCAGAACAGCGTCAAGACACAGCAGACACAGTGTGTATCAGGCTCAGGTGCTGGCAACAGAAGTCAGTACTCACCCAGGGCAGATACAGGGAAAAGGAAAAGAAAGGGGGAAAAAGAAAGCAAAACAAAAACGCCAAACCTCAAAAGCTGGAATGCTCTAAATGAAGTTAGAGGAAGGAAGAGATATGATATTCCATGGGATTGTTCCTGCCCAAACAAAATTAACAGCCTTCCTGGGTTAGAAACCTGGAGTTCCTCCTTTCCTACCATCTCATTCCAAAGACTTGGAGTGAAGGCAACAGCAAGAAAAAAAGGGCAGCCTTTACCAATACTGAAACATAATTGATCTGATTCCTAATCACTGCTCCACACAGACCAGCAACACTTTAAAAGCAAGTTGTATTTAATCACCATGTCCCACTGACATCAGTTCAAAGGCAGCCTCTCATCTTCAAGAGAAAACTTTCTTGCCCAGACTTAAATTAATCCCCACACTGTCCAATTTTTCAACATTTTCAACCTTGTACAGAATCTTTGCACAAAATCCTGTCACATCCACTTACTCTTCTCTGTTTGAGCACGCAGGTCTTAAGCCAAAAAGAAAGTACAAAAACTCTTACCCAGGCTTTTCCTTCCCTGCACTGCAAGCCAACGGTGTAGCTGCTTATTAACATGTTTATTTGTCATAATCAAAGCTAAAGACACCACCCAGGGTTCAATCTTGTCAATTTTAGTCCATTACAGAGATAGCCAGTCTTCTGGATTATGCAAATCAAATTCTTCCCTATTTTGCCTAAAAATTAATTATGATAAAACATTTTTCAGCATATGCTTCAGATATTCTTAAAACTGTAGGATTTTCTTTTTTAATCAGGAAAGGCTTCAATCTCCTAATATACTCACGTGTTCTGTAAAAGTAATGGATTTCCTAATTCCCATTTGCCATTAAGTCATTTAAGTAACTTTATTTATACGTCTATACTTTAGAAGTACACCAAGCCTCCAAAAAGCATATTAAATATTCACTTGTGCTTGAGTAGTTTCAATATGGAATTTCCTGCATTATATATTAAATATCAATTTTTTAAAAAGCCTTGGCACTCATCAAAAGCAGATATGAGAATGGAACATTCTTGCTGAACAAACCTGATCTCTATGCAAATAATTTCTTTATCTTCTTATGGCATATTTTCTTCTTCTAAGACAAACACTGATTTATGTAATTTTTTTTTTTTTTTTTCAGAGCATTTGCAATGAAATCACAAAGTGTGCATGAATTGTACTTCTAAAGACGGGACCAGCTATGCAAGGTCAGCTGTATCATGCCATGTCCTCAGCTCTGACAAGCAGCAAAAGTCAAAAGAAGAGTGAGACTATGTTGGTAAGAATATATGAATATTTCCTTATTTATTCTCTCAGTTTCCAATGACTTGTAGACTTGATGAATTGTGGGTAATACTTTATTTAACTGACCTTGATAAATGTTTCTTCCATGTGTTTATCTAATTGCTATTTAGCATCCACAAACACTCTGATAAAGAGCTCCATAGTTCAATTATGCACTGTGTAAAAAGCTCCTTATTTTACTTGTTTCCAACCTTTGTCTTGTTAATTTCCTTTTGATACCATCTGTTCACTAAGAAAGAGAAAAATACAGTAATTTCTTCTTCACTGTTTTTTTCCAACTCAGGATTTTCAGAATAGCTCAGGATAGAAGGACCCTCTCAAGACCACCTGGTCCAACTGTTCTGCTCAAACAGGGCCACTTGGAGCAGGTGCTGTCCGGTTGGGTTTTGTGCATCTCCACTGATGGAGATTTCAGTGCCTCTCTGGGCAATCTGCCCCCAAACCTTAACACTTCCACACCTCTTCTCCTGCCACTGGGCACTATGGGGAACAGTCTGACCCAACTCTTCATTCCCTCTCACTGGCTGTTTATTCTTGTGGATAAGATACACCCTGAGCCTTCTCTTCTCCAGGCTGAGCGGCCACAGCTCTCTCAGCCTCTCCTTATTTAGTAAAGTCCCTTCCTCAGCAGGATTTTATCTTTCTTGAAATGGGTAGCCCAGGAGTGGATATGGCACTGCAGATTTTAAATAACTCTTTCATGTCCTTCATTCATTACTTTCCTAGACTGAAGCTTCCTGGTCTGGCTATTGCTCCTATGTTAGGAGGCATTTTCTTCCCCTGCTCATGTTTTTTACTCATCTTCCCATTTTCTAGGCCCAGTCCTTTTTGGAATCCATTTTGGAATGAGACAACCATAGCTTTGCTTGCATTTAATGTGTGGATGCACCTGTACACACATGCAGCAGCATGAGAATGCTTTCTGTACATTCTCTAATTCTAACAAATCCTAATGTTCAACTGCTCTTTGACTGCTACTGAGCATGAAAAGGTTTTTCCTAAAAATATTCTGGGTATTAGAACTCTGAAATCTATTTCCTGAATAAGCATTTTAACAGTTGGAGCTGTACAATGCCAGTTTCTCCTTATGGTGACAGTGGCACTCCACTGAGCAGACTTTCAAAACTTACAGAGTGCTTTTAAGAAAGATGGGGACAGATTTTTTTTAGTAGACCTCTAGCAATAGGAAAAGGGATAATGCTTTTAAGCTAAAATAAGGTCAATTTAGATTAGATATTAGGAAAAAAGAATTTACAGTGAGAGTGGTGAAAGACTGGCACAGGGTGCCCAGAGAAGCTGTGGCTGCCCCATCCCTGGAAGTGTCCAAGGTCACACTGGATGGGGCTCTGAGGAATCTGGTCTGGTGGAAGGTGTCCGTGCCCATGGCAGGGGGTTTGGAACTGGATGGTCCATAAAGGTCCATTTAAATTCAAATTATTCTATCATTCCATCATTTTGTTACAGATAAACCTTGGATAACTGTTTTTGCAATCCAGCACATGGCTTCATGGGGTGGAGTCAGTCTAAGGAAGGCATTACTGCCCCCTTAAAAATAATTTTTCTGACTCAGTTTTTGGAAGTTTCTTTCCAGCTCCATCTTGTATAGTGGTAAGGTCTCTGAATATATTACCTGTTCTGTTCTCCACCAGAAGTCATTTGGCACAGTGTAGCAAGCTGACTAATAAGGTTTTTCTGTGTGCTTACACAGTTTGGTTTAAAGCCAATAGTTGATAGCTCTTCTCATTGTGAATTAGAAAGCAAAACATTACTTTTTTTTTTCTTGTATTTTCAGGATGACCAAAGTGAAAATGTGCAAGTACACATTTTCTTCACAGGCTTTTATGCAGCTAACTAGTGTCCCTTCTAATTTTACAGTTAATTTAACTATCAAGATCTAGCTATGTTATTTACAAAGGCCTTGTCATTTGGGCTTGGATTGCTGGTTTCTTCCATAATTATTTATATTATAGGAATGCTCATTGATTCCAGACCTTTGGTAATAATCACTATACAAATGTAACGATAAGATCCTTACTCAGAAGAGCTTGCAGATTTAAAAGGTCAAGAGAAGAGAACACAGATGGATGCAACAGAAGAAGTAAGAACCACTTGGATATCTGATACCTGATGCCAGGTACACAGGATTTAAAGGAGGCTGGCACAACTTTTCCTACATGTGAAATGGAAAACAGCTGGCATGATATCCATGGAGCACAGGGATGAAGTCTGTCCTTTACTGTGCCAGCAGAAATTCGCCGTAATTATTTTAAATTCAAGCAAACCACATTTCTTCAATTATTCAAATAAATATTAGTAAGAAAAAGAATCCTCTTTCTCACCCTCAGTCATGCTGGATTTTAGAGAATTAAACAAACTATGAAGGGAATAATAGGAAAATTCCCATGAGACATTTGAAAACTGCAGTATGAGTAGAATTCCATGTTTAACTTCACATAATTCATGCAAATCTCTACCTCAGGAAAGTTAATAATTTATGCCTCACTTGGCATCTTTCCACTACCAGAAACTGAACACATTTGCTATTTTAAGCTTCACAAAACACCTGAAAGCAGGTAAATAAGAGAGATCAGAGAAAGCACATCTGAAGCCTAGCTATCGTGGCAACTGGATGCTATGGGAAGATTCAGAGCCCAAACTGGGCACAACACAACAACTACTTGATTTCCTGGGGCCATGTAATTATCTCCTCTGTGATTTAAGCTTGGTTGATGTGCCCAGTTGTGTGAAATACACTTGACTCTGCTCCAGCTTTCGGGAAGTTGGCATTTCTAGAATGTGGTGCTCTCTGCTGCAACATCATCCTTAAATAAATTTAAGGAAAAACAGTCTGTCTTCTTGGGACACCACCACCTCCTATGGTTCTGGTGGGGGGGAGACTGCTCATTATAGACATTACAGGATCACAGAATGGTTTGGGTTGGAAGGAACCTTAAAAATCATCTTATTTTAACATCCTGCCATGGGCAGGGACATCTTTCACTAGCCCAGGTTGCTCCAAGCCCCTTCCAGGGGTATTTGTGCGTCGGAGAAGTATCTCAGTGCTCAGTGATGGGGCTTGTACTCCTTACAGTTTGTTATACATGAAGGTCTTAACTTCTGCTCTAGGTTGGGCCCGTGGAAACAAACACCTTTTGGGGCTCATGGAAACAAATTTAACAAATCAGTGGATGAAAATGTGATAGGATTAACCCTTTCCCTGAACATTTCTGTACCTATGACTCCTCTTGGAAACCAAATGTGTGACTATAGAGTCAAAAAAATTAAAGCCTAAACGTGAGCTGGATGCTCACCTAATCCATACCTCACAGGGAATTCCACTGCGCAGAGTCTGCATGCCCATGGCTATGACCCCCTCTTAGAGACAGAGATGGCCTCTCAGTGCCTTGAACCTCTCTGTTGACAACAAGGAAGATGCAGTTCCCTTAAAATTGTCCAAACTTCCTATGGCTGGGACACCCAGTTAGGGATGCACTCTGTTTGGTCCTTGAAAGGAACATGCCAGTACCGGAAAAACTGCCATATGTGTACTTCAGCATCAAAGAAATACCTGCATCAAGTTCCCTGCATGGTTTACAGGAATATATTCAGTATTCCCAGTGGAATTTAGTAATTTCAGAGTCAGCTTGTACTAAAGCAGGCACAGGGGCCTTGATCCAATTTGGCAAAAATGAAGCACACAGTGCTGTTTGAAATGGCCTGAGGTAGCCAACACTGCCATGGCAGGGTGACAAATCCAACACGGAAAACATGAGAAATCCATGCTCCTGTAAAGCAACACCCAGAATCCAGGAGGGACAGTGGTTAAATTGAGGACCTACCTTGAACAAACCTGTAGAAATCCTCATCTGTGATCCAAATACAAAGCTAAGGTTGGTGATCCTTACTTGCTGGCCGGGCAAGGAAAGTGGGAAGGAAGAGATTCTTGAGTAGCTATCCAAGAGCAGTCAAGAACTGAACAGGATCCTGTGGATACTGAAACATACAGGATTAGAACATGCATGCAGTTGGCAGTGTTAATCTGGTGTAATCAAAAGAGGGGTAAGTGCCCCACATTTGTGTCAGTGTGGCAGCAACTGCAATGGTCCAATGCCTTTTTCATGCTCCCACATGACATACATTGTGCAAACTGAATTCAAGCATTAACCAGTGACAGCAGCTTCAAAGAGAGTCTAATCCAACACTGACACTGCAGTCACAAAACCCAGGACAGCTGGTAACCTGAGCACACCACACCTTTGCCTTGGCACCAACACCAGGGCTGAAAAATGGCAATGGCCACAACAGAACTCAGTATGAGTTAAAAAAAAAAAAAAACCAAAATAAAACCAAAATAACATTTATGACTGAACAGAAGGCTCAACACTAAAAGTATTGGGGAACATTAGTAGGTACATGACCAGGGATATAAAAATGGGCACCCAAATAATGAAATATGGAAGAGTATCTGCTAAGTAAGCTTTTGGTAAATACACACATAATAGAGATGTAAGACTGAGCTGCAGGCATCCTGATTTATGCTGATTTTCAAGTTTTAAATGAGTTGTTCTTGCTCATTTATATGTCTCAAACTGTAAACGAGAAAATAATCCTTGGGACTCATAATTCTCAGTTGTTCTTGTACAGACCCATTTGCATTCCATGTGATGGTAAACTAGAAGAAACATCATACAGCTTTTAGCTATCCTTCTGTCTGGATCTTGTCATTGAATGAAATAATTTATCTGTTACAACATATTAAATGAGAATCAGATACACCCTAAGCTGGATGACACAGATGCAGGAAACATGGACACTGATAAAAGGCCTGACAATGTGTCTTTTGTCTATTGCTTGCTGAAAAATTGCTGTATTTCAGTTCAGCTTTACTTGTGCATGTACAATGAACTGTAGGATTAGTTAATGAAAGCACAGAAACATTTTCATTTTCCCTGTTTTTACCAGAGCTTTCTAAGAGGAAAGAAGAAGAGTGGAGGGAACTGCCAGGACATGGTCTGACAGGAACAGGGGTTCCAGCAAATACATTCCTTCAGGCACCTTTGAGCTCTAAGGTATGGAATAAACACAAGCCCAGTGAACCAAGTCTGAACGTAAAGTGCAATCAAAACACTGCTATTTGGCAAGTTATAATGGCACTTCCCAGATCCATCTCAAATTAAAGCCCCAAGCTGTGGTACTTGTTGTGTGAGACAAGTTAAAAATGGGTTCTGCACCACTGAGTTTACAGAGCTGGGAGGGAAATTGAAGTTCAAGAAGCGAAAAAGGCCAGTGGACAACATGCCATGATTGGAGCACAGAGACTCTCAGTTCTCATTTCAAAAGTAGCATCTGTCAAGTTAGAAGAAGAACAGGAGCTGAGACCTGTCATCTCGTTTGCAAAGTAAGATAGGTGCCACACAGCACCTTGTTACTGGCATGCTGCAACTTGGAAAAGGTAAGTGCAATATGGCCCAATATCCTTGAAAAGATACCATCTACAGATTTTAGTAAATTTTGTAGATTAACTAAACAAAACACCTCTGAATTATACAACCACATTTTTTCCCATATTCAGGATTTCAACAAGTACAGGTCTTACAGGTCTCTGTAGCCAGGTCTCTGCCATGTAGTTTGCTTTTAAGACAACCTCATTCACTGTCCCAAGGTTTGCAGCTGCACTTTCCCTTGCAAAAGCAGAACCTGACCTCAGCTGAACCACTCCTTTAAAGAGCGAGCTTCCTGCCATGCCAGTGCTGTCCTCCCCCCTGAGGCTGGTGAATGACTCAAACAACCATCACTGCACCAACCATCCCCCCTTCACCTCCCTGGGGTCAGAAAACTCAGCGTATTTCACTGCAGGATCAGGGCAGTTATCCACGTAAGAATGGCTCCTAGCAGAGACAGACAAAGGGAGACAGATTCCAAGTTTAAGCTAAAATGGAAGCTGCCTACTTCAGGAAATAAGACACTGCTACTAGACCAGCTGTGCTTTCATCAGAAATTTCTCACTTGCATGTCAGTTAATGAAAAGACAGCATTAGAAAAATAACAAGACAGCTGAATGCACTGAATGAGTACTACTGACATCACCAGATAAGGGAAAAAAGAAACAATCCAGTATTTACTGGAAAAGAAAAAAAGCCCTGTCCCTGCCCTGAGGACACAGTGTCCTATCACAAGATGCTACACTACCAGGTAGGCAAGATGCACAGCCATCTCTCTATCCAGACATGGAACCTAGGTTACCCCACCTTAAATTCAAAGGGAAGAAGTTTGTGGATGGTTTATTATAGGCAGAGATTCCACCAAATTACTTCTCTCCTCAGCTAGAAAACTGTTTATATATCTGTGCAAGAAAATAAGCTTATTTTAAAAAATGACATTTTTCTTTTGTAACATGAGTTTTTCAATCTGTAATCAGTGAAAGATGTTACATTAGACCTGAGAGAGAAAATGCTTTGGTTTCAATTAACTTTATATTCTGACACTCAGTGAAAGAAGACACACCGAAAAAAGGACTCTGGCAAATAATCTTCCCACTTTTAGAGACGAAGCAGTTTGTCTGGCACTGCAGTATGTGTATCTGTATGATTTACTTATTACATAATCCAATCAACATCTAAATACCCAGCAAGACAAGGAAAGTGGCATTATCCAACTGTCACTGTGGGGACTACAGGCTGGACCATGGAAGAAAGGATTCCAGAGCCTACCCAGAGTGCCCACACGGGTTCAGCCACACCTTCACATCACTTTTCTTACACTGCAGGTGATGAACATTGACCCTTGTAAATTGCCACCTTCTGATCCCTCACCATTGATGAAGAGGGTAGGGAAAAATTTAGGACACTCTTCTACCAAGGGAAGGAAATTCAAAGTGGTTCTGTTGAATTTTGCACAGCATCTAATTGCAGAGAGGTTTTATTTGGAATTTAAGTACCTTCCTCGGGTACAGCTTAATTCCCTTTTGGAAAGGACTGTCCCCACACAGCTGAAATGATTAATGCCTATGTGTTGATGAACTATGGATTCTTCCCCAAGTGGTGTTCTTGCTGTTTCAGTTCTGAACCCAGGCAGGTGACCAACTTCACTGTTAATACTCAGGAAGCAACTGGGGTTGGGCATTTCATCCTCCAAAATGAAATTTCTTTCCCCCTGGCAGGGTCCAATCTAAATGACAGGACAGGAGGACACCAATATCACACTTGAAAGTTACACTATTACAAAGAATCATCATATCCACTGAAGAGGTTACAAAAATCTATTTTAACACAATCCACCTGCAATCTGTTTTCAATGACTCCCTCAAGACTCCTTAAATGCAGGCGCTTCAGATACTTCATAATAACCACAGTATTTTACCATCTGCTGATGATACCAGGTCTTGTGAGTAAAACCTCTCCTGACTACAAAAGGCAGGCCATTTAGACTACCTCTCTTTCTGCTATCCCCACTCTGTAAGGAGGTGTTAAGATTCCCATTCGCTCTTCCTCCTTCCCTTTTCCAAAGTCATTATTCCTGTAAAACCTTGCAAAAGCACTTTTTATTTTAAATTGCACACAGGAACAACAAAACCAGGTACCTGTCTATAAGAACAGGCATGCTTCTTGCCAAAAGGAGATCTTTTGTATTAAAAGCACAGAGCACATCCACTTCTTTCTCATTTCCCTACCCTACCTTCCCCCCAAATACTACTCTGGCAATTATTGTTTCTTCACCCCCAAAAGAAAAGCCTGCTGTGGCACTTTCTGCTCCTGCTGCATTGGCAATTGAAAACAAGCAATGACAGTAGGGAAAAAAAATGAAATAATTTAATTTGCTTCTTCCACCCTCAATCCCAAAGAACCACTAGAGAGTCTGTAATCAAGATGAAACCAAGATAAATGTTGAAAGGCAAATAAAGCACCGACAAGGTAGTTTTGTTATACTTTTTATTTCTAGTTATACAAAATACAACTGCTGGTCAAAATAAACCCATGGCAAAATTAATCCCTACTAAAAGAAGTAATGTCCTACTTCTTTTGGTCTGTAATGCTTCCTGGAGAGACTTAACAGGATGACTTGTGACAAGTGACTCAGTGACACGACTGGTACAGCCTGGTTTCCGACCACACACTGCACCAAGCTTGGATACCCGAGAAGGAGGGAGCTCACCACCTTGCTCCATGCAGAGCTCTCTGTGTGTGTGTGTGAGTGTTTACCCCTGCTTATGCACTCACACAGGCAGAACTGCAGGGTAAAACTCCTGTCTGACATTCCCGTGGGGACCTACAGCTGACTGGGGTTCAACCTTTGTGAAACACACAAGGATTTCATCTTTAAGAACTATACTCCTAAAGACAGAATTTTTAGTATCTATTCAAGGGATTCAGAATTTATTAGAGACAACAGACACGTAATACATTCACGGTATTATATTCATATCAAGCCATGACAGATAACCTATAACACATATTATTAACTCCAGTAAGTCAACGATTTAGATAACATGCCAAAAAAGAAATCCTTTCATTTAAAACAAAGTAACTTTTTCCCCCTCAGTGCCCCAGCTTATTTTTTTCTTCTTAAGTGTTTACTTTAAATAAATGATGCAATGTGAAGTGCTAAGAGGCATCAGATTTTACAAAACAAAGTCAGAACTTTGTATAAGACTACTAAGAAATAAACCTATTGATGTTTTTCAATTTTCCACAATGCTTGGTATTTAGAAGAAAAGGCTTTAAGTATAAATTTACTCACATCTAGTATGTTGTAGCAGCCTCAGTGCTGTCCTGTTCTTCATTCTCTAAGGTTACAAGAGCTAGGAACAGAATGTGCACATCAGCCTAAAAACAGCCACAAGCTGGTTCAGAGACACATCCAGTTAGTTTGTCAGTGCTCACTGTTTTACAAAATTCTTTGGAAAATACACTGAAAATATATGCAGTAGGTCACTCAACATGCAGCAACACAGACAAATACATCAGTTGGACTATTTTCCAAATGATTCAGGCAAGCTTTTCTGTTGCTGTGCCTGATATTCTCCATTTAAAACATGGACAGTGAACTACAGTGAAGTCAGGCTCTTCCTAAGCCTTACGTTCTGTAATCACATTCCATTTGGGTTCACATGTTAACATTTGTTAATTTAAGTATACAGTTTAAAAAGGCTTTTGCATAGTCCAGCATATGAACAGGGTAATTTTAAAACATAAGACATAGTGAATAACCACACATTAATTCATAATATGTTTATAAAGGTCAATATTTAACAATTTATAAATATCTCTGCAAAGTTAAATGTGCTGTAGGATTAAGTTGGTGACATATTTTGTATTTTAATAAGGAGAGAACCTTGGCCTGTCTGGTCAGCTGGCACACAGTGGGTCATGCCCATATCCTTCATAATTAGACTTGAGCAGCAGGAACAGGAAGTTTTCTTCAAAAGAAACAGAGGAAAATTTCTATAATATATACAGTTGAGAGGGCTGGGGGATCAGAAACAAGAACTTGGGTCAAATAAAGTGTGACTGCTTCACAAAGATCAGAAGCTGTCTGAGCACATAGGATGCACATTTGAAACATATTAAAAAAAGGAAAAAGACTGGATTTTGTTTTTTTCAGAATTGTCTCTGAACATCTGAGAAGTCCACATTCTCAGAATTTCACTTGGAAGATACCACAAAGTACTGTATGTAGAACAAGTTCACGTGAAACACAGATACTGAAGAAATATGTAAGTCTGACAGAACAAAAAAAAATGACAAATCACAAGAAAATGGTAATTACTACTTCTCCAAAGAATAGTCAGCTAAAGATAAGAGGAGTACTACTGTGGCTCCTCTGTGGCATTGAGTGTTTCCAGATAACATGAGCACTAAGCAATTAGGATAATGCAGTTCTTAAGTCACTAATACAGTGGAAAAAAGGGGCAAAGGCACAAAGCAAGATTGACTCACAAATACCAGTCAGATTCACATTTAAATCAGTCTCTCTTATCTTTATAATTGGAAAGGATTTCGTCCTGACTTAAAATGTTATTTAAAAAAAATACAGGAGTATTAGAGCCCCCTTTGAAGAGAGCTAGACATTTATGAAGAGCTAATTACATTGCTGATCACACAAATCGGATTCATTACGAACTCAACATGTGGCACAAAAGTCATTTCATGAGTGGCCTTATTCCAGCATCAAGTGAACTGAGAAGTGAAAATCCTTGCAAAAAGCCAATAGTTATAAACACAATCCTCTAGTGTGCCATGTCTCAGCAGGTAAGATTAAAAAGACAAAACAGAACACCTCAAGACTGCAACAACAAAGGTTTTATTAGAGTGAAGAATATATAATCACTGTACAGAAAACATTTAGAGTTAAAGCGTGAAATACTGAACTGCTCACTGTGCATTCCCGTTGCCGAGCCTGTTAGTGATCATTTAATTGGCTGCCTACAGCTGGGGTAACTTATCAGCAATTAAAAACACTTCTGTAAGCAGGCAAGAAATGATTGTCCATTCTAAATGATAACATTGCCCAAGTCAGGAAATAAAGGATCCTATTAATTACATTTAAAACTTACTCAAGGAACAAAGTGGGTGGGGAGGGATGAGAGGGGATTGCCATAGTTTTGTGAGGGGTTCTTCTGCACCGAGGAATCATAGCTTCCCTGCTTTAGCTTTGTACCTACTTCTATTTTTAAATAAGAAAATATATTAACACGTACAAGAATTCACCATTAAATCCAACCTCTTCCAGTTATCTTTGGCTTGAGAGGAAGTTTCTTACTTCAACCTTTGAGGCTCCCAAGGATGGTACAAACAATCATCTTCCTTTAAAAACTGGTTGGTTTTAAATCTTTAATGAACAGAGACTCAAAAAGCTTCTCTACCTTCTGAGTTCTCAGCTCTTCATGCTAATAAATCTGCAGTTTTTGCCTTCCAAAACTGGTGAAGTCCACAAGGGCTTGAGAAATTTGCTGGCTTGAGCATTTGCTTGTTTCCACCACGAGCAGGCAAAAAGCTCATTTTCTCCAATACTAAAAGAAAAAACATACATCATGGTGATTACTCAACCTGGTTTACTCTCCAAGAACAAATGTTATGCACAAACTGAACCCTGTGTTTAAAAACATGGCAAAATTCCTAAAGAAAGATGATTTTCACCACAACCTTTCAAGGGAAAAAGCAGCATGGAAACCAACTCTATATGCTCCTTGACAAATTACTTCATCCAATACACACGATCCTGCTGGTAAACGTTCCCTATTTTATTTTGGCATCTAGTAGGAAGAGAAACAGAAGCTGAGGAGCCTGCATTCTGTGATGCAGAAGCACTGGGATTACAGCCTGGAGATATTCTACATCCATGCAACCCCTACAGCTGAAATTGAGTTTGCTCCTAAACAGATATTGGTCAAGTGTAAATAAACCCCCAAAACTGTACAGTTACACTTCAGGTGAGACATCCCTTATCCCACAAGCTTTCACTTTTCTCATCACTGCTTACCATTTCAGCCTTGAATGCAACTGACTTGATTTGTAAATTTACAAGGGAAATAAAATGTGAGATTACACACTTCAACAGTAGATTGTTTCCTTCCTCTGCAGACATAAATAATGCTGCTAAAATGATAATGACTCTCCAGGGAGAAATGGCCCAGTCTTCATTAGTATCAACTAAAATTAGTATGCACTTTTTCCTCCTCTTGAGAACTATTGTACAATTAGCTTATTCTAAATGCTGAATTTATTTACTTTTGAGACACTGTTTTTTTGATAACCATTAAGAAGGAGACAGGCAGTTCATGGAAAGGTCTGTAAAACATCGGATAAAATAACAGATTAGAGACACATTAGAAACTAAACTAAAGGCTCCATAACACAGCTGTAAACTGAACTCAGTTTAGAATATTGTTATAAAAGAACAATACTGAGCTGATTCAAAAACATCCAGAGTACATTATCCAAGTGCTTTACTTACTGCAGAGTGACATAGAATACTGAAACACCATGGTTACTATAATAACCAACCTTGTTAAAAAGCTCTTAAGTGCTGCAGTAGATTGCACAGATTCCTTGCAGGCCTATTTTGGAGTCAGTAAAAGAATAAATATCTAGTGGTTAAAAAAAAAAATGTGTTGAACAGCATTTTAAATGAAATATTGTGTGGCATTAGGCCAAATTTGCTGTTTAGACTTGTGTTAGAACACCTGTGTAACGCTGGGGAATTTTCCAGACAACTTATAATACTATGAAGAGCACGGCCACTGGCAATTCAACACAGAATTATAAATGAACAAACTGAAAGCTTCAACTGGCCATGGGTAAGATGACCCCTTTACACCAAATTCATGACCCATTAATTGTTTATTTGTTCAACGATTTGCAGACTCCGTGAAGACTACAGCAGCAAATTCTTAAGACGGCCTCAGACAAAAAGGAAAGATGATGATTTTGACTGATGAAGTACTAAATATCACTAATGAACATCCTATTTCACCCATAATATAAAAAGAACAGATATTAATTTCACTTACTTTTGACTGGTTTTTTTTTTTTGAGTTTTTTTTTTTTTTTAATATATTAACAGAGCACAGATTCTCAAAGACTTGCCAACTGCTGATTAATCTGTGTCTATTCTTTTTGCATCCTCCTCACACTTGCAATCCAGTATCTTTGCAGGAGAAAGCCTGCAAGCCTGAATTTTTTAGAGCATGAATAGAGGCAATAACTGGAACTCCAAAAGTAGCATCACATGGAGTCAAGAGATGCCTTTAGCACTCACAAATCATGACTTGTTTTTCATTCCAGGCACCAGATGCCCAAAGCAGAATGGAAAGCTAAAAGCACTGAGGTTGGACACTCTGCAGCAGTGGACAAAGATTGCTCAGAGCAACAGGAATATGCCTCTGTGGTGAAATTCATCATGGAGAGGTAAAAAAACCCAAAATAAGATAACTAGATCAGGCCTACATTAGTGGCTGTCACATCTGCTTGTTTGGTATCCAAAGTGTAGTACACCAGAGGGCTTGCATTTTAACTCCCAAAAATATGAATGGAAAACACAATCAGCTCCTGCTGGAATGTATGCCAGCTTTTTGCTTAAAACACCATTCCTGGGAGCCAGAATCACAGAATGGCTTGGTTGGAAGGGACCTTAAAGATCAGCTAATCCCAACCACTCTGACATAGGCAGGGCCATCTTCCACTAAACCAGGCTGCTCAGAGCCCCATCCCACACAAACTTGGAGTAACATTCATGGCTACTTTTAAATATTCTGAATAAATCTGTCCTGTGATTTTAAAAGCAGTGTTAACAACTGAAGAAAGATCAAGCAAAAACAAGCCTGAAAGGAAAAAGAAAAGGTCACCTGAATCAAACCTGTAAACTCTGACTTACTAATACATTTTCACAAATGCAGTAACAATTATCTTGGAGAGTGTGGCAGTCACCTAAGGCAAATGAAATAAAAAGACATGTCTTTAAAAAGGTGACTGTCAGTATGTGATGAAAAGAAAGGTCTACACACATATTGGACAAACTTAAAAACTTCAATCTTGAATATTTCTAATAGCTTTTTTTTTTGAACCCCAAGGTAGATGCCTGGCATTTTCCACTTTGTCTTATGAAATTACCATCCTCCATCTGAAGTTCAAAGTAATCCACAGTGAATGACAACAAATTTTGCATCATTTCCACATAATTACACTTCTTTTTTTCACATCTCATAAAAGATCACTTTTATTAAATATACATGTAGATGGACATGACATTATTTCTTCTCATCCTGCACTACAGTGAAATTTTTCAAAATAAAAACTAAGTTTGAAGAAAAGAACAGATGATTTTTAGCAAAATGGATAGCCATAAAAATAGTTCTCCTCAGCTCATATCAGAATTTGATAAGCCTTTTGAAGAAAGAATCAATAAAAAATCCAGAATAATGACTGGCTTTTCAGAGCAGTTTAATTTTTCCTCTTAATTCCATTTCTTGTCATGAATCTAATACTTAAGACAAACAGTGTAATATCTTAAATCCCTGCTAAACAGAAACCAAATGTCAGATGGTTTATCTAACATGAGAATCAAGAATTTTATTGTCTTACTGTGGACTGCAGTAAGAACACAGAATAAGATGGGTTAAACACCTCCTTCTTCACACATGGTATACTGTAATACAATACATGTTATATTGTAATAACAAAAATAACAGAGGCAATAATTTATTGTCAACCCAGATCATCAGCAAGAAGGCTGCTGTAACATCTTCCTGGAGACTTCTCTTATCCAGACTGGACAATCTTAGCTCTCTCAGACTCTCTCCTCAGCAGAGCTGCTCCATCCCTCTGAACAACTTTGTGTCCTCCTCTGGACTGGCTCCAGCAGGCCCCCAGAGCTGGATGCAGTGCTCCAGGTGGGTCTCAGCAGAGCAGAGCAGAGGGGCAGAATCCCCTCCCTCCCCTGCTGCCCACGGGGCTCTGGGTGCAGCCCAGGACACGTTTGGCTCTCTGGGCTGGGAGTGCCATGGCCGGGGCATGTCCAGCCTCTCACCCACAGCACCCCCAGGTCCTTCTGGGCAGGGCTGCTCTCGGTCTGTTCATCCCCAGCCAGAACTGACACAAAAACTGCCTTGTCCCAGGTGCCAGAACTTGCACGACTGCTGAAGATTTACCAAAAATTTTCTAGGATGAGCTTGTTGTCCAGTCCTGACAGCTAAAACACAGTTTTAACTTGTAGGAAAATGAACTACAATATCACAAACAGTGAAGTCATGCTTAAAACCTACCACTTGCAACCTCTCCCCTTACTCAGCTGTCACAGAGACCAGCAACTGAGAAAGAAATACCTCACCTGTGCAAATTTGTGTATCTGCTCCACCACAGCTGCAAAGAGGGCATGGACACTTTCATCAATTAGACTCTGCATATAATGAACAGCTTCTTCATCAGACAGGTCCAAACGAAACTTGTCCTGCACCTGGAATGGGAGCAGAAATGGCTAAAATTGGTTCAGTGGTTAAAAACATGCATTATTCTATCCATGTATAGAAGAAGACACAGTGATTTTGGCTGTGAAAGTTTAGTTGAGAATCTCTCTTTTACTTCTAAGCTACAGCAGATTGTTGGAGATATACAGTGTTATTTAAAACAGCTATTTCAAATCCTTTAATAAAAAATAGTGTTTAAATAAGCTAGAAATAGTCCCCTCATTCAAACTAGTAATTTCAAAGCTCAAAGTCAAAAAGTCAAGAGAAGCACTTGGAAATATGAGCTTAAGCAGGACTGAAATACTAGGAGAAAAAGAGAATACATTCATCATTCACTGGGGAATGAAATGCCACTTGAGACAAAACACACAACTTTGCATATTAAATATAAATTTGGAAGAGTCTGGATGATCTTAATGATTTTTGAAAGGACGTAACATTTCCTTACTCTAAACCTGTTTTCAGGTAACATTTGTCTTTTAGAAACTGTAACACAGTTAAGTAAAGAATACAGAAAAGGAGGAAAGTGTGAGCCAATCAACTCTGCCAAAACTGACCTTTGTGTGGGAAGTGTGAATTTCATTAACTTTGTATCCACCATCCATGAACAATTGGCTGGAGACACTGCTAGCCCTTACATGGATTTTTCTCTTGACAGCAACACTGTACCAGTAACACATTCTGCTCAGAACTGATCCAGATGGCAACTTTCCCTAACAGACAGGGCTACCCAGCCCTAACTCCATTGAGCCTGGTTTTATCCCTTTTTCCCCCTCAAACTTCTTCTGATGAGCCCAGCCTAAGCAGTACTATCCCCATCATTTAAAGTACTAGTTGCCTTGAAAAGTAGTGCTGGTAACAACATGCAAATTGCCCAGCAAATTCAGATTAGTTTTAGAAGATTTATTGCTGCCATGTAGTCACATGCTTTATTCTCATGAAGATAAATCTCAACCAATGCAAGCTCTTGTGGAGACCATCATACTCAAGTATTTCAGCCTCTTGCATACTGAACTAGGTAAAATGGTATCAAACAATCTCTTTTACCCTATCTTTATACTAAGTCAGAATGTTTCACATTCTAGGTAAATTGTTTCAATGATTAATTGCCTGTTTAACAACGGTGACTTATTTGCATCTGAATTTGTCCAATTTCCATCTCAAACAGTTCAGCTCATTAAAACTTTTTATATTAAAGAGCTGTCTATCAGAAATCTCTCTCATGTAGGCAAATATCAAATGATTTGTTCCTTAACCTTCTCGTGGATGTGACTATAAGACAAAATCAAGTCTTTCCTGAACATTTTCGATTAATTCACTACTTTTTAGCCATTGACAAAAATGTGAGTCAGGTTATTTCAACAATTTCCATAGTAAGGTTGAATTTGGGAGATGATATTACCTTCATGTTTTGTATGCTTTCTATGCACCAAGGATGCCACATACTCAACCACCCTCTTTATGACTGCAAAAATGCTCCAAGATTTCAGTGTGCTGTTAACTGATTTCAGTTGAGTGTAACTCTGTGTTCCTTTCAAAGGCAGCATATTGCAAAATAGTGCCATTCAGCACTGTAATAAAAAGCCTAAGTTAAACAGCACAGGATGGAAACATTACAGAATTACAGAATCCTCTAAACTGGAAAAGAGCTCTATAATCATGAAGTTTCTTCACTCAAAATACCACCGTAACTCTGTTGCTGGTATGTTTGAAGCAAGCATAAAGTGAGTTTTTCCTCAACTTCCTCTCAAAAAGCTGTTTGATGAGTATGAAAGAACGGATTAAGACGGAAAAGTTCAAACTTTCAATGAAGCAATGTCACCAGTGAGAGATTCAGCAGATATTCCAAGAAGTTCTTGCTATGAAGAACTTTTATCTTCATAACAAAGAGGATGAGAAAGAAGTTTATTAACTCCCACATCAGAAATTTTAAACAGTGAATGACGCACAGTAGAATCCAATGGAATTTAATGGACTACTCAAATGCTTGCAATTATGCAAAAGCTTAAATACATCCCCAAATTACAGCACAGATTTCTTTCAGATCTATTTTAGTGCTCACAGAAAAGGTGATGTTAATGAGAATTCAGGAAAATCGTTAACTCCAATTTCAGTAAAACAAAAAAAAAATCACTGTAACGCTCTTTCACACAACTTTAGTAATCAAACACTTTGGCAATCTTCTCATTTGTTCATGGAAGACCTTCTCAGAATTTTGTAGTTAGTTGTATCAAGATACAGCTTCATTCTATGGAATTAATGACTAATTAAACCCACTTCCCACAAAACACACTGGCACACTGATATATATGCAAAGAAATTCACCCATGGTTAGATCTTGCGATCAGCTGGCAATTAACAGAAGGATCAAATGATGCCCAGTATTAGATCTCTGCAGGAAAGTTTTTCAGCCCTGCATTAAAACTCATTGCTGAAACCCAGATGAGAAGAAACATGGAAAAATTACAAATTACCTCTTGAGCTGCAAGAGCAGCAACAAGATTAATACACACTGACTTACAGTTCCTGTAGGAAAGAAACAGTAATTATTTGAAATCTCTTGAGTTCCAGTGTGGGATGAGTTCTAAAAGCAAGTAGTTTCTCACAGACAAGATCAAGAGAAGAGATTTTTGCATGGCAGTAAAAAACCAGTGAATTTGGGGGCTGAAATTCTGATGAGATACAATTATCTCATTCTACTCATTCATGAATGATGACCACCATGAAGGCATCAAACATGTCCCACCTGAAGACTTACTTAGAGCTCCCACTTTGATACTTAAATCAAGTGCATTGTTACAGTTCAGGATTTGTAAAACAGAGAAGAAATAAGCTTGATGAATCTAGCTGAACTTCTGCATTGTTTCCAGGAAAGGAAACATTAAAACCTGCATGACATACAAATACTGGTTTTAAACATTAAGTCTCAACAGAAGAGCTTGAGTGTTCCAAGGATGAAGAGATTGAGTAAGTAAGTATAGTTTATCAAGATACTGACATTCAACTTGAAACTCAAAGTTGTCCACTTCTTATCCCCCTGAATGGATAGTTTAGTATAAAAGTGTACAAGAGGCTTAAAGAGTTAGATGGAACTGTTTGACTAGAAATTTTGCGTACTTCAGTTAAATTTTAAGCACTTCGTAAGGAAGTTCTGTCAGTTACCCTGCTTCTATTTTTCAAAGACAAAAATTAAAAGGGGAAGAGAACATCAAGGACAATTCAGAAGAAAATATGGGGGAGTGAGGGTGAGGGGAGAAGCATTTAATGGCTTAACTGTTAATGATGAAATAAGAAGCTGATCTTCATTTGCAGCGTAATCACACAGAAGATAGGAACAAAACAAGGTAACAAACCAAAAAAGGAGAAAAATATTTTACAGGAACAAGAAGAAACACTACTTCACACCATAATTATCCCAAAAAGCTAACTCATAGGGAAGAGCACAACATCTACCAGAGTTACAGACAATGTTAACTGATGGTAAACTCAAACTGTGGTTTTCTCCTTGAAGTGTCTTCAAGAACTAAAATGAGTATTGTTTGGAAAATGGCATCGAGGATGTCCTATGAAGATGATTTCACAGAAAACTCAGAAAACTCCCAATAACCTCCACAGAAGTGTGTAAAATACAAAAAAAAAAAAAAAAAAGGATGACAAAAAGAGATGAAATACTCAAGAAAACACTAATCATCTTATTAAAAATGGTAATTAAAAGTCTGAGAAAATGGCAGGCCAGCGTCTTCATTCAGCTGAATGAATCTCTGAGTTCAACCTTCTGTCTTTGGCTATTTTTGGAAATTGACAGGCTTAGGATTGAGAAATCATATGAAAAAGCACTACTGTGGGTAAGTGCATTTCCCTGTAGAGTTCCAAGGTTTTCACTTGGACCTTTTGTTCCCTAAGCACAAGACTGCCCTCTCCCTTCCACCAAAGAGCAGATTTGTATGTGCTCTTTGGTCCTCAAATCTGACCTACTGTATAATATGGACCACAGTAACCAAATCAAACTTAGGAATTTTTCACTAGCAACCATCTTCTCACTTGTAAAACATTACCTGAAATGGATTGGGTACTTAAGGCTCAAGGTTATGACAAGCTTTAGAAATTCTATGGACGCTTTTATACTCTTTAGAGCAGCATCAAAATCTGTATTTCATGAACACCTATAGCTCTGTTTTTCATAATTAGTGAAGAAAGTAGTAATGCATTTTGAGGTGACACAGAAGATGTACATACAAGAATTCTTTCTCAACCCTGTTAAGTTTTCAGACAAATTCCAAGTCAGCCATTCTGAAGTCTGGTGGCTGCTATAGTATTCTTTTAGCAGCATTAAACAACACTGCTTGTGTTTGATGTAACTTTATCTCACTGGTATGGGACTTGTAACTTCAAGCTGCTTTAATGAGAAACTACAGTGTCCTTTTCCAGTGATATAAGTACTACCAAAAGGATATAAGTACTACCAAAACCTGACAAAGATCAATTAACAGCAAAAAAAGAAAAAAAAAATAGTGTTTTCATGATTATTTTTACTGTTTTGCCTTGTAATCATTATGTAGTCACTATCCGATATTCATGTGGCAGAAATGGGCATTAAGTGGTTAGCTTAATCCTTATCACATTTCATCTTTTTCAGTAAATACTTTCCTGCTATTCCTGTTGCTTGCTGTCCAAACAACTCACACCACAAACTAGTCAGACACTTTATCTGCATAAGCAATTTTGTGTGAGAGACTATTCTGACAACAGTCTTTGTTTCCAAGGGTTCAGTTTGAACAAAATGCAGTTTCTAAACAAGCCCATGTAGGCTTCTCTGTATTTTTTTTTTTTTATAAAAGACAACAAAGATGTAAGTGAACATGTCTAAATTGAACTTTGTGAGAATCAGGGTTTCAGCCAATACAGTACTCAAAGGTGACACTGTTCCAACTCAGAATTTTATTATATTGGCCAAAACCTCACAATCAACTAGAGACTGTAATATAAAGCAACAGAAGCACAAGAGTGTTCTCACACTTGGTTCATGTTTTGGTGTTTACTCCAACTTCAGTATTTTTTTAATATTTTTAAATGAATTAATATGCATGAAAAATCAACAGCCTAGAAACAAAAACGCTGGGTGTGCAGCTGCAGCATCATTACCCAAATGGACAGAGAGATGAACGTCTGCTGAAGCAAAATAAGCTCTGTGGCAATGTGACACTTTTACAAAGCACAGATCTCCCCAGAGCAGCAAGAAAGTATGACTACTGTAACAAACAGACTCTAATCACACAAAAGTGACTTTACTTCTTCTGTAAATTTCCAGCTGGCATTAATAAACCTCAGAAGATTTCCTATCACCACCTTTTAACAAATATTGGTATTTTTGGTCAGGTGCAAAGGGACAGATACCCACTGCCTAAAAAGGCTTAACAAGCTCCAACTTAGAAAGTCCTTTCCATTTTACTAATTTGGGAACTCAACTCTCAATTATCCTTTGACTGACTGGGGAGCACAGGAGAGGGGTAAAGCAGTGTGAGTTTTACTACAAGCCAGATGAAAAAAACCCTGGAAAAATTTGCTCAGGTTTAGAAACAAGTTAGCTCAGAAGCTTTCTGTACCTCCAGTCACATCTCTGCTTCAGTTTTTACACCTGTAGAATAAAAATAATTTTACTTTGATATATTTAATGTTAAAAGAACAAAACATGTCTGGTCTGTCTTTTTGCTAGATTCTAAACAGTTACACTGATAATTTTCTTACCAGTGAGCCCCCTTCACATAGCCTTGGAAACACAGAGGGTGCTCTCAGTATTACAGCCCACAGACAGATGACTTTACTCTCTTCTGAACAGTTTGATTTCAGCCTTTTTTGTGTCTATCCCAAGGTGCTATCAAAATGAATGCGGCTACTTTCACAAACAGCAGTTAAGCTCCTGCTTTTGGGAGCCAGGTATTTGTGCTGTCTGAACTCACAATAGCCTCGCCTGTAATGCAGCATCTTTGCAGAACCTTCTTTAATCGACATCTGAAACAGAGCTCAGTCAATCAGGACACTGTCCTTTAATGCCTGCTGAGTCCTTTGTCTGCCAATTAATCACCGGTCCCTGATGATTTCTCATTTAAAGGTCAAATCTGCTATGAAGGACAGATAAAAACCATCTGGCTTTTCTGTAGAAAAATAAAAAGCTTTTTTTTGTTAGGAGGTGACAAATGCTGAATCCATTAGCTACATCTGAAGAGTGATGGTGCACCTCTTCCTTACACAAAACTGGCTACATAATTGACTCCAGATTTTAGTCATTACTACTTAGAATTTATAGCACTGGCTAATTTTAAAAAGCCCAACAATTAGCAATTAGCACTGCAGCTGTGCTGGAAATGGAAAAGCAAGGAGCAATGGCAGGAAAAAAAAGTGAGTGTAACGATATCTTCATTGTATTATCAGTTATGCATTGACAAGTCAATATAAAGATTTCAGACGAGCCTTTTTTCCTGAAATGAAATGGAAAAGCATATGCAAAGAGTGGAAAATTGAAAGGCAATTATCTCAGAGGCCACAGAAAGGGAGACAAACTGAGGAGAATCCTCTGCTACTTTTCAATTTATTTCATTTTGTGACATTTTTGAGCCAGGTTTTCAGAAAAGCCTAAATCAGAGAGTGGCAGTAGGAGATGGTGTCACGAACTGTGAGATGAAGCACACTATACTGACAGCTTTCTTTATAAATAGTGTGGAGAGGACAAAAGGAGATGAAAGGATCAAAAAGGCAACTAATTTTAAGCTTTTACTTTTTCTTGGTCAAAAACTGACAAGCTTTTTACTATAAAACTAAACAACAAGGATTTGAAAAGGGTTTCTCCAGGTTTGAGGATGGACAAAATTTTGTGCAGTGGATAATCCCAGTTTTCTGGGGTTTCCTTTAGGAAAAAGTAGTGATCAAAACTGGAGCGAGGGAAGTGAGTCAGTACAACAAGTTTTTCTTGCAACTGGATGGTACTAGCCTATTTTTTCCATAAATACTGAATATACTCACTGGGTGATATTGTGTATACCCACTGCAAGCAGACAGCAGGTCAGAAACCAGTTTTCCACAGGCTCCTCAAGAACAGTAGTGAAACTTCAAACAGAGCTTTGTTTGTTTTTAGGTCAATGCTGACTCACTTATTTTCAGTCCAATTTTAGCTGTGAGAATGCATTGTTAAGGTCAACACTGATTTAATTTCTGAAAACAAATGCTATGCAAAGCAAGTAAGATGTACTGCCAAATTCTGATGTGCTCTAAATCTGTATCTTCAGGTGAAGCCCTCAGGAGTTTCTGTTTATTTTCATGGTAGCAGGAAAAAAATATCCCCATTGACATCTTTCTCTGATAAGCAAAATCAGTTTGTGAAGTTTGCTCTCTTTTGAACAAGAAGAATGTGGAAGCTCCTTCAGGGAAAAGAGGAACAGAGCACCTAGATGTGCTAACACCATCCTGCGCCAATAAACCGTGTCAAAGAGGTGCAATCTATACTTATTTTACAGAATGTTGTAAATGACATAAGCTGCTGTTCCAATTTTGCCTCCACTCAATCTGTGTTTCTCGCAAGACATTTCACAACTTTTGTACAGAAACAACCCTTAGACAATATGCCTTCTGTTAGATTTTAAGCTTGATTATACAACTGCATTTTGTCAGTGTGCTCCCTAGGATATCCTGCTGTTATAAGATGGTAGAGGATAATTCTGCAAACAAACAAAAAAAAAAAAAAAAAAAGGAAGAAAAAATCCCAAAGAAAAAACCAAAGAAAAAACCTGCCTTTGTTCCTCAGGTTAATAGTTATAGTCTTTAAGAATATTTTCTGCACTCAGATTTTTCTATAAGGTCTCATTTCACATATCAGTATGAAATTCTTAAAAAAATGTAATCACAACACAAATCAAACAAGGCCTCACAAAAGAGGACATGTTTCACTGAAGTTTCCTTATCATCTCACTTGGTTTCCTTCTTTGACTGAACGTAAGAAAGTCCAAGGATGATGACTTCCAGCATCTTCTCTTAACTACTCTAACTACTGAGCATCCCATTATCATACACCTATGCACTACAGGAAATGACAAGAGACAATACAAGAAATCAAGACATGGAAAATTAAAGTAGTATTCTTTATTTTATTTCAACTTATTTTATTCTAGCCATCACTACCATGTGGTAAACACAAATTTTATTTTTATTTAGAATAGGTATATGATTACTAAAGTCAAACCTTCATTCTGGCTATAAGACCACAGCAGTTTATTTGCTGAAAGTTTAGAAAAGGGGAACACAAAAATTATTTCTGCATGCAGTTTTTACACCTTACTGTAACCAGCAGGCAGACACTTCCTGCAAAGCACCTCCCTGCCTACTGGTGGCACAGGATGTCCCTTTGTGAAGACAAAGACTAGACTGGGAGTTCAGCTACCATCTGACATTGCAATGCCCTCACTTTAAAGAAGCAAAATTGTGGCCATTTACATCTTTCTTTAGCAATAACATTTAGAATAATTCATGCCTACTTCATAACAGCAGCATAGCTGCTTAAGCTATTGAAAAATTCCAGTATCAAAGATCTTTATGCCAAACAAATTGTTTCACAAAATAATTGCAGTGCAGTATTTCAACAGGAATTATAATATATATAATATATACAGAGTGCTTCAGTAAGCAGTCCTTTGTTTTACAAAACCCAAAATTACCCTCCTTGCAGTTTAATCATAAAACCAGTACTCTGATTAATCTCCAAACTGAGATAAAGGTAACCCATCCTGCTGCCTGGGAGCACAGAGCCTCACTGGCTCCAGGCCCCTAAAGCAAAACAAGGGCTCTACACAAAAGTGAGAATGAGTGCAGAGACTGCAGCCCCAATGAGGAAAATGCTGTCTATGAACTTCACCTCCACTCTTCACCAGGACACCTCCTTAGATAGAGAAACATTTGTAAATCTCCACCTTTGTCTTCCGTAAAAGTGATACCATGGTTGAAATGGCTATTGACTTGTCTCACACATCAAAGGTAATTTAATTTTGCAGGTCAGTCCAAAATGGATCTTTACCTTATTTGAGTCTGTTGAAATATATATGGATTTTTTGTTAAAGCTTTAAGGAAAAAATAAAAATCAATTGAGATGCTGAAAGCATTTATTCAATTTTCCTACAACAAGGTACAGTATTACCTTGTTAAATGACTGAACGAACTTGCCACTCACCCCAAGAGATGCAAGGCACCTTGTTCCTTTTTTTATTAGTTCCAACAAAGCTTATAACTGATTTCAGATGGGGTAATGAGTATTTAATATCCCGAACAAGTTTTCTAGCACATTACTTAAAAAAACCCCAAACAACAATGACCTATTCACTGTTACGTAACAGATTAAGATGATTCTGTTCCTAGTCATTTACAGCTAGTTTCAGGTTTGGTTTTTTTTTTAATCCAAAATAGTAAAGTGAAAAATTGAGAACTAAAGAAAACAATTATTGTCCCAGGAACTTTGAACATTGTCATAGGTATCCAGTAAATCATAATATCAACAACTAATTCATGAAAGGCTCCTCCACTCACCCACTCTTTAGGGGTCCCAGGATGATGGATTATTTTTGCACATATTTAAAGAGTATATTCAAAGGATAACTTTGAACCAAGAAGACCAAACATGAACTGTCAACAGGGATCAGAAATAGATGAGCTGTCAGAAAAAAAACTGAAAGTTTATATAAAATGACAAAACTTGAAGAGCTGAACTATTTGGCTATGTTCCTGACAATACCTTACTGTGTGGGTTTTGTTTTGTTTTGTTTTTAAAGGAACAAGCACACTGTAAATTAACTTAAGAGAACCTGGGGAAATAGGATCTTTCCCTCTCAAAGTGATTTGCATTTCTTACCACTTCCTTAGCACTTGCCTTACTGCTTCAGTTCTATCTGCCTTCACATTTTAAAGCCTCGGTGAATGAACCGCCTGGAATCTCCCTTGAGGATAAAAGTCACAGTTCACCAAGCTGCAGCACTGTCAGAGCTCAGGATCCCAGTAATTAATTGCTGCATTTGATCTAACAGTGATCTGTCATGTAACAACTAAGCCTGTGCTCTTTTTCATGAGAAAAAAGCACTGTTGTTTCTACTTTGTAATAGAATTTAGAAGTAACAACATGGATCTAATTCAACATTCAGGTGGTCAGAATGTGTGCTGGTAATGCCACAGTTGTGGGTTTGATCCCATATGGACCACTCACTTAAGAGCTGGACTCGATGATGCTTGTGGGCCCCTTCCAGGCACAGAATATTCTGTGATTCTGATTTTCCTTTTACATTTTGCTGCCTTCTGTGATCTCCAAATGCACATGATGCTGTCATGCTTCACATAATCTTGATTTTTAACTATTGTACGCAAGTGAACTGTAACATACTTCTCAGCTGTAGAAAAGACTTTCTGGCTTTCAATTCTGTACCTTGATTTGTTAAGTCAATAAAATTATATTGGAAATTTAGAGAGAGTAAAAGAGTTTTAGAAGTGTCTGAAATACTCAACTATTGCTATATAAAAACCATCCTTTACAAGTATTTTACAGAACCCAACATCCTATCATTAATTACTGAAAGCATATACCCTTGGAAAGCATTTCTAGAGAGTTTTCCACCATAAAAAGCAATGCCAAGAAACAAGGATATTGCATATTAATTAGCAGCAAGTGCCAGAAGACTCTTGGTAAAAAACATCAGAGCTCACAAGAATGAATTCAAGGCAAGGATGAACAACACTGTCACATGAGCAACCCGGCCCTCGTGGAAGTGGCCCATTTCAGGGGGTTGGAATGAGATCATCTTTAAAATCCCTTCCAGCCCAAGCCATTCTGGGATTCTGTGATCAAATGACAGGGAACTCTGGACTGACAATGAGTAAGATTAAATTACATTGCACTGTAAGTCTCAAACTTATTGGTGCGAACATTAAAGAACCAGCACTTCTGAAGTTCTTTGTCACACTGGTTTTAACTCCTGATGACTGTTTCAGTCAACCACAAACTTGGCCCAAATTAGACCCTGCTCCACCTGATGATGTATACTTCAAATTTTACTAGGATTTATGGTGCTTCTATTTGTAGACTTTGTAATCTAAAAGATCTTCCCCTCCTTACTGTATCATTCATTGTTTCCAATGGGTAGCCACTGCCAAATGTGTCTTCTTGATAAAGATGAAATTCATAAGATAGGACTTGCTTACTGTTGGGAAGGTCTCTTTCTTGCAAAGAAGGCGTCTCTACAGAACTGTAGTTCAGAACCTGGCAGGTATTGAACCATTTCAGTTGTCTACTTCAGGCTTTTTTCTCCCATGTTCTATGTAAGTAACCTGCTCAATCTGTAGGGTACTTAGGAACAGAGGTGAGGTTCAAATACTGATAAGAAGAAATAATTTCCTGTCATTTACTCAGGAGAATAGTCAAGTGGAGGGACAATTGTCATTTTTACCACAAAACACAGCACTTGTGGCTAACTCAGCTTTCTGGAAATGAAACTGAATAGCTATGAGAACTCTTGAAACAATTTTTTTTTTTCAATTGTAACAATTTGAAAACAAGAAACTCTAAATAGAAGTGCTTGGATCCTTGAAGAGAAAAGGAAAAATTTGTGCAAGTCACAATTTAGTTTTAAGGAAATTATATTACAATATGAAATATTTATTTGAAGATTCTGAATCTCTGTTATCATAGCTTATTGAAAACAGTGAAGAACAGCCTATCTGGGAGACAAAAATCTTCTTGAACAAAAATTACACTGAACTAATTTCCATTGGATACACAGGCTCCACAAAGTCTTTTGGGGAATTAAAACAGATAGCCCTTCACTATAAATCAGATTATAAAAAAGTCAACATTTGTCTAAAATGTAAGTGTAATGAAATCTAGATGAACATGTATACAGTATTTTTCATGTCAACTGTAGCTCAAGCACCAAATGGAGAAGAATGACTCAAGCTGGTGTAAGGACAAAATTAGAATTATGGTACAGAAGTCCGTCTTCAAAATAAACAAAAGTTTCTTGGTGATGAAGATATACCAGCCTATTGGTTTTTAAACTTCAGAAGACTGGTTTTATTTCTAGAAGACTAGTTTTATAAAACCATCCATGACTTAAAGATCTAGACCAGACGGAACAATCTTTCATGATATAGTCAGTGTTGACCGCTTCACTTATCCTAATTTTGATAAGGTGGGAACAGTTTTTAGCTAAAATACCTACTGGAACAGAATGCTAGAGCAGAGTGTGCAGCATTGCATGGATGATAAAAAGACATTCTGTATTCATGGGCACATGTGCTAAGTGCTCTCCAAGTACACTCTCCTGTCTTTAACTTCAATGATTCTAGAAATTGCGCAGAGCTTATAAAACAGGAGCAGGTATTTCCAGGTGAGACACAAATAAGTCATCACAAGTGACTGAAAATTTCATAGTGAGATGATCTGGGCTACTGAAAGACAATGAAAGCTTCACAGTTACCTTTTTTACAGTCTTGTCAGGTTCAAGAGCAATATCTGGAATGTTGGCATCCACCATGAGGGAAAATAAATTCAAGATCAAGTTGGAATACCTAAGCAGAAGAGCAAATTAGATAAAGCACTTTATAAACTGTACAAAAGACATTTTGTAAACAACTTAACTCATCATCATCTTACAGTGAACTGTTAATGCTTCAGAGATCCATTTTTAATACTTTAATTGAAAGTATTTATGTTAAAGAATGTAAGATACTGACATTAACTATAAAAGTTAGACCTTCAAAATCACTCAAACTGCCAAAACTGAATAAAGTGCTCTGGTTTTGTTACAATTTTCTAAAATTGTCATACAATCTACTCAGAGACACATCAAATATCAACTATGATTTCATATATTTTAAGTTTTAATGCCATTTCCTACCTATGGTAGGACAAACATATGCTAGAATACTTGATCAAAGGATTTTTTTTTGTTAAGAAATGATACAGCACCATGATATATATTCAAAGAGATGAAATCTTCATAATAACAGAAAAATTATTTTTCCAATCACTGCAAGGGGTTTTGACAAGTTAACAAGTTAAATATTTAACCAGATCCAAGTCTTCAGTTGCTCAGTGAAGCTCCAATAATAATGGTAGAACAGTACACTTAGGAAGCACCAAAGTCATCTATAACCATTATAAGAGACAAATCAGAGGATAGTTTTCAGCTTTAAAATGGTGTTGGAAGCACTCATGACTGTTTTTTCTAAAGAACACCATTTTGCTGAGAGAATTAGCTGTCAGTTGCTTTTTCAAAGGATAACTTTCAAGCTGTTCATCACAAACTGAAACTCCCCTTCCTCTGCAAAAAGATCCAGTTCCCTTTAAGATACAAAATATGTAACTGACTTCATCATTTGAAATACTGCTTTGCTAAGAGAACCAGGAGCTTCACAGATGATAGAAGATGAATTCTTAGCAGAAAAACTTGTTTATTAGGAAGCTGTTGAATATATATCAGCTGACCACTGCAAGAAATACAAAGTCTTTCAACTAAACAAAAGGTCTGCTCCATAGCTGTATTTTACAGAGTAAATACTGCTCAAATATCCAACTCTCTAGAAAAGCTTAATTCCAACAAAAACGCTTGACACTTAATTATTATCTGGACTGAACACCACCTACATATTCCAATGTAAGTTTTAGGATATTATAACAAAAGCATCTAAAATCAACGACCTGGCTAGAAATCTTCAGTGCCCAATTTCTTTCAGCAGTTTTGCTTCACTTTCCCAGGGGCAGGGGGCTGGAGTCAGGAAAATTACTTTCATGACAAATTAAAAGAAAAGAGGTTAAGCTAACTCTACCATTTTGTTTCAGGTCTGGCTAAGAAATCTAGCAGTCAGGTTGCTCTGCTGCTAGAACCAGACACCACAGATTTTAATGAAATTTTCTTGCACTTGCCTGAAACTAGCAAATCTCTTTTTAAACACGCTTAAATGTTACACATACACACTCTCAAATCTCTTCCTACATTATTGGTACTTTCTGTCAATAGTTTTCCCTTCAAACTGACTCAGAATCGAAAGTACAAGAGACCCTTTTGCTCTTTAGCTTCATAGAGGATAAGAGCTTATACACACAACAGGATATTGGAGCTATTTATGTGATAGAGGCTTGTAAAAAAAGATTTTGAAGGTCTACGCATCATTGCTAGATGCCAGTTAAGAGATAGTTCTGTTCCACACAATGAAGTCTTTTGATTCTTGATGCATACGATCATCTGAAGGACCTCATTTGGAAAAAAAAAGATCAANTGGAAAAAACCCTAAAAATGAAGGAAGAATTGCTCACTATATGATCTACACGTCTGTCTTCTGCCCCTCAGCCCAGCATTTCTCAGTAATAAATTGCAATCCTTCTCACAGGCAACGTCTTTGGCAAATATGCCATAAGGTTCACAACTGGGGAACTGACAGCCGAAACTCATCTAAGAGGAGAGATTTTGCTGAATCACCTGAGTCAGGAGTCTGACTTGTGAAAAACGAACACCTTTGTCAAGCAGGGGATATCACTCATCTTTGACATCTGTGTTCCAAAAGCCTGTGGAGTGGCTGACATCCATCCACAGCCAGAACAAACTCTGAGCTAGGTTTTTCTAGTTTTAAGGAGGTAGAATTAAGTACCTACACCCAAACCTAAATCCTTCTCACATAATTCTTTGCTTTCCTCAAACTCAGTACAAATTAACTCACAAAATAAATGAGGACTCAGCTGCACTGAAGGTTGACTAACTTCTGGTTTGAACATGAAGCACTGTGAAAGAAATTCAACAAAGAAACTACTTCTACATAGAAGAGGTTTCGTATAACAAGAAAGAAACCCGCATTAGATAAAAGGTCAAATTCTCATGGCTATGTTTTCTGAGAACAGCAATTTTTGTTTTCAAGGAGTTAGTATCTCAAATACCTGCTTGATCCTAAGCATTCTTTTATTTACTTTTTTTCAATACTTACCAGTCCTTTGCATATAGATGTCCTAAACCAATCAAAGATTTAGGCTGTTGACTTTGCAATACTCTACCAAATTTGAAGCTACAAACATCCACTATAAAGACAAGGACAGGAATGTATACAGTTACCTGCAGTGCCAAACTAAGTCCCTGCTTATCTGGTCTATCTCAAATGCCTTAAGGATATTACCTTTCTCTCAGTCGAACATGGGATCCCCATGACTCATTTTTCTTCTCAAGAGCATGTATACTCCCTGATCATTGTCATGCCACAGTTAGCTATAATAAATGATGGCATTAATTTTTCCCAAAGTACTTCCTTGCAGTCCAGACTCTGTGAATATGGACCTGATCCCACTCAGCTTCACTTTTGCTCTTCCCTCTTTACCATCTAATCCAAACTTTTAGAGGACTATCCAGACCTTGCACTGCCTAGCTACAACCCTTCGAAAGGAGCAGCACTTCCCAAGGGCCATCGCAGCTTTCCACTTGTTGCCTACAGTGTCTCCATTGAGATCTGGACAGCACCCTTAATCCACTAAACTGATAACAGACTGGGGAAAAAACTCTGCTTCAGCCAGCTGGACAACCCCATCCACACAGAGAAAAAAATCCCAGCCCAAATGACAATTTCTGTCCCTAGTTACCTCCTACTCCTTTGCCCTTACCTATGCTCACTACCTCACACTGAACAGCAAGCTTCTCACAACACTAATGCAGGGGAAACCTTGGAAGGAATTTGGAAGGAACAAAACAATCCAGAGCCTCACTATGGGAAAAAAACTCTGAAATGCTGCAACAGAATAGCCAGAGACAGTGTAGAGATTCCCCCAGTGGAGATATTCCAGAACCTTCTAAGCATAACCCTGCACCATGTGCTCTGGAATGACCCAGCTAGAGCAGGGAGGCGGGAGAGATGACCCATTTTGTGATTCTGTGGAACCTGCTGAAGGCGTGTAAGCTGCGAATTGTTGGCGGAAATAAAATGACGATATGCAGCAGGATTTAAACATCTTTAAACAGGCTCAACATGTAGAACAAAAGCAAAAAAGGCTGCTATAGCCCAAGGGAAGATGCAAGTCCTGCTGACAGCTACAGTTTGCCCTGCAACACATTCAGAACGCAGCAGCTGCTCCTTCACTATAGCACTGCAGACAAACACACATGATGGATTACTGTTGCTCAGAAAAGTAGAAAGGATCTCCTGAGCCCCTATGCCCCAAGAAAATCCCCCAAATTAACTAAAAAACATACAATAATGATCATATGCCAAACTGCTTACAACCAGAAAACAATTAACAAAACTATTATTTCACTTGTAACTTTAAAATTCCTTACATTTTTTTTCACTATGTAACATCCATTCCACCAAGAAGCCTGATACACCAAGTACTTGAAATATGTAGAGAACTGGTTATTCCCCAGGGAAATAAAGGACTAAAATAAAGCACAGTCTGATGGAAATGACAGAGTTTGCATTTTGTCATAGCTATCAGAGGTTATGATTTCACACTACTCGGCCAGAAGATGTGTCTGTGAGTAGGTTTCTGTCAATATGCAGAATTGTTAGAATTGAACTGTTCCACATCCAATTATTCTTTTTTTCAACAAGTATTCTTAATTATTTTTAGTTCTATCTGCTTAAAGTAACAGTTACAGTAATTTTAATATTATTATACCCTATCTTTGCTGAAAGCCTTAATGATATGTATTCAGAAACATTTAAAAGTATTTTGCTATTACATTGAACAAATATTGGAGATGCTATAATTACAACTACAAGTCCAGACATTAAAAATGAAACCATCTTGATTTACAATTTAGTTGTATACCCAAATTACCACTACACTGCACCGTTAATGATGATCTTTGTAGCAAATAATTACATAAATTGATTCAATGAATAATCTTTCACTGACACAACAGACCTTTCCACTGAAACAGCTAGGTTTAGAGAATAAAATCTCAAGTGTACGACAAGTAAGAAACACAGCCTTAAAAAACAGTTTTAAGCAAAGTTCAGAAGTTGGATTGTACTCTGAAGCCATGAATATTGCTTTCTGATAACATGCCACTACTGTTTTTTTCTAATTGTTGAATGGCTTTTTAATCCATTAATAATGTCAGTTCCTAGACCAACTCCTTAGTCTTCTTCCTCTTATCAAGTGGAGAACTACATGCAGCATTTTATTTTGTATCACTGGCTGCTTTTCTTCTTACATGTACTTTTCACATATGCTTACCATATTTCTGATTTCTTACGCATATTCAAAGGTTTACATTAGGTAATCTATGATATTAAAGTGAAAATCTTTCCTCTTCATCTTTCCTCTTCACATGCTAAATAAAATCCCTGGGCAGACCAGGACTGCTTACCTGTGTTCTGTTCAAACAGAACAAATATGAGCTACTTGGCTTAGAAAGTTGATAGGTAAGTAATAAAGTCACTGCCAAAGAATGAAGCAAATTCCAAATTTAAAAGAGATCTGAGACCTACCAATTTGTTGGCCCACATACACCGAGTCTAAAGAGTTTTTAGCTGCCACAGTTCTGAGTATTTAAAGAAATTTCTAACATGCTTGATTGTCACTACAAGTTGCTAATTTTTGCTCCAAGGGAGCTGAACTGAGCTAAGCATATGTGTGTGTCATCTTCAAGCCAAAGAATTTGATCATCACTAATTTAAACTGGAAGAGGATAAAGCAGCAAATGAGTAATGACTTAAATTAAAATGACAGTTCCTTGATCATCAATAATCACAGATTAAGAAGCTTAAGGGCAAAAACATACCCAAAAAGAAATATAATTTAATATCACATGAGTTATGAAATGAAGCTATTCCGGATATTAAACAAGCAAAATTTGGGGCTTTAACTTGAACAGTTACATTCACACTCCACATTACACCAACACTGTGATGTTTTCATTTCTTTGTTCCACAAGAATTCTTGTGTTCACATTTAAACAAGCTCTGAATTTTCATCAGAAACATTGCAGCAATTCATTTACTCATCTCCTCTCCTGCTTTAGAGTGGCTCTAATGGGTTTTGGCATAAACCCAGTGCTGTTACCTGCGGAGGTGGAGAAAGGCTGTGTAACACTGCTTACGGAACTCCTGGTACTGCTCACTCTGGGTGCCTCCCATGCCTTCCACCATCTCCTTGTTCAGCTTCATTGGGGGAGGGAGGGGCTTGGGGTCCCGGCCCAAAATATAACCAAAGTCAATGTGAAACAGTTTACCTGCAGAAGAAGGAAAGGCAAACTCTGAACATAATATCACTTCTTGACTCAAAACTTAGAAAAATAGAATCATTAAGAAGATAGTAAGCAGCTCCCAGAAAGTTTTCTGTAAGGTTTGTATCAGTAACTTTATCTTCAGCTGTTAACTTGAAATGATGGTTTTAAAGAAGTAAAGCTGATTTCAAATTCATAAAGAGTACTAACAAGATCTGTTTTCCTGTTTTTTTGAGTTTTAAACATGTTGAGTATATTCACAAAGACTGAACCAATACTGAAACTGGCGAGTAGATATTTAAATGCACAGTTTACATAATGGATACTACTAATTCTTTGCACATTCTTTAGAATTTGTAAGCAAATTTAAATATTAATACTTAAAGCAATACAACATGTGTTTCTCATTTGGTTGCTGTGGCATGAAATATGGTAAATTTAACATACATTTAACATACAACTAATATAACAAAGAGAAATGCTATGAATAATCTTTCAAAAACACTGAACACCAAACTATTTCAGTGCTGTTTCAAAAGTCTTTTGAGTTATTCAAGCAGGGTCAAAAATTATCAATGGTTTTGAAATACATTGAAGAAACACCACTACAACTCCAAATTTGAAACTGGCTTTCAAATCCACCAAAAAGTTTGTCATACCCTTTTCAGTACTAAAATGAATTGCATCAATCACTGCCTTTCCCTTCTCAGTTCAACTGACGGCATTTAAAACACTTCTGCAGCATTAACTTGACACAAACTTGTATATACCTCCTGTCTTCAAATGCACAAGGCAAATGCACCTTCCTAGCAAGAGCCTGCTGTGCTGCTCACCATAATGCTCATACATTAACTGGGGAGAATTCAGAGTGCTCCCTTTCAGTGTTACTGAACCATGCATGAGACGTTATCAGTGGCAAGATGAACAACTGAACTTCTCTTCGTAAACTTCAGTTTACCAGCAACTTCAAAAAACCTAAAATATTTGGATTAAATGAAGATTAAATTTTTATAAATACACAAAAATTATGTTAATACAAATAAAAGTAGAACAATTAATAATTCTTAGGTGGCCGCTTTCTTGGAAACAATCTTGACTCAGTTAAGTGGAAAATATTCTCCATGTCAAGCAGAAAAAAAATCTTTGAAAGTGTTCTACAAATGTACTTTCAGTTTGGAATGTGTAATTTAAGCAATGACTTGGGCCACACCAGAACTACATTACAAAAAAATGGTGAGACTTCAGATATGCATGCAGACACAAGACAGAAGATCTTTTAAACAAGAAGGCAGAAAGTTATTAGCATGATTGTTATCTGACAAACACAGACAGCAGAGAAGATAGAGTCTTGTTTCAGAATTATGCAACTGAACAGCATTACAGATGGGGTGTATTTGCTATGGGTTATTTTAACCTGCAGCATCTGTATTCATTCTGAGACTTTCATAAGAATAGGTTATCGATGCTCTTGGAAAAAAACGGAGCAGTCATATTTTTCAGTTAATCACCCCTCTGACTCTTTCACTGAATAATAATGTAGTATCAATAGAAAAGGCTGTTTGAGATCTGTCATAAGCACTCTTCTTCAATCCAAGAAATAAATTTCATGCCAGTCCAATTACAAAGAGAGATCACAAGGATCCTGAACAAGAGGCAAAGTATTTGCTGACTGACAAATGCCACAAGCATTACATTTTGCATAACTAACTGCTATATAAAAAAAGCCTTCCTTCAATACATTCCTTCTGGGCTGGTAGAGGAGCTTCTTTTGGAGCTCATTGTTGTACATGAACTTTTTGAAGCAACCACATACAGAGCCCTTCCATCATTAAGTTAGAAAAAACGTTTAACTAAAAAGTTTTGGGGACTTGCTTTCTGTTTAGTTATTCAAACCTGTCACCTTGAAAAGTCAAGGGACAACATTTTGAATAAAACAGTAACTCTTGTAGCAGTAAATATTTTTTTTTCAGTTTGCTCTGGAGATAGGGAATAAAAGATGATAATTATTAATTTACATTGGTAACAAAGACATCTAAAACATTCAAAAATAGTTCAATAATTGAGTGACAGACACTTAGAAAGTGAGATGAGGCCATCCTGCATCAACAGTATAGCTTTCCTACCTGTACTTTAAAATTCATCTGATTTTTAGGCTGACTCAAAAGGTATGTACAAGCTTACATTTAAATAAATATATATAAAACACTTCAAACCTGTGTACTAAACACAGACTTGACTACTTTTAATCCAGCTCCTGCAAGATCAATTAAGCCAGCCCACAATGTTACAGAACAGAGACAAAAGGCTCTCCCTGGTGCCTGCCAAAAGCTGCTACACCAGGAGCAGCCTGAGGAAGCACTGCAGGTCAGAGATTTCTACAGACAAACTGGACTCATGCTACCCTGGAGGACTTAATAACTGAGCAAGTGAATAACAAGCCTGCTTTTGACAAATTAAATTGGCTGTCTATTTAATAAGGAAAATTATGTGATATTTGTACTCTTATTTATATTAACAAATAATAGATTTATCAAGTTAATAAACTCAATGATTACAGTTTTCTTAATACTAAGATAAAAAGGCTGCAAGTATATCAAGTGATCATCCCAAGGGCCATTTCTATCAGGATGTAACACTGAATAGTCCACTTTCATTAATATTAATGAATGTGACAATTCTCACTCAGCGTAACACCAACTCCAAGAATAAGGGGACCTCTAGAGGACACCTGGTCCAGTCTCGTGGTTGAGCAGAGACACTCAGGTACCTCAGCCAGAGCCATGTCCAGACAATTTCTGAGTATCTCCAGGGATGGTCTCTCTACAGCCTGTATCAGCCACCTCCCTGTGAATAGCAGTTCATACTCGTATCATGATATTTAAATACCTATAACCACTTATCCTCCCAGTAATGCAGCCTTCAAGTGAACTTGGTGCAACACTACTTTTCCTAAGGGCTTTGAACTGCCACACTTTACATAGCAATTACATGTCCTGCCTTCAGTAACAGTGAGTGTCATAACACATATACTTCTATCTCTTAGACCATGATGTTTTACCATGAAAAAACTTCTTCAGATTTATTAAATCTAATTTAAAGGGCTCCTAATCTTCAGACATGCCTATAAATTACAGACAAAACCTTTACTTTGGTTTACTACTGTTCCCAAATGACTGCTAAATCATACAGGTGAGGGTTGTTTTTTTTTTTTTTTTGTTGCTTCAGTCATGATTTGTACTAAAACCAGGGGTTAAGTAAGACAATAGGTGAAACAGATCTCATCTTTAAAAACAGTGCACTAGAAAGCATCCTGCACTCCCCATTTATTTTACTGTAGAAAAAGCAAGACAAAAGGCACTTACTGACTGCAAGAGGATGAGAAGCTTCCAGGAGTAAACAGTATGCACATAAAAAATTACTTAATTTAAAATCTAAAAGCTGATACTGCTGGGTACACTTTTGAACTTTTGAAAAAAATTCTTTTATTCTCTGAATTTGACTACCTTTTCCACTCACTGCCTGGTTTTCTAACATATGGAATAAAGAGGACAGGCCACTGGTTACTTCAAGGAAATGGCACGAATCATGCAAGTTACTCTGACTAACAGTCAGGACATCAGGGATTTCAAAGTCCATCTGACTTTCTTTCAGCCTTGAGAGTGATCTTTAATTAAGTGAAGCATGGACCTATAGAGACTAAAAATTGATACCTTGTGCTTGCAACAGCCAGTAACACCTGACTGCATGTGGAGAGGGTGATTTGTCCATCACTTTCACTGCTAATACCTAGATTTTAATACAGGAGGAAGTTCCTGTAGACCAGCACAGCAATTGTTTCATTTTGCTAGGAAAAACTACTGAAAACCAGACACAACTCTGAACACCTTAAAGAAAATGCAGACAACAAAGCAAATTAGATGCAATTTCTGAAATAAAGTATTCTGGTGGCAGTTGTCTCTCAACAGTAAAAAAGCAAATTATTTCAAACTACTCTGTTACCATTGCTAGGGAAGAACAAAAAAACCCAACCAACCAAAACACAAAACCCTCCAAAATTTCACTATTTTTTCTGTAACCCTCAGGCACCACTATTATTGTAAGTTGGCCCATATAAAAAATGTAGAATTTAGTGATTATTTTAACTGAATTCCTATTTTAAATTTGAAGCAATAGGATAAAAAACTCCTTGAATGAAAATGACTCAATAGATGGGGTGCTTTTCTGGCTTTCCCAGCAAATTCTGATGTTACTGTCAAAATTTCTCTTTTGCTAACAGAGCATTGCTATGATGAAAAAATCTGAATGCCTAATTTATTGTGATTTATTTCATCAGCAGCATCTTACAACTTTTCCAAGAGTACACAGCAATGAAAGTAATGTGAATTTTTAAGAACTTATTCAGGATAGAGGTTTTGAAGTCAGTGTGCAGCAACAGATGGAGGTAAAGTTTATCATTGTCACCCATGTAACTGGTAAGAGCCCAGCTTGTCTTAAGCATAATAACTCACCTCCCTCCCCCAAGCTGTCCATTCTCAAAATACCTTCCATTCAGGCATATTATAAGAAAAAAATAGGTCTGATATATGTTACTAGATGACAAATGCTGTTCAAGGTACCTGGAAGAGAAAGTGTTTTAGCAGATCAAAAGCTAAAAGGTTATGTTCTTTTTGCAATAAGCACCACAGAAAATGGAATTCCAGAGAGAAATCTGAAGGGCAAAAGTATGCATTAGTTTTTACATTTTTTAAAATGAAGATATCCCCTATCAAGACCAGTAACATTTAAAAAAAACTTTAAAAATTGTATTTTACACACTATAGTATTTTACAACATTAATAAATGTACTTAACAATGTACTTGTCTAAGTACTGATACAGAGTGAATGTTTGAATCCTACAGGTCTTCCATTTCTGCGATCTTCAAACCTGCTCTGCAATAGATTTTTTTGACTGAAAAACGCAGAACGACAAACCCATGGTGTCATTTCATATATGAATCTGTTCAGGTCCTTGCTGTCTTACCTAGAAACCATTTCTAACCAAGACAGAAGAATAAATGTGGTGTCAGTTGGTGCACTTCACACTGAAGAAAGACCACGGTTTTACCTCTAATCATTAAATGAGAAGACAGCCCAGTTCTTTCACCTATTTACACAGGGTGCCAAAAGCAAATGTGGTTTTCAAGTTCTGAGCACCCAGTCTTTAACCTGCTTTTAGATATTAATAACCTCATTTTATCCATGTAGCAATTTTCCCTCTGCTACAGAGTAATTTCAAGCGTATGGCTCAGGTCAAAGCCCCTGTACTTTGGGAACTCATATCAGGAACTTATATTTTCATGCAGGTGACCAAAGGTTACTGAAAGATAAGCTGGCCATTGCTAGGGTAAGAGTAAGTTGGTCAGACACATACATATGCAGTGCTACTCAAGAAAGCCATTTGAATGTCTAGGATATCCTAAAATATCTACACATAGCCTGGACCTTTGTGAAACCTTAGCATGTCTATAAAGCAAGTTGAAATTACTAAGATACTCTAATGGGACAGGAGATTTCACTTGTCTATGAAAGTTGAATTACTTTCTAACTCTACTTATGACTGTACTGACTGCCTTGTATTTATAAAAAAGCTTAGCAGATATGAAGACATCCGTATCTAGATGTTTTATTAGTACCTACACACTGACTCTGCAATCAAATCAGAGAATGTAAGAACTGCAGAACAAAGTGTTATCAGGGGAAGGCATGGCATAATTGCAATATACTAGCCCTGTGCATATTCAATGGAAGTTGACTGAACATGCTACACCTCATCTATCACAATCCAGTTTCACAACCACTGAGATCTTCCTTCCAAGGCAACTAAAGGAACACTAGCTGTTAAACCAGATGCCAGCTTCAATAAATAAATCAGTCTGTAATCCTAGAAGGAGGCACTGATGTTGCCTAATCCTGGGCACAGAGCTGAAAAACAGTGTCTTGTTATTTACAAGCCACAGTAGTATCTGCTACAGATTTGGAAACAAGATATTAAAACACAGAGCAATTGATAATGCATTTTGTCTCCAGGAGAAGTAGAATGTTCAAAGTTTTCAGAGAATATAAATATCCCTATCTTGCAACACTGACTATGTAATGTGACTTTGGGTTACCAGCAAAGGTACATTTATGAAACTGATACAAGTATTTTTGTAATTTTTAATATTACTGATAGATGTAGATTCATGTTTTGCATGAAGGTTCCCCACATCTCTTTCCAAACACACTTTTAGAGATGTCATTAAAGTATAATGATACAGCACTTAAAACCTGAAAATCTAGATGTCTTGTTTCAGACTACTACTAGAAAAAAAGTCACTCGATTTCTAGAACTATAGGCATAAAAGAGTAATGAAAGACAGCAGAAATTATTTAATTAGATAACTGACATCTCATAAAAAAAAATTTCTAATGTGTAGGAAAAAATTTGTTTTTATGAACTTCAGTATCCATTGCTTAATATTTAAACTATACTGTATCTATTATAAGCACAGATATCTGTATGTTACGAGATGATGCACCAATTCTATTGGAAGGAGTTTAACAGATGTGGCTACATTCACCAAATTGAAAGGTTGAGCCAAAAAAAAAGGTAACGATATATAAGAAATATGTGAACCCACAGGTGGTACCCATTTTTTAAGGTAAGTATTCTTTACCCCACTGGAAACCTTCAATTCATTAAATAAATATCATGGAGAAAGAATGCATATAGAGCCATATAATTTTGAAGGAGGTACTCAGAGCATGCATTCTTCAAGAGAAAAATGAAATTAGCTTTTTCCAACTTAAGGCTAAGGGATTCTCAGTAGCAAGAAACAAGCCTTTGTAGCAAGTCTTTGTTGTACTTGGAACATAAGGATTTCTCTTCATAGCTCATGAAAGCTCTCAGTTTGTGACAGAGCATGGGTATTCAGACTCAGAATGTACCATGGATGTGCACTGCCCTCTGCTGTACTCCCCAAAGTCTTCCAGCAAAGCAACTTTGCTGTACCTAACACAGACAGGGAAGATGCACTTTATCCCAAATCAAAACACTGAACTATTACTACTCTCAGCATGCAAGCAGAGCCTGCTATGAAAGGATTTATACCCACCACCACAGATATATGAGACGTCTCAAGACAGATCTTTAAATTACTGTTTGCACATTTTCAAACAGGTAAGGTAAAATACATCTGCTTTAGTTGTTCCCCCAGGAGCTTAGGACCTTTTACCCTAATCAAGGCCAATTGTTAATTTTCTACTCTTTCAGACAATCATGGTTAAAAGCAGTATATGCTTTAGCCTTACCTGCAACTAACAAGCCTTCCACGTGGATGGTCTCTTTTTCCAAATAACATTTTTTTATATAAACATTTCTCATTCAATAAACGTTTCACTTCACAATAAACACTTAACCACAACTCTTAATTCTCCACCACTATGTAATGAAGGTATTCAAGCAATCAGAACTCCTAGGGAAGCTGTAGTTCAAAAGTAAGCAAGCAAGTAAAAATAAGCCAAACAAAAATTCAAAAAAACCCTGTTCCCCTATAACAAATGTTATTTGCAAAACTTTGTGAAGCTCATGCAGCTACACATGAACTCATTTCCAATGAAAACACTTGAAATTCCCTCTATCCCAAAACAGTGATTATAATAGTTGAAGTAGCTTTATTTTCAAATCCTTCATTTCCTCTAGTTAAGAAATCATCTTCTTATTACACACTGGAGCAAATATTACCTTAAATGAGACAATATAACTTACATTTTAAAATATAATCTAGTTTGCAATACTCAGTGGGTTATATTCACAAGGAAAATGCAACACATTAGAAATTAAACAACTGTTGATATAAAATTATATTGCTAAAAAGAATTACCTGTTTTTGTAAGCAACAGATTATCCAGATGTCTATCTCCAACTCCAAGGATGTAAGTAATCACACAATAACCAGCTGTAACAAGTAAATTGCAAACATCAATATTTGTACCTTTCCTGGAGAGCAACAAGTTCCACACAATTAACAACAGCATATTACATTATCTTAGCTCTAGTTCACTAGCAATAAATATACCACAGAGACTTGGGGCAGGAGTGGTGCTGGTGAAGAACAATCAAGATTATCAGCACCATGAAGAACATTTGAAGTAATAAAACTCTGAAACTTATTCTGTACTGCCTAGATTTCAATTTCTTACTATACAATTACTTCATTACTTACTATAGTTACTTACTATACAATTACATACCTAACCCTAAAAGACTAGATTAATTCAATATTGGGATTAAGGTACTTCAAAGGAAGCTGAAATATTTTGAGCAAAGTGAATGTACGTGTTTTGAACTGGAGCTATTTTAAGACCACTGTAAACAAGCAAAAGGCATTAATATGAGCCTGGATACACGTCAGCAGCATTCACAAGATCAGTACTGACAAAGAGCAAACTGTTTTAATTGTTGCTTTCACCTACTAACCAGAACAGTTTGAAGTATCTCTGAAGAGTGCACCATCAGAAAGAGAAAGGAAAAGGAGAAGATATTGTAGAGTCACACCTGAATTATCTTTTTTTTTTTTTTTTTTTTGTTAGAATTAAAGTCTCTTTTAATTTTATGGACAGCAAATGTGATACTTTAAAATGTCCATCAGTATACTGAACATGAACTACACTACCACTTTTCCTTGTCATACAAACGCAACCACAGCCCCGTAAACTCATTATGGTTTCAAAACCAGTTAGAATTTTGATACGGATGATTTATCATTCTCTAAATGCTTAACATATCCCTGGATTCTGAAGACCCCAACTCACAGTGCAGATGGGTCAGAGATAAGATTATTGCTAGGAAGCAAGGAATTTTTAACTCACACTCTCCTTCAAGAACCACAAAGAGCAGACTTGTGTATGACATGCCAGGCTGAAAATTATTCTTTTCACAGGACTTCTGACAGCAAGTACATGCACAGTGCCCTCTTTGCAGTCACCTAAACTGAAGTATCATAATACCTCACCCACCACATCCTGTAGACTTCACCTAAGAAATTACCAGCTGTTAGACTGTAACTTACCACAGCTCTTAACATATGTGTCCATCACCTCTGCGCTGATTCCATGAGGACCCGTCTCACTAGGGGCATGTTTCCTAAAGAAGTTCTGGAGAGAATGCCATGAAGATATTTATTTATTTCATTAGTTATTTCATACACATATGATATGAAACTGAGTCTTTAGGAAAAAAAAAAATTAAATGAAGACCACACATAGCCCTTATTACTATCTGTTAAACTAACAACCACCCCCAAAACACCTAATTGAATATCACTTTATTTATATTCTCTCTCAATCATCACATTCTTATACTTGACAAAGAAGTTAAAAAGCAGTTTCCTCTAGTAAGTGTTTCAGAAAATTAGCAGTGCACCGAAAAGTTACTAATCAGTAACTATGAGAGACAATACTTGCAAAGCAAACTGCCTAGGTCATACCAACAAAAACTAAAACAGGATTAACAATCCTGCTTTATAACTACATTTGGGGAACACGCTCTTATAGGGTTTGTCATACATCTCCCTATTCCTTAATAAAACCAACTGCTGCTATTGAGTTTAGAAAGAAAATAAGCCTGAGTCATCAAGTGGAAAACTCAAAACTCCTGTGAAATGTAGACAGGGACAAACAATCCTCCCATCAGCCAGAAGAAAACTCTTAAACTTCTTGATTAAAACAAAACTCAATTATATCCAAGCCTAAGCAAAGTTTCTTCCCGTAAGCAAAATCTATGAAAGCACTGTAAGAGGAACAAGGTAGGCCGCTGGATGGTGTGTAAGTGACTAAAATCAAAATGAAAAATCAAGGCAATTACGTCAATGAACTTCTAAAACATGAACTTTAAAGTTGTTGATAAAAGGTAAGTAACACCAAAACTTCAAACACCTTTTCCTTCCTGCAGATGTGTGTTTTACCAGGCAGTACTGGATTACTTGATTTAAATCTTTTAGTAGTTAATATTTATATACAGTGCTCATCTTTACTACAACAGCTGTGAAATCCAAAATGAATATTCACAAAGAGTGAACCAAACTTCCACAACACCAAAAGTGTTAAATTACTTTTCATTTCCTTGGCCTACAATGCCCAGCACTATTATCATGCCTCAGCATAGGAAATCTCATTCTTTTGGCACACTGTCTATTTAGATTAATAATTCTTCATAGGAATATTATTCCTTATGTCAGCATAGCAACTGAAACAATAGGGCACCTATTTCCAGTCATAATATGATGGTGTAAGTAATTGAAAAATAACAGTTTCAGAGGCATTTCTAAACATATTATTTTATAAAAACATGCAACAGACTAAATTATGAATAGTACACTTCCAAGATTACAAAGTATTGTCAAGAAAGCAATTTACAATCTCTAAGATTATTGACTGCAGATGTACCTTATCACAACCTCTGTGGAACGGAAAGATAAAAAAAAACAACTTAAGCAACTTGATGCTGGTCACTTATAAGTGATAAGCATTTTTGTGGTAAGTATTCGGTAACCTTATTTGTTAGGAAAATGATACTGAAAAATTATAAACAATTTAAATCTTCAAATTTTTAACATATATACTTTATAGGAGCTGGAGCTAGTTTGGTTTGGTTTACGGTTACTGAGCTACAAACAAATACAAATTTCAGTACCACCCACAAAAAAGAAAAAAGCTACCATGACAAATCAAATCCAAATAAATATGCTCTATTTTCATTAAAAAACCTATCAGCTACTCACCTCATATAGCAATTTGGTATGTTTTTATCCATCTGTATTTATCTCAACCAGCTGAGCTTTCCTACCTAGCTTGTTTGCTGTGCTTGAAACCAGTACGAGTTTTGTATGCCACTATTCAGTTATGTGTCCCCACTCAATTCCATGAGAATTAAGACAATCTGCTAACAAAACCAAGTTACAGCACCTATACATCCACTATTGCAGGAAAACAAGCTTCAGAAATTATATGAATTAATTATTTAGTTGTTTCATCCAAAAAAGAAAAAAAAAAATCAAAATGTATTTTGACAATGCCAAAAGTTATGAATGAAAGACAAACATTCTGAAAATATGCAGAAAAAAGTGACAGGTATCTTCCATTCATCGTTATGGCAAAGCTGGGATTTCAATATCATAACTAAACTCCACTGTAATTTATTTAAACTGTGTTACTTTTACAACATGCGATGCTCAAGTGGTCATTTATGTACACCTTTTTAAAGTTAAACATCTGCCATAATAACCCCAAATGTTTCCAGCTATAATTTGTCTTCTAATAGACCAAAAAATCAGCTGAGAGACTAAAAGAATTTTGCACAAGATCTAAGCCTTCAGCTCATACTTTGATCAGAAGACAATTTACAACTCACCCACCACATACCTGTATAGTTTCCTCAGTAGCAAGAACTTCTGCGACTGGTACTGATGGAATAAACTGCATGAAGCCTGTGACAGAAAACAGCCAAAAGAGAAAATCTCCAATGCACAGAAATTTCAAACTGCTCTGTAATACATGTTTATGAATGGACAGAATTAATACATAGTCATTCAACTGCTTCTCATAGGCAAAACTCCCCACTTTTTTCCCATGTTCCAATTTCCTGCCTTCAATTCTTTTAAAACAACTTGCCGTTACCACGAAATTAACTTGCAAAGGTGCGTTGTTACAAATTTTCAGGATACCAGGTGATTAAAGTAAATTGAAGGCTTTCCTAAATATTTATCCAGAATGTATCTAGAAGTAGCTAATTTGGTTTTTTGTTTTTCTCCTCCATTTCATGCAAAGATCTTTATATAAGAGTGTTATTTGTTCATGATCACACAGAAAGCCAGCAGCAAAGACTGATAACTACTAATAGTCACACACTCCTAAATCCAGACCAGGCTTCCTTTATGAAAATGTTTGAGTCACCTACGGAATAGGTGTGGTGGCTCAGACTGTTTACTTCCATGCCTTACACTGCAACAGAAGTTTCTTAAACACTAAGAACACAGGGAGGAGATTCTTCTCCATACTGTATTCCTAGGAAATAAACATATTCATACCATGTTTTGTACTAGTTGCCAGCACTTTATAGGGTGTCAGCTTCAAATCCAGATTCTCTTTCCTTAACAGCTGGAAAAATACAATATACAAAAGCAAAGATGAATGCAACAGAAAGGCAGATTCTCTTACTACAAGGATGTGTACTGGACATTGATCTCCACTGTTATTCACTGAAACTCATAATGAGTGAAAGCCTGTTTGGCAAATTTTTTTTTTTCCTTAATCTACACAGGGTAATTGTATGTCTACAAAGAAAAGAAAAAAGCCACCTAGAGATGTGAGAAGTCTGGAATGCATTAGCAATAAAAGCTGCATTAACACAGTTTAATAGTCTTGCTTTTGACAAAGAAAATCAAGAAAACAGGAAGACAAGGATGTTGATTAATAATTCTCACCTTATCCATGAGTGAAATAATCTGAAGAATAAGTTGATCTTGACGTAAATCATCGCCATGCTTAAAAATTACAGGATATTTGCCTCCATCTTCTGTCTTGAAGAACAACTGAGCAGGCATTAAGGCACTCTGGAAAAGGAAATATTCTACTAAGCTGGATGACAGCAGCGCTTATATTAACACACTGCTACAATGGAGCTCAGAAATACAAATCTTTGCATTGTATTTGCACTACCTCAATGGTTAAGAGTGTACCATTTCCAGTCACCAAAAATGTAACTGTATTTTAAAAAGAAAAACACCTTAATGCTTTCGTTCCTTTTTTATCAAGGATACATTCTCTCCTCCTGCACCACCCCAATAGCAGAAGAGGAAAGGACAGAAGTATTCATTTTTTTTCTGTGTGCATGTAATTACAATCAACAACGAAGCACTATGCAAAAGGTCACAACAAAACAAATTTAAACTGATCAGATCAAAAAGAGACATAATTATAGGATAAGGAAGAAAGAATTCCTAGGGGTAAGTCTTCTTAAACAATTAATTGCTTCCTTAATCTATTTAGCAAAAGCAAAAATGCCTTTTCACCTTATTGTTTGAGAAAGCCCATTTAATTGTTTGCAATTCTTCTGCATAAAATGGGTCAAAGGGGATCAATTACCTATATGAATGATACAATCTATTGCAACTGACCAAGTGACCTAGTCACTTCCCTCCAAACAAAAATAATTGAGGATACAGAGTTTAATATTTAACAGATAGATTAGATTTTCAAAATGATATTCCAAAATCATTACATTCCATAAATTAAGGCAAAATTATTCTTTATGTAGTCCTACAATAGCTAATGTGATATCCAAGAGCACCAAAAATTAATAATTCTTCCCCTTTTTAAGTCTGTTTGTCTTTTATCCCATAGCCCAGAATGAGATATTAAATGGAAATAAGCAAGCTTTCAGAATCAGAAGAAAAAAACCTCTGATTTTAAGACAAGCTATATCTCATGGTTTTGGTCCTACATTTTTTGCATAGCTACAGAAGACCAATATGTAAAAGACTGCCTTGAGTTTGTCCTGAAGAACTTCAGCTATTATTATTGATAGGAAACATTCAGTTGCTGTTCCAGCCATCTTTTTGTCCACATTTTTTCCCCAGTTCCTAAACTATACTCACACAAAACGATTAATTGAGTTTGCAAAAGTTCGCTTTCCTGACAAAATCTTTTCAATGCTGCCTCCAGCCAAAGGTGCAAGAGGATGCAACTGCAGAAGCCTACCCTTCAAATGGACTATAGATTATATATTGGTACAGAAAGAAGCAAGCTAAAACTGGTAGAAAATTAAGCAAAAAAGGTTAATCTCTGATTTTAAGTAAACGTAAATTACAAAACAGTCAAATTGTAACAAGCAGCCTGATGAAGCTGCTGCACATAATAAATTTAGGATTTATCAGAGATGACAGATTAACACTGGCTGTCACAGTGAATGTGACATGAATTTTTTAACTGGCCAAGTCCTCCTGGATGTAGGGGTGACTTGTGCAGCAAATTTTGGTCCTCTTAAAATTAGACTGCAGTCACCTATAGGAATTGAACACAAATTTATAAAAAGGTCCAACACCACAGAGCATAGATGATAACTCACATTGCAAGCATTAACTTACATTTCAAATCGTAATATAAACAAAATAACCCCAACCCTTTCAATGGTACATCAGCTGTTCTATGGTCACAAGCAGCTGCTACAGTTCAGTTTAAGGATTTACAAACCATGGGGCCACAGGATTTACCTGTCAGCTGACTGCAACTGCATAAAACGGAGCACCTTAGTGCTTTCCACTCTCTATGAACTTCAGCTTTATTTAGCAATGGAACAGACCCATGGTTCTAAATGAGACACAGCACACCTGACTTGATTTGCATGATTTTGATCTTAAAGTGGTACTCCTGTTGAACACAGGAACAAAATTCAGGGAAATTCTGAACTTCATCATCTGTATCACTCTTATAAAAGCTGCTTTAAAGTTAAAAACTTTAAACTAAAAAACAAAATAAGGAATTGTTTAACCACTTTAAGAGCATGCTACAGTTGCATTTTGCCTTGACTATGTCTATGCCTTTAAATCTTTCAACTGATGTTTCTAAGCTTAGTGCTCACAAGATTTGTTTGTATTTCAGCTATTCAGTAGATCTCATTTACCTTGAAGAGTGTGGCTTTTTCAGGGATTATTCCTTTAATTTTCACCTGAGGTTCCAGAGGGAGTGGAATAAGTTCCATATCTGCTAAATTCATCTTTTCATTATCAGCTAACAATGCCTGAAGCCTCTCATTCTACAAGAATAAAAATTTGTTTAAGAAAAAAACCCACAAAACATAGAACACATACTAGATATAGATGAAGACTATAAACAAAGGAGGATTACTAACAAATATTTAATTTATTAATTCTTTATACATACAAAGAATCAGGGTTTCACTCATAAAATCCAGGAAAATAAAAACTCTCTATTTGCAGTAATATGAATAAGAAAGAGGATATTCCATCTAGTGTTAGTACAGTCAAGCAATTTTCTAAGTTCCAGATATAACAGTATTAGAAAAATTAATTTCTAAACTGCCTGCACAAAGCACAGGATTATTTGTTTCCCATATCAAAATTAAATGTTAGTTATGCTTCAGCAATTGATTCAAGTCTAAATCAGAAACTTTATATCCCTCGATTCCACCAAAGAATTCCCTGCCACCAAGGAACCAAACAGCTAATAGCCTGCACTGATCTGATTTCCAGGCTTGCTCTACATTCCTACATCTGTAGTTACCAGAAACACAGCACTCATCAATTTTTGAGTAACTTACACTCAGTGTCCTACATAGTAAAGGTTGAATACATTAAAGTCTCCAGCCTTTTCCCTTACTGAATATAACAGACACAAACAGAACCAAGGAGGCCCACAACTGTTGGGAATACTTCTAGTGGTTAATTGCTGCTAGCTGGATTGCAGTCTGAAAGTAAAAGCCATGTGTTTCTTAGTTTTACAGAAATTTCCTGAAAGAATATAAACTGAACACTACCAATGTATTGCACAAGCAGGAAACAGAATCTTACAAATAGAAAACAACTCCTCCTCTTCTAGCCTTTGTTACTGATACACAAAACAAGCTGCCTCACTTTTGTCAGTGTTTTATTCTTCTGCACAAATACACCCCATACATTTTAAGAAATCATCACACTGAAACATCCATGTTTAAAAATACTGATGTGTGTCAAAGGAAAAGGTAATAAATACACACAACAGAAATCCCTCTGTCATTTCCACTTCCTTCCTACACCTACTGTCAGGTTCACTCAAAACACTTCAACTAAGAACAAAGTTTCTTAAAATATATATGTAGTAGGAAATCGTTTCCTCAAGACCCAATAGAAAGCAGAGTTCTGATAAACACATACCTTATAGAAGAACAGTTTTGTTGCTTTTGGAACAAATGAAACTTTGCTGCTAACTAATTTTCACTACCTATCCTGTCATATTACTCACATGACAATAACCTGATTCTTTCCCATGTCCCCCAAAACATGTTCAGTTATATCATCAAGAATTTAATTATTCTCCTATCTTTCTTTTGCCAAAATATCCCAAGAGTGTTCTCAAAGGCCTCTCTTGTTTTTTTATCTTCAAACTTTTAAAACACTTCGGAACTTTGAACTATCAAAACCTTTCCAAAGTTTGCTTACAGTTAACCAAAATTATTACAGACTGATGGACATCTTTTATAAATCTCAGTGCTAAGGAACTTTAATGAAAGGCTAACATTCCTACCCATCATCAAATTCAAGCCACAAACAGGCTTTCCAATCCTTCAGTTACCTTTTTCTTACGATTCCCACTTTCACGCTGCACTGCCTTCATTACATGAACCAAGCGATCTACAAACGTCTGCTGGGCTGCCAACAGTGAGCGCATAACTCTGACGGACTTATCACCCTAAGAGAATGAAAAGAAAAAAAAATTAGTTCCTTGTTCTGTAATTATTTTATCTAGAAATCATTCCTTTTTTCTTACACCTTTGGGCTTTTAAGAGATTAAGTGAATAATGATCAATTTCCTGTCAATTCAAAAGGTATTTTCTGTAAAACACAATCACAGTCACTGTAAATGGCAATCAATTATCTGACCTAACAGTGCACTTCAACTTGCTTCAACAATTTCAGTAGTGAACAGTCATGCATGACAAAACTATTCACACAGCCAAAGTAAGTTAGTAAGGGCAAGTGAGAAACATTCTTACGAGGCACTAGAGTCAAATTCAAGCAAGTCCCCTAAAACTGGAAATAACATGTGTGTTATAAGTGTGAGGTATATGAAAATCAGGAAAGACTGCATATCAGCTATAAAGTAAAACTTCCAATTCACACAGGTTTTATCAGCTTAATCTTTTTTCCCCGCTGCTCCAGCACCCTCTGCTGCCGAAACACAGAACAGCAAGTGCTGTTTCAGAGTTCCAGATTGGTCTCTCCACTCACACTTCAAGGACAAGAATTTCCAATAAATAAATAGTAAACAAACCATACTGATTACAGAAAGCTTTTAGAAGGTCCAAAACCTTCTAAAAGCGTAAGGCAAAGGATTTTAGAACCAGTATGTTACTAACAGGAACAAGCAACAAAAGAGAAGAAAGTTCCCAATATTTGTTCTTTTCCTTTTTTGGTAATTTCTTCAGCTTACTACAAATTCAAAATTGAAGCAGAAGTTGAAGCTTTTATAAATTTCAATGCATGTGACATACATACACAAAAAAAACCCAACTCATCCTCTTAGACCTTTTTAAGGAAGGACTATCCCAGGCCATTGCGTACTTCCTTGCACAGAAGCATTACCTTCAGCAAAGCCTGACTGAATCTTCTCATTACGTTTAAGTACATTTCATGAGTCTTTGGGTCCCTCTGTTGAGTATCTTGGTCTTCACACTCCACTATTACATACCTGCAGCATAAAAACAACCCAAGTTATACCATACTCTTGGAGCTCCACAATTTGAATGAAACACAGTAGCCCTGTATTACAGACCTGAACTAAAAATGAAGACAATCTTTGAATGAGATCTTTAGCTCAAATAACAGCTGAACTCTTCCAAATTGCACAGCACCAAATTCCATTTGGATCAAGAGAGTCTATGAAAGTTCCTGTGGTTTTTCCTTGCAGTAAAGTGTCATACTCAATGAGGACATGTCTGAAGTCCCAACTCTTATGAACACTCCAGACAAGAAGCACAACTGAGCACGTTTTCCACTGTGATACCACCTGCTACATAATGTAGTGGCTGCAAAGATGCTATTTGAGAGTACCTGCAATATAAGGAGAATCTCACCCTACCTGCTCCCTATTTTACCATTAGAAATGGTGGAAGGAAAGGTATTGTTCCTAAAGCAGCTCCACAGAATCCACATGGCAGAGTTTCCATTTCTAAAATTATCAATCAGCTTAACAGCACAATCTGGAACACTCACACTGAAAATTTATTTTGATGTTAAGCAGTCATTTGGAATGCTTTTGTGTAAATTTCTACTTGCAGCACTGACAAGAAAAAAGTAGCTTTGTATTGAAGGTCTTCTTTCTGTTGGACAATGTATCTCCTAATACTACCCAGCAAAAACATGCAGTAAAGTAAAAACATATAATAAACACTGTTAAAAAAAATGAAGAAATTAGCATGTCAGTCAATTTTCAAACACTGCATTTGGATTCAAAAGTGACTAATTCAAGACATTCTCTTGGACATGAACACTGTCATCAAGAATTACACCTTCCTTACGTACTTGTGCAGAATCTCTTTGTGACAGAATAACTGTGAGACAAGACTACAGGTCTGTCATGTGCAGCCGATCAGATTTGAGCAATTTATTTATATATACAAAATATATTACATACACTAGAATAAGGCATATGTAACTTATTCCATGTGTATAACCTGAGGGAAATCTATAACTGAAGATTCCTTCTAGGGCTTCGCTAAAGCACTGTTACAGACTGTTCCCTCACCAACACATGTATAAAAGTAATTCTGTATTTATAAAGTCTGTGCACCTAAACTTCAAAGAAAAGGGGAAGTAATGAATTGAAACGTGCCATTTTAATCTTCATTTGTTAAAAAGCCCTGGACAGTTTCTCAGAGCTATCTTGAAACAATGAGTTAAGAGTAATGTTTCATACTTGGGTAGGTGTCAGTAAAAACAGTTGCACTGACTTCTGAGGCCTGAGGACAGGATAGCTTTACAATGACAAGTGACTGAACAGAAGGTTTCATTTTCAAGGGTTATTGTACTTTTTCCATTGATTATTTCAGGTGCATGCTGTGTCTGGACAGTTGAAACATACAATTGATCAGCAGCCATGAGGATTTATGGCTACGTCACCTAAAACAGTGGCTGCAACATTTGTATTTTGTCACTGAGAAATTGAGATGTCTGGAAAGAAAACAAAGAATAAATTGACTAGAGTTTTTGGCTTGGTGGACTTTTCTTGGTTGTTTTGTTGAATTTAATTTTTTTTAAGTCATACATCAAAAACTTCAGTTATGGATATTTGAACTTTCTGTAGACTGAGTGTCTGAGATGCTGCTGAAATGCAAGAGAACAGTTTCTATCACCCTGATAGAAAATAAGCTAAGCTACCAACACTTATCTTAATGAAGAATATTTGATTAGGTCAAGCACTTGGATTCTACTCACACCAATTCAGCCTGAAATTACTTTAATAATTTATATTTAACAGCAATTTTTAATGAAGCCAAACATTATTTTAACAGAAATAACGACTTTTTGCACATGTACATAAGTCATGAACTTAAATATCTTAAACTTCCACTTACTAAAAAATAATTAAACAATAAAACTTAGAAAGTTATGAACAGAATCTCTCAGCATAGCTTACAGGTTTCTTGTAAGAATTTTATAGGAACAGTTTGCTATGTTTACATCACATATCACACTTAGTTCCCAATTCACAGCTTATGTGGGGTTAATGCTCTTAGCACACTAAAATATGATCATATGCATTAGCATTTTTTAATTATTTGATGCAGCTATGAAGGCTACAAATGAGAATCATATGACTTGGGTTTAGCCATGTAAAAGGCACCTAAGCTCTTGCTTTTAAAATACATATGTATATAGAAGTAAATAGCAGCGAGTATCGTGTATATGCAGATATTTGTATATTAGTACAAACATACGGACACACACTTTCACACAGTACAGCTCTACTCATCTCAGCTTGCTTCAAATGAGAAAATTCCTACCTGCAAATGCTTGCTTGGAAGGCTTGCAGATTACTAGTTTAGGCATCTAATTTAATTCTTAAACCACTGAGCTGAAACAAGATCCTAAGATAAGCAATCCTACCTCTCTACTGTATAGATGACCTAATATTTACAAGTAAAGTTACCCTTAAGAATGCATGTATGCAATGACATTTTGTTTGTGCTCATAAGCACAAATGGAAAAAAATAAATTAGGTTACAACAAAAAAATCAGTGCTTTATGAACTTTCATAAAACACACTTTTGATTAATATTTAAGTGCAAAACTTCAATATTCTAGCCAACAAATTATAAGCACAAAAATTACAAGCACACAGACATCCAAGCAGAGCAAAGGTAAGTTTAATCTCTGCCTCAACACCATAGACAACTTGAATGAAACTTTTAACACAGTTAGGCTGCTTTTTGTAACACTCTACCCTAATGCCCTAAACATCACCTTCTTTTGTCTAACAGTAAAGTACATTTCTGCATTTTAAAAGCTTCCTTTTATAAATTACTCTGTTCAAATGTATGTTGTTTTAAATCTACTACTTTACCCTGACAAAAAACTGAGATTCTGAAGCTCTCAAGACAGGCCATCTTTTGCTGAGCATCCTGCTGGGTATTATAGCTTCGATTTCAGTTACATATTGATACAGTACAAATGAAAGTTTTCTAACATACCAGTACAAGTAGTTTGCCAACGTGGAATTTTTGCATGCTCGTGATATCAAGAAAGTGCAAAGGTCTTGCTGGAAGGGATTTAAGAATAGCAAAAAAAAAATTAAGTTATAAAGAAATCTAAGCATCTGAGAGAGAGAAAAGGAAAAGCAAAAAGTAAATATAAGAGTTGTGAGACATACACTCCCTTCTAGAATCGGAGTCCAAACCAACCTAATATTTAAATCATATTAGTTTAAATATTACTTTAAATCCAGAAACACCACTATAAGTGCAAGGTCTGCTACTTTAGTCATTTATTTACCAACATATTAAAAAGCACAATTTTCTCAAAAAAGAAACCTTTAATATAATTTCTATTTTTACAATATGTTACTCTTTTCACCTAGGCAATTACGTCTTGCTGTAAATGCTGCAAAATTCAACCCCCAAAGAGATTTCCCACTTTATTTTGTATCCAGAGCATCTAACAATCTTCAAGACATTCTACATTTTAAGAAAACAAATTTGCATAGGATACACAGCATTTAGCTGCTTCTATAAGGTTTAATAGTCCAGATATCAGGACATCTGTGTATCTTTACTGATATGCTCAATTTGAGGCTTATTTTCTATGCAATATTAAGACTCAAACAGGACAATTTGCAACAGGGAGTGGATCTTTAGTTCAAAGACCAGGTAATCTGCATATCAGATTAAAATCAAATTCCCTCAAAATGTCTTTACCTTCTATCTTTCCCTTTCTCCAGTCCCATTCCTATTACTCGTCTACTTCTGGCATAAACTGAATATAGTCCTTGGCAGAAGTAAATCAACACAGTGTCTCACTTAGGTTCAAAAAAGATGACATGCCAAAGAATACGGCTACAGAAAGAACAGATTGCAGAGATTGAAATATTTGGATAACTGTTTTCTATTAAAAGACTGTTTTAAAACACCTCAAACACATGCAGTTGTCAGTGTCTAATCAGTATGTGATAGGCTTGGCTGTAATTTTCTCGTTTACAGAAGAGTACATTAATTTCATGAAGAGTTCAATTTCCAGTCCCCCAGTTTTGGATACTGTGATCATGTACCTAAACAGACACCCTGTAAAAAAAATCAGTTAAGCTATTGCTATTTTCTTAGCATTTACTTTAAGTTTATATTCTTTGGGCACTTTAAATATTCAGTAAGTTATACTTAAAGGATCCAAATATTCACAAACAAAAGCAAGAAACAGTACCAGGTCACTAGAAAAGTACAATAAATACAAGGTAAATTGTCTGACTTACATCAAGGTTTTCATTTTCTGCAAGCTCTTTTGTCTTAGAAGTAAGAGGTGGAGAGGAAACAGGTGGAATAGGACTCATAATCTGGGAACTACACAAAGAAAAGCATGTAATTGGCATAATTCACAGTTCTTGCTTGGGGGCCAGGGAGCATGCATGGAAATCACAATGAATTTCACTTCCAGAGCATAATAAATTCAGAGAACTGGAAAAAAGTATTTTTGAAGGTAGCATCCCTACCCTGTTTCAGAACAAACTGCATGAACAGCAACTTTGACAGCTGCAGTTCCTGAAAACAGCAAAAATCTGTGCCTAGAAAGCTACACAGTTTATGCCTGTGAAGGACATTTGCTTACAACAAACTCTGCATTTTATTTCATCTTCCATACAAAATAAGCAGACAGACAGGAATTTAACAAATCTGCATTTTCAGGAGCTTTTTTCAAATGTTCAAAGATGAAACTGCTAATATACAACACCTGCAAGCACTAGTCTTTGTAATGCAACTATGTAAAACAGAGTAGACAAATGCTTATTTGCAAGGCAAAGTTTTCAGATGGTGTATTTACCTGAAAGGAAGTAATTAAATAACTCTCCTAACATCTAAGTATCATTGCAGCTTCAAAATAAAGCACACTTCCCACCACACCCACTTTTACAGCTTTGCAGCAAGATCAGTGAAAAGCTGTAGAACTTTAACACAAAAAATACACCCTCATGTTACAAGTCATTAGAAGCTTAAGACTGAAAATCCTGAAAATATGTAATAAGTAGTCACAAAAGGCTTTGGTTACCAAGTTCGTTTGCACTTTGCTTAACACTTTATTAGGCATCTTAGGATTCCTGCAAGTGTAAGAAGTGTGCTTCCACAAGTCTCCCCCTACACCTTTTTATTTTGCAAGAGCAGGATGAAATTTCTTTCCACTTCAAACTGACTGGACTTTTAGATCCACATTCTCTGCTCAAAGTGGGAAGTGGAATCTCATGTAACTCCAGTGAAGACCTCCTAACTTTTTTAAGTACAGAAGGAAGACGGTGTTTCTCCTGCTCTACAGAAGCTTTCTTCCTTTTGTGTAGTAAGGTCAAAGGCCACTACTTTAACATTGATTGCTCTGTGAACTACGCGTAATCAGAAAACACAGTTCAGGACTGCTCAGGATTTGTTGGGGTTTTCTTTGGTTTTTTTTAATGCTTCAGACTATAAAATAACATATTCAATATGCAGTTCTCCCCTAAAAAGAAAAAAGAATTTGATGGCTTAGAATGATACATGTTCTGCCTTTCTTCTCAAAGTCTAAGCTTCTTACCTGTCTATTTCTGAAGCATTAGATCCAGATGTTGTCATAGCTTCTGACATGGAACCTTGACTGTCCCTCTTACTAGGCTCCAAGCCATTCTTTATGTCATCAAAGTTTTCGTATTTCAATGCTTGGACTAACTGCAGCAGGTACATCAGCAAATCCTCATGGAGGAAAAAAAATCGAAGTGAAATAAGGGTGTGAGTCAAAACAAACTAGAACTCCTTCTCTTTACAAAATTCTAATTTACAGATAAACTTAGTCAGGGTTAATGACCTCTAACAACACAGAAACTGATGTGTCCCTAACAAGCAATATACCATAGCAAAACTGGTGTTGGATGCAGTTTGGCTCCCAAAAATACTGAATTAATATTCTACTATTTGTTACTCAAGGACAGTAAGTGCTAACTTGGTGAATATTTAAGTGCAGTTACTATGCTAAAATTCTCTTTAGATAAGCAGCCCTAATTGCTTCCAGCATCCACAGAATAAAGCTTTCAATTTGTGTGTCACAAGAGGAAATGGAAAATTCAAGCACAAAATCTGGGCTATGGTATCAAGAAGGGAGACTGTGTTTTCCTATCGACTATTTGTTTTTTATCCTTTGTGGAGCTGGGGATGTAAGAGAAAAAACATGTATCTAATCTACTTTAGATTGAAGAACAGAATTTTAATCACTCGCTGTCTAAAATCAACTTGTCGCCTTTACTCTTCAACTTGTTCTGTTTAGTTACCTTACCTCAGACTTTGTAAAAGGTACACTTTTAAAGTCAAAGCAGTATGACCTTGGCTATTGAAGTAGGCTTGAATAAATACAATATATTTATGCTCCCTACTTTAAACTCTATTAATTGCCAAAGATTCAAGAGTTATAGTAATACATTCAAACGGGTGTGCTTTTCTTTTTAACTGTCAAAAGAAAATAAAATATATAAATCACTGAAATTTAACAGATAGATTATTTTAAGTGGGCTCTATTCACAGCTCATCACATTCTGATCCGTATATGATTAGAAACACCTTATTTCCACAGATACTCTTCTACTCATTTTCTTTAGCAAAAGAGTATGATGATATACGTTTCAATTCACCATGTAGATCTGCCGAAAATCTTTCAGTTTACTGTTTAAGTTCAGAGCACTCCCACAGTTTAACACTCAAAATTTATCACTGGTTTTTGGTGAGAGCTTACTGTTGCTTTACCTTGTTTAACAAAACCAGCTACCACCAGCTGGTCATGTTCAATAAGACAATTATCAATGTGTGACACTTAATAATGTGAAGACTGCTCCCCGAAAAGATTATAATAAACAGCAACACAGTGAATTCTTTTTTTGCTTTCCTTCACTAATAGTCACTTAAATGTCTTATGAAGTAGCAAACATCCCAAGGATTCAATGAGACTACAAAGCTTGAGACCAGCTGACTTTTCTATGTGCCCACAGACCAGTGAATACCTCATCATCAGCCTGCTGAAGCCTGGCAACAGCATAGCGCCGCACTGTTGGGTTGGTGAAGTGAGATGACAAAAGTTCTAGAGAGTCTTCCACATCCATAGGCTTCCACTTGCCCAGCAACTCCAGTGCTTGCTTTGCCTCTTGTGGCAGATCCCAGTTGACACACTTCAGGAATTTTGTCAAGGCCTAAACAGGAGATTGGACAATTCATCAGTAAAAAGCCAGCCAAAAAAAATTATTTCAAAAATTATTGTCTCACATGAAGGTAGAACTAGATTCAGATTATATTTACATAAGCACAGACCTGGAAAAGCTTACTGATATAAATGACAAGGTCCCTTCCAGCCCAAACCATTCTATGACTCAACTTACCTTCTCCTGATGAGTAAGGTAATATCTGAATTTCCACACCAAATCCTGTTCCTCATACGTTAGTTGCTTTGTCGGTGGATAACTCACTATGATCTAATTGATACATAGCCAGAAAGTGAGTTTAAAAATGTGAATAGGCATAGTCAACAAGTTAACAAGTATACCATGAGAAAGCACAACACTGACAACACACAAAAATAGCTAGGGAAAAAAAAAAGCTTTCCAACAATACAAAGTTATGGCATCATGGTGATGCTCCTCAGTTACATGGTTGATTGAACTGACAGTGCAGGCAAACACAGTTGCTTTAAGTGTACCACTCACACCTACATGACATGCACAAAATACACATTCTTAACCTCCCAAAATGGTTAAAAAAAAAAAAAAAAATTAACAAGCACCTTGTGTTTCTGAGTTGGGCCCTTCTAAATAAGCACTCTTAAGAAACACCGAAACATTTCATTCATGATTTTCTATATACTGAAATTAAATGTATTTTCCTTAAACTGTTACCATATATTATTACCAACCTACCTAATAAAATTGAAGTTAGCCATCATATGACTGACTTACGTTAAGCTGATCTCGTGTAGTTGCATTAGGCTTCAGGTCATGATCAGAAGGTCCACTTCTTAAACTTCGAGCAAGTTTGTGATGTTTACTTTCTACTAAGTTCTCCTAAATGCAGAGGGTAAGTCAGTATTTATAAATACTAAATTTCAGACAAAATTACTATTAATACGAAACCATCCAGCAATGACTCACCAGTCTCTCAAAAAATGCATGGGATTAAAAATTCAAATGTAAAAGTACAGCATCTGGCTTTTGGTTGCTTATTTTACAAAAAAAACCCAAACTCCTTTTATAATAGGTGGAGAGTTGTTGGGAGTTTTGAGGGTCTGTTTCAGTTTATGACTTACCATTAACAAACACTACCTCGCCTTTCAGTGAACTGCTGCAAAATGTAAGCGTTTCAGTCAACACATCCATGATTGACAGCACTCAAAACGTGCTAGACATTTTATCAACATTTTCTTTAGGATTATGTTTGCAGCATAAAGCTTTGTATGCAAGAAAAACATCTCAAAAACTTGTCCCACTGTTAATACCATGTTAGCAACAGTAGGAGCCACAAAAGGAGCCGCAGTGCCAACGAGATTTCAGCAGCCAAGGCAGTTTCCAGCATTGTCAGACTTGCTCTTGCAGTGTTAGATTAGACGGTGCTCAAACAGTGTTGCCAGTACAAGCCCACTTACATTAAGGTTCCCAAAGCTGCCAATACCAGTCCCACTGAATTGGCATCCACAATAATGGAAATCTTTTCTAGAACTGTACTTAGGCACTGTCTACATGAAAGACAACATACAAGAGAGCGCAGGGAGAAAATACTTTAACAGAGGAAGTGACCAAGAGTTACCACACCAGTCCCTAAATTCTACATTTCTCTTCTTTGGCTTCCTGTTATCTTATCTTCCCACCCTCTGACCTCTTTTGCCAACAATTCCCCTTCTCTGCTTTCTTACACCTCAGAAGCAAGCACATTAAGTATGGAAAGGAGGAGGTGAACATAAGCATTAAATCAATTCTTGTATTTTAATCTAGCAGCAGCAGGAAAAGGAAAAAAAAAACTATAGATATTTCTCAGCTGGTCAAATATATCTTTCTACTGTAATTTTAAAATACTTAAGATGGCAAGCTTTCATCTACATTTATTGAAAGTTCAACAGTAACTGTAATACAGATGGCATTACATGGACCATGCTTACCATAGACATCTGGGGATCTGGAATCTTAACAATTTCAGGACTTGTTAAAATCGGAGATGATTCATCACCATCCTGAATGACAAAAAGTTGAAGGCATATTCAATATCTCAAGCTTTAGGGAAAGAAACATCATATTAATGCACTGTGAACTCTACTACAGTGAAAGAATGATGAGATTGCAGGCAGTTTAAAGAGGAAAAAAGAAAATAATAAACATTATTTTTCTTGTTTGTATTTTTCCCAGATGACAAACAATGTGGCAAGACAGACAGAAGTTCATCAGAGGAGATGCAGCTTGACAACTCACTACTATGCTGACACACACGTGAGTGGAGAAATTTGCCATTACTGTCACATGTGTCCTCTGGAAGCACGAAGAGAAATAACAGCAAGCTCAAACCGAAAAAATTTCCTAGAAAAAAACACCACCTTGCAGAAAATATCTCCTAAAAGTTCAACACAGACAAATATAGTAAGGTATATGTGACCCTGTGTATCAGAGGTTCTACATGCTTAGAGTCTAAATAGTGTACTGCCTAAACAAGGGAAGAAGAGAAACTAAAAAAAATCTTGTTTGAACCAGACACAAGAAAAAAAAATTGAAAGCCTGCCACCACATGACTAGCAACTCTTGTCTTCCAGACACACAGCAGTGTGGTTTGTGCTTTTTAACCTCAGGATGGTAACTAAGCATTAATAAAAGCTATGAAAGAAATTTCATTTAAAATACAGAATAAACCAGTCAAACTCAAAACAAAACAAGATCAGCATAATATGTGCTCTGATATATATATACTTAGTCTGTTTTCATTTATTTTGCTGTAAATTTCAGATCAGAATAAAGTATTTTTGACATACCAACATTTCCCTCAGTAACTAGTTTTGAGGTAACATAACTTGCTCAGGTTTCTTTCTGCCCTCACCCTCTTTTTTGTCCTGTTTTTCCAATCACATACACCTCTTGGTGTAACTTTACTTTTATAATTTTCAGAGGTAGCTTTCAAAGGAGAGGTTGTTTCAAGGGGGAGAATCATTAGTCACTAACATGATACATGAGTTAAAATTGCCATTAACCTCCCAGGAGAAACATAGTTTTCTTCCAACTACTTAAATTTTGTTTTGCTGACTACAGTAAAGTATCTCTTATTATTAAAATGCTTCTTCAGAAAGACACTTTTAATTGCATCTACTAGTGTCCTATGCTTTCCTGAAGTAGCATTTTGACAAAAGTCAAAGCAGTAAGAACACACACATCCTTCCTAGCTAAAGGAAATAACATACAGTCTTGCGTGTGGCTGGAGATGGTCACAGAATACAAGCAGGTTGCTTTTCTCATTAGTCTTTTAAAAAAAGCAGACATGCAAACATTGAAGAAGTAATGACATCTGCTTACAGTATCTCTGCTCTAAAAGCATATTGCCTAAATAATGAACTTAGCTGTGAACTCACTACACAGAAATATTAGTATCAAATATTTCTGTAATAACAAAATATGCTGCATCACTAACAGTAGACTGAACTGAGCTGAGTCAGTGCCAGATCAGCATTCACACTCTACTATGCCTCTGCCATCTCACCAGGAAGAACGCTCAGATCATGTTACAGTAGATTCACAAAGTATAACTATATAAAGACCAATGAAACTGTTGCAGGTGGGAGGAATCCTTCTTTTCATAAACTCATCTGATGACAGACTGATTTCTATCTACCAATTCTTTATTTTCCAATTCAAAACTATAATAAGGCTGCAATCTGACTTTGCATTTATAAAAACAACAAAGGATTCCAATGTCCCAGTGACAATTCTCCACTCCATTTAGAACTTTCACATGAAAACACTGTATGAAAAACTTGACACAGGAGGGGATTCAGCAGCAACAAGCTACTAACTTGCTACTAACAAGCATTCAAACTCTACTGAGGCATTTACAGCATCCATACCCCATGAGAATTCTCTAGGGATCAGCAGTAGTAACACCCATTGCGGTATCTTTCCTTCAATGGAAAAAAAAAAAATCAGATACATTAACTGTACAAGGAAAGGTTTCAGACGGGTAAAAGTGGAGCATGTACCCTAAAATTAGAAGCCCATGGCAGCCATTCAAAATTCAAAACTCACTAGGGTGAGAGTGACCAAAGTGCTACTGCCTAAAGTTTGCTTACTTACAAAACTAAAAAAAAAAAATAAATGAGCAAAGCCTTCCAGTGTGTCATGTCCAAATGTTTATAAATTAACATTAAGGAGTTTTTTTCCAAGACTAATGTTAAAAGAATGATTTGTACACTCATTGCTGGTAACTCTTTTGGAACATTTCAAAAGAACCATCATGATAATGACTGTTTATTTTAAACTCTTTGAAGGTAGTCAGATCATGCTGAAGAGTGACAAGTTCTAGCTGCTCAGTTCAAGCAGCGGGAAAACCATTCCTATAGTGTTTCACTGCTTGACAGAACGAACCCTTAAGCCTAACCAAAACTTGCTATGAGACCAAGGTTTTTCCAAGCATTCATGGGACAAATTACTGTGTCAGGAGTGAACATTTTGAAACAGATTGTTTAATGCAATACTCAAGAAGGCACAATGACATTAGTTGTCCTGTGAAGGATGTCAGCTGTTTAACTACCCTTCTGTAACTCTGTTGTATCTTGAGAGCATCACGTGCAGCACCACAACCCTGACACAACCTTATTAAACCAGTAGCTAAATTAGCACGTGAATTTGGCCCGGTGCAACCTTTTGAAGTGTCTTTCCTGATTAATGCCCATGTACACTGCTTTGGTTCACGTCATGGCTATCTCAGAAATCCCAGACAACCTCCAACTGCCAACAACCATGTGGGATATGATGAAAGCCAGCCCTGTGCACAAGAACATGGTGTAGACACTCAGTCTTCAGCAGCCTCTCCCCTCAGTGAATATCCTTCTCTTGGCTGCAACATTTCCTAGCACAGGCAGAACCTGAGATGACCTGCTATTTTGCCACCATGAAACAAAAACAATCTCAATACTAAACAGCACTAACTTGCTTTAAACTGCTGCATTACAGAGCTCTACAGATATTTCACTACTGTAAGGACAGTGTGTGTGACTTCATATAAATATTAACAGGCCATTTAAGACACTCCACAAAATTTACAGAATTTTCCAAACCAGCAACATTATTATGTACTTGCTTGAAAATCAGTTTCAGAGCATAAATAAGTAGGAAGCCTGTATTTATCTTATTCTTTAACCAAAACACCATTTAAAATAACACCGATGTGAAGCAACATCTCCCTCACAAGAAATAAAAAGGACCGACAACCAGTGGTATAGACACTACATTTTCTTCCTTTAAATCCATGGAAAGGTCTCTCATAATCAAATTTACTTATCTTTTTTAATAAACCGGGTGTAGCAGTGCAATCATTTACCCAAAGACATGTTTCACTTGAAACCTGCACAAAAATAAATTAGTGATAAATGCTGGTGTTATTTGTATTTGGTAAGTCACACTGAATTTCTGCCTAAATGGAGAATCAGAAGTGATGCCGTCATTATTAGCAGACCCTATCCTTCACGTCTTGAACCCTGTATTAAAATGAAGTTAACACAGAACATGGGAAGAGACACTGCCACCTCACTTCATTGTAATTGAATGTCGAGTCAAAGAACATCAAATTCTATCAGCCCCTGTTTAACAGGCTGGTTCTTCCTAAACACTTGAAAACAAATATATCAACAAAACTGTGACAAGTAATCTCCACTTGGACCATCGGTCACAGGTAGGTGACACCAGAACCTTCTTTCATTATGCTCAGTGCACTGGATTGGTGATGCCCAATACATAGACTGCAGACGGTAATTGGAAGCATGACAAGACTGAGAAAACAGGCACTAATTTATGTACCATTTCCCACGGCTGTCAGAAAGGGGTCAAGAACTTGTTGAAAGCTACTTTGTAACAACAAATGCCTCAAACTGCAGTTAGTTATAGCTCTAATATGTACTATTACACATTCAATTACTTTATTTCTGCAAGAGCAGCCAGTTCATAGTTATTCTGTTCCATGCACTTTTCATATGCTTCAGAAATATCTTTTAAAAGGAAGACGCATGCTTGGAGTCTGAATCATCTCTGCTGTATCGTGCACATCTATGAAACCACAATGATGGAACAAAAAAGAAATCATGTGTAAATCAGGAATAATTAATCTATAATGGCAGGTTGCTGGAGGTAACGGGGAGAAGTCATTTTTAGGAATGTCGTGTTCATTTATAAAAAGAGAAGAGCCAACAGGACACAAAGCCACACGTTCATGTTTGCACCTGTGAAAGGTATAGCATGTTATCATGTAAAAAGACAGCTATTAGTAAACAGTTTCAATATTTTGATTGTATTCTGTTAGGCTATCCAGACAAGTGTTTCCTTGATTTCCACAGAAGTAAATCACTTCATTTTGTTCAAGGGGAAATCTGATACATTGTAGGTTTCATTTTGATTTGTACCACAGGAGAGTTTTGCAAGAGCTTAGTCCTCTACAATTGCTGGTTCTAGGGTAAGTGTACAGAAGCACTATGAAAAAAGCCATTCTAAAGGTGAAAAGATTTTGAAATGTGTGGAGACATCTCACTGTCAACTACAGTCCCGAAAAAGAAATGCTAAACAGCTAACCTAGAGAGCTGCCGAAGACACACTTTCACTAAAATTACCAAAATTCACCAAAAAACTAAACTATAGCAAAATAACAAAAAGAAAATCAAATCAACGGTTCCACACCACAAAAACCAAAAGAAGTTCCAACCAGTCAAACTCCTAAGAAAACACTCCTGAAGAGTCAAAAAGCCCCAAGTCTTAACTTACAACTTATCAGATAGTTGAAGCAGATTCTAATCTGTGTCTTCTCAGATTTATTTTTTAATCCTGCTTTTTACTATTTATGACCGCATTTTTCACTGCCTTCTTCAAGAATTTTAAGTTAGATCACAAGAATTCTTCATCAAGAATTTTAAGTTAGAGGTCTTTCAGTCCAGGCCAACAGGTAATATTGTTCCATACACAGAAATACTTGCAATCCATTTTCCATTATATTAACATTTTGTGTAATGAAGTAAGCTTTTTAAAATTCTTAGAATAAATGCTGCTTAAAGTTGGTGCCTCTGGTCTCAAGAGCACTGCAGTTTCTTCTTCTACCTTCTTTCTCTCTCCCATAAGCTGCATTATTCGGCAATTTTCTGACTTTTTATGAATCTAAACACATTGAAAAAATTAACAAACTATTTCCTTTGAAACCAGATTATAGATGCACTGCTTTTTCCATCTCAGTGGGTCTTTCATCAGTATACAGGTCCTTAAGAGTACTGATAATGCCTTACAATACCACAATGATGTCTGCTAAACTCACTGTTAATCCTTCACCCTATTAAATTTTATCTTACAAAAAATATTGAGGGCATTGCTTTTCAGATCTGATTCATAAACAGCAAGAAAAGATACAAGACATTCCAATCTAGAATTGTTTTACTTAATTACACCACAGCATTTTCAGTATGAAAGACTAAACTTCTGTATTTGTTCATTTTACAGAAAATGTTCACCAGCAGAATTCCTGTGCAAAGTTTTAATAACTCATCTTTTATAAAGTTACCACTCAATACAGGTACATTTCTTCCTGATCTAAGACATAATTTTACATACCGCTACTCTGAAAGTACTGCTGGATGACTGAAGGAACTATAAATCAGAAAGTTTTTAATCACTCACACTTGTTAAATTCTGTAATCTTGAACTCTATTACACAAATGACTGACGTCTGCAATCTTGTTGCATCTATACCATTTGATTTGTATGTACATAAACAGTTGCCACTGACAGCTGTCTGCTGCTACACTGCAGCAGAATATTTCATCTCAGCAGAAAACCCCATTCATTTTAGGTGCATATGCTGCTTTTTAAAGACAACCATAAAGCCTGCAGAGCACATACCTTTTCGTAGTAAACTATTCCATATTCTTTATCATCGCACTTGACGCAACGGAATTCAATCATCAGGTACATAAAATTGGAGCTTCGTTTTTCCCTCTGAGGAAAGAGCCACCACAGATGTGTATTATTGCAGGGCATCAATCTCAGCATTCTCAATACAGCAATTACCCTATTTCCTTTGTGCTGCAACTGATTAATTAGGTTATCAGCTGTTGTAGCAATTATTTAGTTAATCATTTCATAGAACTACTTGAGACCATATTGCCTCCTTCCTGACATTCTTACTAACTCACATTCCCACCTCATGACACACATTCACACTTAAAAGATGAAAACCTGTTTTTATAAGCAGCTTCCAGCTGTGGGCTAAAGATATTAAAAAATGCAATCCAAGATAATCAGATGACCACTGGGTAGTTGGTGTTTGCTTTTTTTTTCTAAACTACTACCTATAATTATGCACATCAAAGCAAAAAACAGAAGTTATGGAAAAAACAATTTTTTTAAACCAACACCATAAAACAGACAAAATAAACTTGGACTACAAGATTAGATTTACAGCTTATTTGCCTTTAGAGGAAGATTTGCTCATGTATGCATTTTTAAAAGCTTTACCTAGAAAAAGAGCTTAGAATTTTAAAATCTAGATGGGAAACAAGAAAGAAGTTTAACAATGAGTAACTTCAGTTCATTTAATGCATTCATAATGGCTTGACTTTCCACCATAGGCAAAGTAGTTCTCTATGTAAAGCACAAGTCTAGGGAATTTCCCCATAGTTTTACTGCCAGTGAAGCAGAAAAAGAAGAAAAAAAAAAGATAAAAAAGAGGATAGGCTTATTTCTAAAAAACATCAAAGTATTTATAGAGGTTTATAAAAACACGGATTTCAGTTAAAAAAAAATCTGATTTCCAAAGCTCTAATAACAGATAAGACAACAAAAATCTAAGGGCACAAAACAGGAAAAAAACAGAGTTCCTTGCTGCAAGACAAGTATAACAAATTAAACAGTTTGAGCTGATTTTGCTCAATGAGGGTTAAAATCTCATTCAGGCATTAAAATACCAGATTATTCTCTTTTTTAAAAAATATTAATTCAGTCTTACAAATGTCTTCTCTCAGCACCCAAAGTTAAAAAAATAAAGTTAAGCAGGTATGAAGCCAAGGAACAGGTCATATGTCTAAAAAGCTTCCCATCACAATCTAAATCCTAGAGCTAAGTTAGTCATGACTAACAGTGTTTGTTCCAAGCTGTTCCAAATTATTAATAAGTCTGTCTTCCATGATCAAGTTCACTCGAAGCTGAAAACAGGGAAGACAGCTGTGTACTGTGGTGGATGAAATGCTGGACGTAAGCTGGACATGTGCACCGGCTGCCCCAAAACCAACTCTGCTGAGCTGCTCTGCAGGAGGGTGGGCAGCAGGTCATGGGAGGAGACTCTGCCTCTCTGTGCTGTGAGACCCCACCTGCAGAGCTGCATCCACTTCTGGGACCTCAACACAAAAAAGATGTGGACCTGATGAAGGGAGTTCAGGGGGCTACTAAGATCCCCACTGGCTGGAGTGCCTCTGCTCTGGAGACAGGTTGGGAGAACTGGGGTTTTTCAGCCTGGACAAGAGGAGGCTCCAGGGTCTTTAGAGACCCTTCCAGTTCCTAAAGGGGACCTGCAAGAGAGCTGGAGAGGCACTTCAGGCAAGGGCATGGAGCGAGAGGACTTTACTGTGAGATTGCTGAGGCACTGGCACAGGTTGTCCAGAAAGATGACAGAAGCCTCATCTCCAAAAACATTCAAGGTCAGCCTGGATGGGGCTCAGAGAATCCTGATCCAATTGAAGATGTCCCTGCTCACTGCAGAAGGGTTGGACTACATGGCCTTTAATGGTCCCTTCCAAACCAAAGTGTTCTGTGATTCTCATTAATGCTAAAGTAAAATCAACTTTAAGCTTCCAAAGAATTACTTTTTTCTTCATCATATGCACCGGCGTTTGAAGAAAAGTAGGACAAGTTAAGAGTTAGTCTGAACAAGTGAAGGTTCATATTAGTAAGATAAAATTCCCCCAAATTCCAAATCTGATGTACAATGACTTACCTCATTGATCATTTCTATTTCTCTAAAGGTGAGTCTGTCAAGCCAGTCCACCTTCACCATGTGACCTTGCCGATGAGACTTGGTGAGCTGCATGAAAAAACCACAATGATAACAGTTAAGTTGCTCAGAGCAAGAAAAAGAACACAAAAAATTACAACAGAGACAATAATATGAAATCAGAGGAAAAAAATAAAGGAACTGAAAGAAGGCTCACTTTGTAGAGCACACACATAGTAACATAGTACACACCTTGTAAACAGACAAACCATGACATAAAAATAAGTCTAAAATACCACAGCAAAGACCATAATAATTATCCAAGCACATCACTTTTGCATTTTTAACACAGCAAAAACAGGAACATATTTTTTAACTAAAGTCATGTAAGAAAGACATTCCATTTTTTTTATGGACTCACCAAACCAAACAAAATTAAAGTATTTCAAAAACTATCCATATTGAATAATTCTGCCTGTGTCAGCCTTACCTAAACAGGTTTCCAAACTGGGTCTGTAACTGCATCAACTGAAGAACTTAGAGCAAATCATAGACAGTTTGCTCTCTCTTTCTGTTAGTCATCTAATGAGTAACTCAAGTTCAACTCCTAAGTTTACACATTGCTATAGCAACAGCAAGGAAGTTGTTTAAAGGACTCATTAAGAACAGAAGATAAGATTAGAGCATACTACTTGTAGTTTCAGATACACTAACACAATTGTTTATGAAACATCCAGCAGCAGACCACACAAATAAAATCGTCTCTTCAACTCCTAAGAAACCACACGTGCTCTTCAAAAGAAATCAGTAATTATTGCAGAATGCAAGAGATGCAGAAGGACTAGAAGACATGAAGTTCCTTCATCTGTCAGAGAAATCAGTATCTGTCTAGAAAATGGCTAGCAAAGAGATCCCTCAAAATTGTTCTTATTAGGGGAAAGTTTACAACCTCTATTTCATTATAGCTTCGTTTTGTGGCCAGCCTGCCCAACCATGAGCACCTAAATGTGAACAGGCCATACAGTCACACCCATTGTCACTTCTTGCCCAGCTGGGGGACAGGCAATACACAGAGACCTAGGAGAGTAGGAATGGAAGGTATTGGATGCAGGAGAACATAACAGCAGACTGCTGCTTCCACACAGAACTGGAGATGGTATCATTACAAAAATACAACACAGAAGATTTAAGACTTTGCATACACTGGGAGATGTCTAGTCTGCAGTCTGTCAGATACGTGCACTAGACCTTCAATAGCTCAACACTACAGGTACACCAGAAATAAAATTTACTATTTTAGTAAATGTAAAGAAAATAGAGAAGTGAGTTTGCACCAATTGTACTGTTTCATTATTCTCTCTCAAATATCCACTAAACTGATGTCTTAACAGCACAAGCACAAGTATGCTGGGCTAAAGTCTATCTAATCAAAGTCTTGGAGAAAAAAACCTTGGTCACAAATTCTTGGTTCATTTTCTTGTTCACTGCACTAGAGAATATGAAAATAAAAGTAATATTGTATGTTTCAGAAGAGATTGATTAATATTTTAAACCTCTAAACCTGCCTTATAGGGGAAAAAAGTCATAATACAACAATTTATTAGGTTTTCATACAGGACCTGGCAGATCTGTGGGCATAAAGATACATACGAAGAACTGTTTTCTTGGATTAATATTTAAAGCTTAAAATAAGACAGAAGCTAGTGTATCCCCTTGAGGGAAAGAAGCATTCATCATCTGCTACTAAGTAAGATGCATCCCCTTAGATAGTGTCTCAATAATATTATTATCTAATTTCATTCACCCAGCAGAAGGTGTGAGGGAAATGAAGGGATCAAAAAGAACTTAAGAGTACTTTAGGCATAAGTAGAATAAATTAACACACCACTCATGGGAGAAATATCTTAATGTCATTAATGTTGAAGCATGCTAAAATATTCCACTCTCTCCCCATTAATATTCCTCAGTACACAAAAGATCTGCAGTCACAATGCCTCCAGAATGCAAAGCCATGGCTTTTTCATCAACAGTAATTTTACTGGCAACATTTATGTGTTTTGTGAGAGCACAAGCATATAGCACCTCAACATGAAAGGGGAGACTTGCCACAATATCAATTATTTAAGGCAAATGGATGCAACTCCTTGACCAGCTAGTCACTGGTTTTATAAAATTTCTGTGTAATAACAAAAAACACATACAGATTTAAACTCAGAAACACGTCAAGAGAAGAATTATCTTTTAGATGGAGAAAAGATCCTTTACAAGCTCTTCTTTAAAGTTACTTGTTATCTGGAGGACTCTAGTTTGGGCTCTGGTACTAGATATCAATCAATAGCACAACACTGGACAAGTCTGTTCAAGAAACAGAAAAAAAAGCAAACCAAGAACAACAAAGTCCACACAAACTCACTCTGTATGTACCTAGTCCTAGTTCTTTTACCTATATTTAAATATACCTTCACACAGAGTAGTATGAGGAGGCATTCAGCAACTGATGTGTAAGTCACAGAAAAACTGACACAGATTCTGTTTGAACAATGGCTATTCAAGGAATGACACATCACAAGAACCTCATCTGCTGTGTAAACAGCAGTGCAAATGAAAGCTCCCTTAGACACACTACCCAGAAACCCTACTAATTTCCCTAGTGTCTGATGGTAAAATGTTTTTATAAAAAGGAGCACAACAAAGTATCAGTGAAACACTCATCTTTCAGAAATTAGCATCTCCCAAAACAGCTTTCAGAAGAAAAGAATGGGGCCAGTGATGTTATTAGCTTTCTGTTAGCCATTAACTACAACTCTCAAATGGGATGTGAAAGAATTCCCTCCTATTCCTCAGAGGCCTTGAGCCATCATCTTCCAAATGCCAAAATAACAGGCTAAAATAGAATGAGCTATTTTAAAACTGAAGTAGTCTACTTTATTTGTGCTTTTTGAGCTAGAGAGTGTGAGTGGTAATGTTTGCTAACAACTAAAATGGAAGGGATGGCCTACATTGTCAAAGCCTTTCTCAGAAACCCACTGCATCCATCATATTACCATGGGATGAACTGTAAACAAAACCTGATCTTTAGTATCTGTCTACAGAGATTCCTTAGGCCAGAGGGCATTTCTTCTACTGGGATCAAGAAGTGGGGAACCACTGGCTTTAATGAGCTTTCCATTATAAATTCAATGAAAGCTACACTAATAAGACAGAGACCCTAAATAAAAATTAGTTTATTGCTGTCATAAATCTGTAGATGAGAAAATCTAGAAAATCTTTCACTGGGAGTTACACAAAGGTCTGGATAAAACCTGGGAGAGACCAAGATTAAGAAGAAAGCTCACTGAGTAAGTGGACTGAGTGGTTTGGAAAGCTTGGGGTATGCTTACCTGAATAATAAGAGATCATCTAGTACAACAGTCCAGTAACTAACACACTCTGATCAATTCCAGTAGTTTTGATGGCAAGAATATACTCTGCCATCAAAAGCTTGAAGGCGAAAATACTAATAAAAATATTCACAAGCTTAAATGAATGAAACTTGGGTTAATTTTTTCACTTTTATTCAAGTTCTTTCTAATGTAGAGGTATGTCACACACTTCTGAACACTACACCAGACAGCCTCAAAGCTAATGGATGGCTTTTGAAAGAACCCAGACTTTCCTCACAAGTTACTGTTGGGAGATATTCTCATTAAAACGCGATGGAATGTTAGCTTTAAGCATCCTCAAGGCATATTCATGTTTTCATTCTTTACAAAGAATTCAAATATTAAGGTTTTCCAAGAGAATGCAGTGTGCATTAGAAGGTACTTATATGTCCCCTTTTAAAAAACACTTCAGAAGTAATTAAGTATGATCTACTTTACTCCTTTGTATAAATCCTGTGAAACATCTAAATAATCAAAGGAAGAGAGCTCTCACGTGAGAAAACAGCAAGGAAGCTGTCTTCATTTCACTCCAGTGAAATGTACACTTGTCATGTACATTTTAAAGGTTACTTGCTATTCCATTACCTTTGCCAAGCGGCTCATTTGATCTTCAGAGACTGTGCTGCTGGTTCTCCCAGGAGTTTTGGTGGGCTCTGAGCCATCAGCTTCTACATTGGGCCAGACTTTCAAGTCATGCATTCCTTGTCGAAACATACTGCAGGGAAAAATGCAGAATCACTTCAGTAAATTCAAAATAATACAGCTGTCAGGAATCAAAGTTCAGCAGCAGCTGCAAGAAAATGAAGTGGCTTCCTTTGCCAAAACTACAAAATTGCGTAATTCAACTCTATTGCAAAAGTGCCTTGCACCTTATGCCCTCTACAGACTTTATTTTACTGGAACATGGAGTTTAGAAGACATTTGTGAACTCTGAGATAACTTACTTGGCAAGGAGAAGTAAAATGGGTAATTCCCAAAGTCAGTGGGGTGATACAAACACAAACTGAGGAGTAAACTCGACCTTCACAGTTTTATTATTTGTAACAAAGCAGAAAGTATTCCTCTTGACTTGAAAATTATAATAGTAACTGTGTCTGCCAGTATGAAAAAAATCAACTAAAAAACTACCTAAGTTGCATTTGAAGGTCAATAAACATAAAGCAGCCTTCCCAGCTGCCAAATAATAATAATAAAAAATATGCCAAGCACAAAATGCCACAACCTATCACACACCACTTTCTCCATCAATGCTTGAAATTGAATTGATAATCGAAAGTGTGCAGTGAACAGAACTTTGCAGGATAACTGACATGTTTTCCCTGCAAAACCCTGCTTCCCTTGCATATTTGTGCTGATCCACCCATAAAAGATGCCCAAGAAATAAAGTGCATTACCTCTGCCAATAAGAGCTGATCACCTAACTCTAACAACTTCAGGTAAATACAACTCATATGAACATTTTAAAAAGTGAACCATTAAAAATGAGAAATAACAATTAGAAAGACCATCTGGCTCTGAATTTACACTTTGTGGAATACTTCTACAATGGTTTTCATTCACAAACTACAAAATTCAAAACAGTTTTGTTGGTTTTTCTCCACCTTCATCCAAGTCACATATGCGTCAAGTAAGACACAAAAATTAAATTTATCTTTTTCCAGGTACTGTGCTCTAATATTTTAACAGCTACCAGCAGTCTTTGGGGCACAGTCCAATTGCTTCAGTCCAGTTTTTTGCCAAGGCAGTGTCATTCTTTTTCGCCTAAGCAGCGTCCTCAATGACAGAGATATAACCGCTCTCTACAACAAGCATCATTAGAGCAGTTTTCCTAATGATAATCTAAACTTTTCATGCACTTCAGTATAACCTCATTACTTCTCATGCACTGGCAAGACAAAACAGGCTATTTCTCCCCGTTTTCCAACACTATAGTGCAGTCAGAAATTTGCTTGAAGTTGGTTGCAAAGAACAGAACACACCCGAGCTGAGTGGAAAAAGAAAGGATAAGAAAAGGAAACGAAAAGGATACAGCAGTGCCCCTGATGCACATACTTGTAAACTGTTCATGTAGTCAATGTTGTTAGCACATTTTACAAGAGCACCACGATGCTGAACCACACAAAACTTAAGATTCACTCAAAACTACAAGTCTCTTCCTCTGTTTTCCTCGGCAGCTGCTCCCCACTCTGTATGAAATAACAATCAATTGCAAAAAAAGGACCTGTGCCTCATAAATTTTCCTTAGACCATAACCTATTTTTTCAGTGTCCTTTGCACTTAGGCAAGATCCTTTAGAGGTACTGTTCGCCTTCCCACCTTAGTCTTGCCATCCACAAATTTACTGAACACACCCTCTATTGGATCACAGCATATTAACTCTGAAAGGTGCTGATTTACTGAGTGACATTTTATTCCCTATAAATAACACTGCTTTCACAGCCTAATTGCAAGCCAATTAAATAAATTGTTTTAAGTAATCAGTACTGGCATCCATGCATTACAAGGGTGTAGATGTGATTTCGGCACTTGCCATCTTAAAATCCAAGCTTGTAGATCGTTAAAAAAAAGAAAAAAAAAAGCCTAAATTTGTGGTTGTACAGGAAAAGACTTATTTTATGCAACACTGAAGCAAGTGTGAAATGACACTCAGGAATAAATGGAGCAAATCACCTATGTATCTCGATTTCTCAAACATGGAATTGTTAACCTATTTACCTAGTTTACAAAATATTTAAAAACTTATCTCTCATAACCCCTGCTACATTACTATCGACAGGTGAGCTTCAAATGTACACCAGAGAAGAAAAAGCAGTGTACCCATATTTTCCGAAGAGCGAGACCGTTGTTCCTCCCACAGGAACGGCTTTACCAGGTCCATACACATCCCAGATGGTCAGAGCCACCTGAGCATTGCGAGGCAAGTCTGGATACTTCACAGGCAGTTTCAGCCACTCATTCCAGCTGCAGAGAAACACTATTCATTAGTCATAAAGCCTTAGAATTCAAGTTACTCTCTGTTAGTTTACACAACCCCGATTCTCCTCAGAGTAAAAATTTCTTAGGGCAGATGGACTATTTTCCTATTTGAATGGCTTTAACCATTCAAATACCTGTCTGGAGCATGACTAAAAGGCTCCAGACCAAAAGAAAAATACTCTGACTTGATGCCTGAGTAGCAAAGATCAGGCTGTCAGCACACAGTATGAAAATGTGTCACTCCAGGCCCCACAAGTTATTTAGTAGCAAAACATGCCCAAGCACACAAGTAGCAATTTTATCCCTTACCCTTTATACAAAAAGGTTGTTTTTGTGTTGTCAGGACAACACTAACCACACAGACCCTTGAAGAAACATGAACCATTTGGAAGAAGAACACAGAAAACGTCTTTATGACAGAAACAAAAATTAGATGCCCCAGTAACTATGGGGAATATGAAATAAAAATTAGATGTCCCAGTAACTATAGGGAATATGAAATAAAAGGCAAGTCACTTACTTCCATCTAGTGCTAAAAGCCTTGTAGGAAGTTCTAACTGGAAGAGCAAGAGGCTTCCCCTCTGCAAACACCTGACAAGTCACATACAAGTCAGAGCAGGTCTCTTGGTACAGTCCTGAGAACTTCAGCATCGGATCTTCTAAGAGAGCTTTGTAGCTTTTCTGTTCTCTCTTCCCTTCCAGACTTCCTCTGGGGGGG
>VXAC01000680.1:62622-73749 GCA_013399225.1 Rhipidura dahli | reverse complement strand
CACTGCCTCGCCCTGCACCTTCCCTTCCCACCCCGCACCTTCCCTTCCCGCACCTTCCCGCACCTTCCCTTCCTCAAATGTATGTTTTACATTTATTTGTAAATACATTAAAAGGCCACTGATTCTTGTACTGTAGATGCTGAGTGATTTTAAGTGTATGCAAGATACACTGGAATTAAATTCGAACCTTGTTTTACCACTTGGGTCCAAAAAATTGATTCTTCTCACAGTTCTAGCCTTGGAACAAAGCTGTCCTTGTAATGTGCTCAGACAAATTCAGAAGTAGATGATAGGGAGCCGGGAGTAGATGTCCAAGGTCTAACAGAGAGTGTTCAGCCAGCAGTACATACCCCTGCAGAGATCTGGGGCTCTCACAAAGGTGTGACTGTGGATCCTGATCCAGAAAACACAGAGTAATGCATAAAGTTCTAATTGAAGACTTCCAGCAGTAATTTCTTTGGTTTTTGGAATAATATTTTACCTAACAAGATTAACTTTCCACCTGATTTTATATTTTTTTCTGTTTTTCCATGGCTAAGTAGTACAGTGTAGTGTATGCACAGCCTATTCTCATTAAGTGACCCTATGAGTATACAAAGCCAGTTAAGTACTTGATCCCCATCCTTGTGTCCAAAAATAGCATCATTCCTTGTGCTCACATGAACCCAGGACTTGCTGGCTTCTCTTCACCCAGTCATTCCCATCTTTTGCTGTTACCAGCACCAGCTGTTCAGTCTGTCTCATCAAGTTCCACTTCACAAGCTCCACTAAGACCACAAGATGGGATTGCTAACTCCTGGTTAGAAACAACCTTTTTTTATTCTGACACAGCCATAGAGGTCTCTTTTCTCTGAGCCCAATATGGATTAGTGCTGCATTTTTGCTAATTTGAGGAGCCAGATCCTCACAGTCTCCACTTGCTTGTGGGAGATGTTCCATATCTCCATGTCTTTAAAATCCCTCCAAGAATATTGAAATGATGGATAAGATGGACAATCTTGTTGCCCTTACAACTTGAGTTCTCCAGGAATAGGTAGACATGAACAAGAGTATTATTAAATGAATTCTTGATAATAGTGAAATATTTGTTCTAATCCATTAAAACATGACGTGATTTTACCTTTTTGTTCTCAGTACCCTCAGGTTTCATCACATCAGCTGAAGCACTGGATTTCTTTAAACATTTAATTTCCACTGAAATAACAGCAAAGCTCTGGACTTTCCTTTTGTTATAGAATGAGTCTCTGCAATAACTCTCTTTGGAGAAGTCCCAGAACTCATTCATCTCTATATAACTTGAACTCAATAAAGTTGCACTAGGGAAGAGTTTGACCCATTAACTTTAGTTTTCTAATGCTATTTAGTCAATAAGCCATATAATTCCCAAAACAAAGAAGGGGAAGGAATAATAATAATAGGAAACATGAAATGTCAACTCAGCCAATTCAGAAGGGAAAAAAAAAAGAAAAAGCTAAAGCCAAACAAGAATACTGAGTCAGGTCATCACCTAGAGCAAATCAGTGTAACTTCAGTGAAATCAAGTAAATGGTATTCCATCCTAGTCCTATGGTATTCCTTCCATCAAGTCCTAGCATGTAGTTACATAATTTTAGGTTTTTCAGTTCTTTCTCCCCTGCCCCACATCATGAAATTTGTTTTTCAAAAAACCCCAGTCTGCTAGATTTTTGCAAGTTCAGTAGTCTGTTAACTGAGTAAGTAAAGATATAATGAAAGCAATAAGTGCTGAAACATCACACATGCAGTACATATCTCCAGCCAGTTCAATTTTATGCCTAAGGAGACTGGCAGAGTTCCTGCTGCGATTCAAATCTTATGTCAAATTTATAAACTTGTTTTCTCCATTCTCCTCTCCTATCCCTGTGCCCCATCAATCAGAGCCTATACCTGCACAAAAGGCTGATCCATCATTAAGGAGGCAGGTTGCAGCCAAATGTAAATTTGCACTTTAAAAAAAATGAAGGAATAATACTCATGCTGCAGGGCAGGGTCACCCTCTGACCCTAGGCAATCTGCCTCTCAATCTGCAGAACACAGGCTAAAATAATGTGTCCACCGAACAAGCAGTAAACTTTCCTGCTTCTGCCTTTTTGAAGATTCTTGGAGTTGCTGCGTCTGCTGGCTGACACTCTGTCTGACTTTTAAAATATGAAAATCTCCTCCATATGCATTGAGCTCAGTTTTCTACTTAGCATTTCAAGAGCCCTAAGGACCTTCAGGGAAAAAAAAGAAAAACACAACATATTCTGAATTTTCAATTTTGATGACAATTTGCTTTCCCTACAGGATGTGCAGAAACACCTTGAAAAACTTGTCAGCTGCACTAAAGGAAATGTTCCTTGCCATGGGAGTGAGGGCACATCACTTTCAACTAACTTCGGGAAAACAAGTTCGACTCTGCACCCCATGCTTCCCCAAAGTAGCTGAACATCTCTTTTAGGTTGTTCCAAATAAGAAGCAACAATAATAAAAGAACCCCAATGAAACAGCAAAACCAAACAAAACAAACAAACAAAAAAACCCCCATAAACATAAAATCCACAAACATAGGTTTTGACTATACAGTAAAGATAAAATTAAGTCCATCCATCCATCCATCCATCCATCCATCCATCCATCCATCCATCCAGTTACAGAAGACTCCATTTTCATAGCATCTAAATCCAAATAAGGATTCAGGCCATAAAAAAAAATGATTGTTCTTTTCTTTAAAATTAAATTTCCATGTTGGGATACATCATTTTCCCTAGTGTGGGCTAGTCTCCCCTTGCATTAGAGTCAAGGGAAGGAGACAGTAATATTCAAATGCAATACAGTCACACTCACCTTCAATAATTTTGTGAGGTCAGGATGTACCACCATTGCAGTCCTGCTTTTCTCAAAGAGCTTTTAAAGAAAACCTAGATGACATACTTGTATTTAACCTGGCTTTTATAAGCTAATATTAAATGGGAAGAATCTCCTTCTTCAGCTGAGATTTATGTATTTTCTCTGTAACCTCCACATCACTAAAGGGCACACCGGAAGTGTTAATTCTTCAAGCACCAGACATGTACAGATTTTTCAGGGTGTGTTGGATTTTGTAGCTTCTGTGCCACAGAAGGAAGGTGCAGGGAAAACAGGAAGTTCAATGTTTTCCTCTTCAACCAACATTAAGGACAAAACCATAATTGACCCAAAAGTGCTCAGGTACAAGTTGTGGAGGCTCCTGCTCAGAAAACCCAAGGTTACAGAATTCACTGGATTTCATTCAGTATTCAACCTTCATTAGCCATCTCCAGCCACATGAACCACAAGCTGAGTTAGGAATAGGTGTGATAGGCCTGATTGCAGGACTTGTGTTCCAGCATTAGACAGAATTTATCTTTAAACTCCTGGTTTTAGACATTGGACTGATGACAGTTGGGGTTTTCTTGTTTGTTGGTTGGTTGGTTGGTTGATTTGTTTATTTGTCTGACATTACAGTATTTCCATGTTTTACATGTGCTAGACGAAGTGTATGAATTCTAACATAATTTAGTATTTCTGCTGCTAATCCTGGTTTAGCTGTGACACAGACAAATCTGGTATTAAGCAAAGAAGTTGTTGCATAAACACAGCAATTTCTGCCTCTCTTCCTTTCAGTGGCCTCAGAAATTCATACCAGAACAGTCATTTAGAATATACAATTTATACTGCAGACTATTTAAATGTTTTAAAATAGGAGTGTTCATTACTAATGCCTTCTCTAACCTTTTATTCAGGGTGAGATGCAAATAAAGCAAGTGACTGATAAAGAGAGACATGAAAATGAATATGTATGTTTGCATAAGCTGTATTTCTTTGCTGTTGTGGAACAAATTCTGCTCTTAGTCCCATTTAAGCATCCGCTCCTGATTTGAGTGTAGTTATGAGCATGCATCTGAGGCCAGGATAAATCCTTACGTCCATCTATTGAGTGATCAAACCATATTTATTACAGATCCCATTCCCATATGGAAGTGAAGCAGGCCTTGATCTCAAGGGCAGGCTCTGCAGCATCGCTGGTACAGCCCTGTGACATGATATGGGTATAAGCCTCACTCCAGCGGGTGCTCATGTTGGCTACAAAGGGAAAAAAGTCCCATGTGCCTCTGCAAAATCCTGGGGAACAGTCAGACGCTAGCAATTAGAAACCTGTTATTTTCTTTTTAAATGTATTTAATAATAAATAGAAGTGCTAAGCTCAAAAAAAGCAAGTTGAAGATTCATAATCAATTTTGTCGTTGCTTTTCTTTCTTATTGGTAGGAAAAAATTACTCACTTTTCTCCCACCCTCAGATAAGACTAGGCTTTTGCACTCTATTAACCCCAGGGACTAAAAGATAGACTGTTTTCTAACAGGTGAATTAGTGCTAGATAGCATTACCACAAATGCCAAGTCATTAAACATGTAATTGGATTTTTTTTTTTTTGCTATCTTAACTTTTCTACGTTATAAAGGATCTTTACAAATTAATGACAGAATATGAAGCTGCCCTGAGAGCTATTTGCCCATTAAAAACAGGCATGAAAAACTCCTATCCCCATCACATAGAGAACTATCCCACCAATTTCCAATTACTTCTGCCACTGACAGTTCACTGGACTGTTACGTTATATTCTGCACCATGCTGCTTAATGTGGTTAAGTCAGGCAGGTATTTTCTGCTTTTCTTTTTTCTTTCTTCTTCATATTTCTAATTTTTTTTCCCCTGATTGTGAAGCAATTAAGCTATGTCAGTAATGAAACAGCAGAATTTTAGTACTATAAAGACACAGTTAATTTAAAGATGGATCCCTGGAACTCACCAAATAAATGTGCCTAGCACCCTGGTCCAAAAATGTTTCTCTATTCAGGAACTCAAATAAAAACCTATCCTATGTCATTCACAGATGCACTGAGGCAAGAAGCCTTAGTAAAACACTAAAGAACTCACTTCTGCATCAGATACTGACAATGATAATATTAGTGTTAATGGTAATAAGGAAAAGAATTCTCTGTGGCTTTTTTTTTCTGCCATTTTTTAAAAACCTTCAATTGAAAATGCAATAAAAGATTAAAAGATATCACTTAAAACTGTCGGCTGTCTGTCGCTGGATATTTTCTCTTTGCCTCGGTAGCTCTTTGGCTGGGACACTGGCTCACCTGGTTCCAAGGTCGGAGGCAGGGCAGAGCTCAGATCCCCTGGTGTTGGTGCCCTGGGAGCTCTGTTTAAGCAAACAGCAACAAGCTGTGGTGAAGGTGAGAAGAACGGTCCACTCTTGAGCCAGTATATGAACTATTTATTTCCCTCATGGAGGAAAGAACAGAACAAATGTGCAAACTATATCCTAGCTCAGAATGGCACCTGGTTCCTCTTGCATCTTCTTTTTGTGCCCGGGGAGGGGCGAGGTAGATACAGCCAATGGGGAGAGAACAGGGGAAGAACAAGGTGTACGGAACCAACTACAGAACAGGTATCTGAGAACTCTTTGGACCTGATACACAGTAAACTAACCACATGAATATGCATCAGAGAACCGGGAGAAGGGTCCAGAAGCGAGGAGGAGATGCCGTGGAGGCTACAACCCAGTGGGAGGTGGTTTAAAATATGGCTCTACTTTCAGCACCTGGGTGGAAATCCACCCACTGGCTCCCACTTGGTTCACCAGTGGGCTGGCTCACTACAGCAATCACTTATGTCAAGAGCTGGAAACAAAGTCTAAGGCTTTAGAAGCTCTTTGATCAGAAAATCTAAGTGACAGTTGTGTTACCTTTCCTATTAGGTGATCTAGCCTTTAAACAGAAGTATTAATGGCATTACTGGGAATTGAATATGTCAGTGAAGCACTCTATGTCCATGGATAGTCCCCTATGAGTTAGAGCTATTGGAGCAGTTGTGTTCTGTGCACTGTGTGTGGTTTAACTTCTCACCTTCTTGAGGTGCTTGTGATGTATCCAATAAGGCATCTGCTCTTTGTAGGTTGGTGATTAAGTAACACACAATTCAGAAAATTGTAATGTACAATTTCTATGTTTCAAGTGGGATTTAAAGGAATGATTTAAGGGAATATTTATTAAATAGAAAGTAACTCATGTCAGCGTGGCCAAGGGTGAGATAACCAAAATGTAAATGGACTTTGTCAAAATATTGTGTGTGGACTTTCCATCTGGTTGCTGGTGGGATTCCTTTTGAGTCAGTTCTGCTGTATCACTCATGAGCTTAGGAGGAATTGTAATTTAGCCACTTCTGATTTAAAAAGAGACATCAACAGTTATTATTGAGGGAGGGGAAAAAACCTATGCTTTGTAGAAGTTGTGTGATGTCTGTGAATCATTACAGTGATGCAACTACAGGAAAGGCACGTACAAAAAAATCTAACAGTAACTTACAGGCACGAATGGCTACAAGAAGACAAATCCAAAATGGAGTGGCTACTTCTCCAAATGGAGAAGGCCTATTAAAATTAACAGGGTAATATAGAACCTATTTCATGTGGAGACATTAAAAGAGACTGGACTTTTAAATAGAAAGGGGCAGGAGCAAGATGAGAGAGTAATAGTTTTACTGTATAATTATCTTTCCTCATGGGAACAAATGGTTTTCAAGTTAAAGAAAAACAATGAAAACCGCAGATAGGTGCAGATAAATTGCATATCTGGGTGCAGCTGTCCTTTGAACAGAGAGTGCTGGGAATACCCGTGGGCCATTTTATAGCATCCTCTTTGAACGTCACTGTGTATTTACAGTATCTCCTTTACCACATACACTCCATGTATATTTCTCAGTGCATCCAAATAGATGTCTTTTTTGTAAGTCTGAACTCCAGTAGGTCTCTCAAGTAGATTAATGCTGAGATATTACTGGATAAGGTGGTGGTTGTACTGGAAACAGCAACTCATTCCACACTGGTCAGATTTACTGGATGTTTAATTTGCCAGACTTTTTTTTTCTCCATCTTCAACTCTCTCACTGCAGTCTGATTTGATATTTTCAACATTTATCTTGGCTCTCTGATTCTGTGAATTTAGTTTGGCCCACCCAACTAAACAGAAGAACATAACCAATGCTTTAAGGTGGTAAAATGCACACTTTCTCCTCTCAGTGTTTTTCCTTTCCTTGTATGCTGTTCTCACTCCTTTGGGTTAAAAGTTCTCCAGGCAGAGGTTTGAGTTCAGGTATTCCTTCATTTTTTAACCTTGTACTTATTTACAGTAGTGTGATTTCAAGGTGGAATGTATTACTAAACCAATGGGAGATGATTTAACACCCGTTTTCAGGGTTTGGAATGATTTAACAAGACAAATAATTTCAGAGAATTACTGTTTTAAATGCTCGTGCTCATTTCAAGCGCTCCAATACTACTCTGCAGAGCCATATACAAATAATATAATTTAATAATAAGTGGAAAACCTCCTGCTCCAGCCTGTAAATTAATAGTTGAAATTTACTCTTGAGCAGACAGCTGGTGTCTGGGCCGGTTCACACCTGGTATCACTTCAGGGCTTGTGTGAAATTCAAGCAGACCATAGGCTTTGTGCTGGGTTTTTGAGCAAGGCTATTTTCACTCTGCAGCGAGCAAGTGCAGTCATATGTTTCAATAAGAGACTTATCCGTTAGCATGTGAAAATGTTACTGCTAATTTTACACCTTGAAAACAAATCAGGGTTTCACAGTTCGAAAGCAGAAACCAACCAGCTATAAACCGTCAGATTGACTGTGATCTCAGAATTGAATAGGTCTATTTGTTCTAACAAACAGTTAGGCCATTAAATTGCAAAGCCTTCCAGTGTTTGTCCAGGTAAATAAGGACACATCCAAATTGATTATCTGTTGTTCGGAGGTAATGATACGTAATAAACTATTCGCTCTGGGTAACGTAACAGAAATGTGCTGTAGCCCACAGATGTGCCATATCTTCCCCTGTAAGAGCAGGATCTATTCACTAGCTGCAGTCCAGGTCTCCACATTCCACCCTCCTGCCCTCCCCACCGCTGCGGGCAGGATGCATTTGCCTGATGAAACAAACGTGTACATTCTTCTTGCTCGCATAACCCTGTGTGATGCCCCTGCTTCTTGCTGATGGGGATTCCTCAGAAATCTGCATGCAGGTACATCGGCAACTCACAGAAAAAGACTTCAGGGACATTAAGTTTGATCCTGTTCTTTCCAGTGTCATTATACTCATTTGAAAAAAGAATATCTGTCATCACAGACGTCAGATCTACTGGCTGCCCAGCAATAAATCTTGTGCTCATGTCAAAATGTCTCCAGCAGAATTTCTAGGATGAAAATTCACAGCTCAACATTAGGCAGTAATTCATGATGTATGATACAAGCAGCATGGGCAGTATTCTATGAGGAAAAGGGAGAATCTCTAAATTTTGTCAAATGGAAAGTAGTTAAATGATGCTTTTCTCAGTTAGGAACTTAACCGACTTTTTAAACTGTCATATAAGAATTCTTCCTATGCACATATTCTTAGTATTTCTAGAGTTAAGACTATGACTATATGCAAGTTTGGCTAGAACTCTCCATTGTGGGAGAGAGGGCAGAAGCAGCTGGGACTGAGAACCAGGGGCAGAAACATTTTCCATCAGCAGCAGGACCTTCTTTATGGGATCCTGCTACATCACTTGTGACAAACACCAAATTGAATGTTTGTGGGGACAAATTCAGAGAGGGTAATAACCCGTACTGAGGCAGTGTGAGAATGATAAATGTTTTATTGTCTTTATTTTTCTCACATCACTTGCCAGTTCGACTTACAAGGTGAAATTAGTAACCTTCTGTGGTGGAGTTAGTCTTGCCAAATTTTAGCTGACTGAAGTATTGAGCAGGATATTGTGTGTGAATAAAACACTTGAATTTAGACACCTAGAGATGTTTATGCCCAGGTTGGTGTTTAGGCTGTCCTTACGCCACTGCCTGTGGCTCCTGAGGAGCTGCTGGAGCAGTCCTGGAGCCTGGAGCAGCACCATCCCCTCACTCTAGGAGCTGACTGATGGGTCTCACGCCACATTGGCAGAGCAAAGCACAAGGACTCAGCTCATCCTTTCTAATTTCAGGCCCTTTTAGCTGCTGTGGTACACTCCTGCCCTGGGCTGCCAGTCAGGCAGAGGAGAGTCTCTTGAAGGCTCTTTTTGAGGAGCTTGACCATCACTGGAGGTCGATGGCAAGGAACCTGACCTGTATTGATGAGCAGCCTTTGTAAGCAGGGAGAAGACAGGTGTCTTAAACATTTTCATTTAATCTGTCATAAATGTCTATTTTAGAATGAGACAAAATCTAATTTCTCCCAAACCATTGTTTAAAGGGGACTGGGTGTGATTACTTAACTGACATTTGGAGCCTTATGCTGGAAGAGAATCACACAGATTCAGAGGAAAAGAGGAGGTCACCTCTCCCTCTTTACAGTGTAACTTTGCTGATACCAGGAGGGCAACACAGTGGGTACATTTAGCCAATGTCCACTGACACAGAAAGCAAGATAACTAATCAAACAAGTGAACTAGGCTTATCTCTCAGCGATCATGTAACAGATGGCAGGCAATATGGAAAGGGGAACACACAAAGAGAGATATTAATATAAGATAGGCAGATAGATGGAGCAGTACTTTCAGAAATAATAAATGGCTCAAATTGAAGGGCAATTCTCAAAAGCATATTCAGAGACATATGTGTTGAACTCTTAATGGAAAAAAACTTCAGAAAAAAAGGCAATGCAGGATCATGTGGTGACATTTATTTTCTATCTGTAAAAAAAACCAAACCACATCTAGATTTTTCTTGAGCCTTCTTTTCTCTGAAGTTGCTAAATAATGTAGTGGAACTGAGATGATGCAAGTAAAAAGACATGAAGATTTTCTTTCAAAAAAGGGAAAGAATAATAAATGGAAGAATGATTCTTTTGATTTCATTTCAGAAAATGATAAGACTAGTTAATCTCTTAAAGAGATGAGAAATCTGAATTAAAAGACTCTTCAACAACATAAATGCAAATATGTTTGTAACCACTAGATGGTACTTAAAGCACAGGATTGGAATGAGTTGCTCTGCTGTGAGATGCGTAGTGAGGGTATCTGTGTCAGAGGCTTAGCAAANAGAAAAGCCGAAACTAAATCTCTTCTGTGTCTTTTTTTGACTTAAAAAGAAAAATGGACGTGGCAAAAGTGTTTCTGATTAGATTGGTACAAAAAGATGATGCATTCTTTCTGGATGAATCAGGAGATATGAGGTTCTGTCACTCTTTAGATATAGACCTGAAATACTAAGCTTAAATTTATAGCCTCTTGAATGAGCCACAGGACTCTGTTTACTCATAGCGTAGAATTGGGTGCAGTTCCAGCAGTTCTTCTGTGTGATCAGTTACTTTATCACCTTGATCAGTTCAGAAGATACAATAACTCTCTTTTTTAATACATCCTACCACAGTAGATCCTTTATCAACCTGCTTTGGATTTAATCACACTTCTGGGTCAGGAATCCTCTCCCCATCTGTCTCTTTCACATACATGCAAACACATGCCTGCACAGCCATAAATGCCTGCATGTTACTTTTTGATTTTTTTTGCACTTTTACATTTTCTGGAGGGAAGGCTGGAAGAGATAGGGACCAGGTCTAAAAAAGCAACAGCTCAATTGCAGTAGCCCTGTTTTTCCCATTCTAGTTTTCAGAAACAACAATCTATTTCCAAAAGTAACTAGGAGAGGAATTTCCATCTATTAGAATGATATTTCAGTGGCTATCTGGAAATTTAAAAGTGTATTTGGCTGCAGATTTTGGATTTTCAGTCTGACTTTATAGCATGAACTTGAACATATTGTTCTCTTTGTGCTGGGTAACCTCTCCCATTCGGTCCCAGGCTTGGTAGTTTAATCTGGTGCTTTGGTTTGGCTTCATTCCCCACATAAATATTTTACAGCAAAGAGTAGCACTGGAGAGGTCAGTGAGATTTTCCAGGAAATCGTGAATAACAAATGTCTATCCGTGGTTCCTCCCGATGAACACCCTGCTGTGCAACAGGGAGCATTTCTTCCTGACCTCTTCTGCCTGTAAGCTGTCCCTGGAGGTTTGTGGATCGATACTGTTGCTCAATGTACATACAAAGGTTAGACTGATTCTTATT
>VXAC01000680.1:51972-62586 GCA_013399225.1 Rhipidura dahli | reverse complement strand
AAAAAAAAATTAAAAAAAAAAAGCCACTAGGTCTTTTCTAAAAGTATCTAAAACGATTTGTGTCTGAGCTATTCTGTGTCATTGAGCTCTAAACTCTCCAAATATTTGTTTGGTGTCTCTGATTACCCAATAACAACAACAAAAATCAAACCAACCAACCAACCAAACAAAAAAACCTAAATCCTCCACCACCAACAAAAATAAACCCAAGCATTCCTATGATATCTTTATACAAACAACCATGAATGACATTAAGGTTGGAAACATGCACCTAAAAATGTTATAAAGTGTTACATGATCCAGAGTTAGTAGGGAATGACTTTGTTACCTTGGCCTAACTTTTCCTTAGGAAAGGTCAGTCTGTGTCTGCTGCTTCATATTTCTTTGCCTGTCCATAGCAAACTTTATCACAGCAAACCAACAGCTTTGAGCCTGATCTAAAGCTCCTTGAACACAGGACAAGTTCTCCTGGAGGACAAAGTCCATTCATTAGTTTCATGGCAGCCCCTGTGAACAGGAACAATTTTCATGAAAACAGAGTTTCAGGAATAACTCTGGCATTTATCTCATCACTGAGATTTGCTTTTGCATTATAGCTTTGCACCAAAAGGTTTGGCTTTGGTAATGAGACCATGTGTGAAACTTTGGAATGTGAGTTTTACCGTGCACTTTCTGATTTTGACCTGCTGTTTTCTGGGCATCACTTTTTTCTAGCATGAAGGTTGCTCAGAAGTAAATTTCTGGGCAGTTGTTATTTTGTTCCATGGTGTTTTATAAAGATGCACCCCATCATCTTTATAAGTCACACTCTGGTTGTATCTGTTGGACAGTTGTGTCCTATAGCATCAAGAGGGTCAAGGAGCACCTCGCACAAGCATGCTGGGAACACTTTGGTCTTTCTTGCGGTTGGTAACATCTGGGTTTTTTAGTTGCACCTTGCCTCCAAGCCCCCAAAATTCCTTTTATATATTTGTTCCAAAGCTACACTGCTCTGAGTTCAGCCATGGAAGTATTTGCCATTTCTTTTTCTGAGAGAAAATCCTATCTGTTCCTGTCTGCCTGCTCGTCCATCTGTTTGCCTGATCTGCTGCTTCATAATCTGTAAGAGAATACCTTTTGGGTTGTTTCATATGTATTTTGTAACTACTGCAGAGCTTTTCTTGAAAGGGCCAAACTCCTCCATGATGGTGAAACTTCACTGATTTCAGGCAGTACAAGGTGAATCAGATCTTCCCTTGGGACCACTCCAGATACAAGATGTGTAGATGTGTGTATGAACAGTCAGAGGTGGCAAGGGGAATCAGAAGTAAGGTTTTGCAGAGAGTGTTCCAGGACAATAGTAAATCATACACTCACGGCTGCACTGCACAGAATGTGCTAGAGGAGAGCAAGAAAAATGAAGGAATATGCTAATTCTGCCCACTTCAGCAGTTAGGCTTTTGTTAGAATAGTCTTAAGTAGTTGCAAAGCTGCCAGGACTGTGTTTAATTAAATATGTAAGTATCAGTACAAAAATAAAATGCAAGCAACACTTACATCATGCCTACAAGGTGTTACTGTTCTGTTTATTTTTTTACAGATGGATTTTTTTTCAGGAACAAACTTGCCAAGTGTTGAAAAAGAGAGAAGAATGTAGAGGGAAGTAGTAAAAAGAAATACGGATGCTACAGGAAAAATGGCAGTGCTTATATTTCAGAGAGGCAAACAAAGTACAGTGCATATGTGACAAGGAAGTAATGACTTGAGTTCCTTACTTAAGGCTTCATTGAAATTGCCCAGTACTTGAGAGAAAACAGATGACAGAGTAATTAGAGATGGTGCATACAATTTATCAGTCACGGTCTTGAACTTTGTGTAGCTGATTGGAATGACCAGATGATTTTTTACGAGTAGATCATATATTTGGGGGGGGATGAAGGAAAAGGAGGAACACAGATGAGCACAAGTAATACCTCTTTATTTGCCTAGAATCATAGAATGGTTTGGGTTGGAAGGGACCTCAGAGAGTATCTAATCCCAATTCCCTGCTGCAAGCAGGGATGCTGCCCACTAGATCAGATCGCTGACTCAATGAAACTTGAATCTTTAATTCCCAAAAAAACTTGCCTGTAGATCTTCAGGTGAGGGGAGACACAGCCATCCAGCACCTGTGGCTCTGCTGTTCTTTCTGGGACATGCTTTGCACAGCCAGGAAAGTATGGGGCTGCTTTTGGTCCCAGTGAAAGAGGGGTTCAGCTGTGCATGGTTTCCTGAGTATACTAAAGCTTTGCCTACAGACCAGGCAGGTTCCAGAAGGGCTGTGTCCTCGCAGGGTCTCACAGGCTGCTGACTTGTGCCTGGTGGAAAAGTACAGGATCTGATACTGGGCTTCCTTTTCTTGGCACTAATGAGATTTGTAAATGATTTGCATATAATTCATATTTTAAAATGCAGCTAGGGTGGGGTAGGAGAATTCTGGGACAGAGTGGTACAGTATACAGTTTATATGATCTTGTTAAATTATGTCAGAAATACAAGTGCAGTCACCCTTTTTCTGAGCATCAACATTGTCTGAAATGTTAGTGTGCTAGATGAGGCAACCAAGGCATGCTTCCTTCCCACCTACCAATAGTGCACAGTATTTTGATTCCACTAAGCAAAATGATTTTTAATTGCAGTCAAATCCATCAGGTGCTTTCTGGAAATCATAACTGGGCCATTGCTGTGGGGGTTTCCTTTTTCCCAAGAGGGGGGATCACTTGCCCTGTGACTCACTACTCACAGCCTTGAGAGATGTACCTGCAGGAGCCACAAGTGTGTGATGATTTCCAGGCACAGGACTTAGATTCAGTAAGAGAGGTGTTTTGGTCTAAGTGTTGTAGTCCTGGCTTGAGTGTTATTTCAAAGAAAGATGATCACCACAAACTCATATAGTCTGTATGTGAGGTTCTCCCATAATTTTACGTGAGCTTCATTTGTCCCCATTGTCTGTAAGAGTGTGAACTAACAGAGAAAAGGGGCATTCTTACACCAGAGGAAAATGTCTGCACTGTTACTTGGGCATGAGCCTTTCTCAGTCTCCAGGAGGAGGAAATAAAGAGAGGTTAAGATGAAATAACAGTTGGATTTGTCTTTCAGTCTGTGAAAGCTGTGGCTATAGTTTTCACATAGGCTAAAGGAATTAAGTGTGCATTTCTTTTTCAAGTGAAAAGTCCACATCTCTAACATAAGCCTAGAAATTAAATGTTTTGCATGCTATATTTTAGCCTCAGAACTGATCATGTTTTCAGTTTATCCATGTTCCTTTATTACCTGAACAATCCTGTAGCATTTATTATGCTAGTAGCAGAATCTTATGTTAATTTACAAAGAGAAAAAATTGGGGACATCCATAAGCTCCCACACAGAAACACTGATGAGGAAACAACTTAGCATTGGGTGCACTTTTTGTATTTTCCTCAGACTGTCTCAGATGGAGGCTGCAGAATGAAAATGCTCCAGTGATAAACACTTGTGAATGGTGGGGAAAAACACTATAATTTCAGGTGAAAATCCGATAGCTTACCCTGCGGATAGGGAGAGAGGATTAGTTGCCTTCACCACGCTCTTCTCATACTTCCACCCACCCCCCATCTTCAGGAGCTATATCCGAACCCTCCATCTAAACCAAAAAGCTTTATCTGTCCCTTAGTGAAACATCTTTTATTTGCCAACTTGTTTTTCCCACAGACTCCCGCTCCCTTTTGTGTTTGTGCTAATGTTCGAATGTCTACACCGCGTAGCCGATGATTATTTGTGAGACAGAGTGAGTTAATGCAGATTTGCAAGCTGTTCCCATTTGTTAAATGTCAGAAAAACACATGCAAGTCACTGGCTTTAGCACTTAGCTGCCAGCTGGCTCTTCTGAAAGGAGGGGACAAATGACAGTCTATCAAACAGCATGCTTTCAAAGAAAGAGGAGACCTGTTCCAGAACTGCAGCTTCAGAGACTCTTTTAACAACATAAGCAAAACTGGGAGCCAACCTCATTTTTTCCCCCGGCTGTAATGAACACATAGCTTAGCGACAGCATTCCCCCACCCCCAGTAAAAACGAACTGGAATTACAAAGCTTTTGAGGGAAAAAAGTGTCATTCTTCCTCTCTCTCTCTTTTACTTTGAATTTTATTTATTTTTATTTATTTCTTTCCTTTTGGCTCAAAAGTAAGACCAAAAATGCCAAAAGGGAAAGGAGTGGGGTTCTGAGATCAGTCACAAATCTCAGAAGATTGCAGGAAACTGTGCCAAATGGAAGTGTTTATCCATGGGTAAGTGCCCAGTGTAGATTAACATATTTTAATTATGGTCTCCGGGTTTGCTGCGCTCCCTGAAGAATACATGGTTTAGGCCTCACTGGTGAGCCAAAGTTGTCGGTGGGCGGGGGGGAGGGATTATTTTTGGTCATGCATGCTGATGGGGTGCTGTGTCCTCGCCGTGCCCGGAGCGCCGAGCCATGCCTTTCTCCCGGAGCAGATGCCGCAGGATGGCGGTCTCTTTGTGCCACCCGACATGCTCCGACCCTGACCCGGAGGGCAGCGCTCCTCCCCGGCGGCTGCCAGCGCGGGGGCCGGGGCGCGGCTCTGCTTCCCGGGGTGATGTCCGCCGGGAACCCCGACATCACCCGCTCATTAGGATGTCTCTGAACAGCTGTCATGTGGTGCTGACTTTTTGTCACGGTTGACAGCGGTGAGATTAAAGCAGGTAGCTGGAGGCTGAAAAAAACTCTCTGTTTTGTTACGAAGCCCTGAGTCGTCTAACCCCCATTATAAATATTAGGTGTCAGATTTGGATTCACAGAGTCACTCGTAGCCTTGGGTAGATCCCATTACACAAATGGTCCAATTTATTACAGCAGGACTATTTGTATACAAGATTGCCATCATTGTCAAGATGTCAAAATCGGGCCTGGTATGTTTAATGTTTCGTAATTAACAAGCTGCATCATGCTAGTGAACATCTTCCAATTACAGAATAAGATTTTGAAATGAATGGTCAGTTCCTAGTTTTCTGTGGTTTAAACTCACTGCCAGTTAGGACTGGGCTTTGGGAAGAAAGAGTGTGGTGACGGGCAAGGTCCATCTTTTCTTCCCTGTTCTCATTTTAAGCCAAACATCCAATTTCCTTCTTAAAGGAGAAGGAGAGAGACAGGTCCATGAGGAAGATAATTCATGTTGCATAGCTTGCAGAAGAAGGAGTCTCCTCGGCTTACCTCTGTCACTGAAAGGTGCCCAGGTTCAGTGCTACCTGATGGAACGGGAAAATCTAGGTGAGATGAAACCTTTTCCAATTGCAAATAGTGCCTGCAAAGCCCATTCCTCTGTTGCTCATAAATACTTTTCAGGAACACTCTCAAACAATGAATTTGATGCCAAATATGCTCTCAAGTTAAAACCACATCTAAACCACATGACCTTTCAGTTTTTAATCCATGGGAATAATAAATCTCTTGATCTTTATGCTTTTACCCTGAAAACATTACCTGGGCACCCCTAAATTTGAACAGTGGGTTGGCTAACTCCTGCCTAAATCCCAGTGAGATCCAGGAATTAGCCAAAGTTAAGCCTCTGAATCTGATAGGTATAACTTGAACCATCCCTGATGTCTTCAAGTTCAGCACAAGGCCTTACTTTACTCAAGGCCCCTTTCATAGATAAAAAAGGTCTAGCTATTTAAACGAAAAAGTGAGATATCCCAGGTTCCAGGCTGTCCTCATTCAGATGAATATGAAATAAGATACTTCAATTGCTCTAAACTTCTCATTATAGTCTCAAACTCTAGGCTTTGAGACTGTCTGGGGAAAAGGGCTATAAAAGTTATTGTTCTGCGGCTGGAGGAATCTAACCCCATTTTGAATTTTGAATGCTCAGGGTCTTCAGAGCTACGTCCATAGAGATATTCAGAGATATTTAGGCACCCAACTGCTCTTTGTCTCAGTGCCTTCATCAAGAGCGATCACAGTCTGCTTGGAAGTAAAGTGTAACAGAAAATGAAAGCACCAAGCAATATCAGCCTGTGGAGAGAGTGAGAAGACAGTTGTTAATCTGAAAATTTCCTTCACATTAGATTCTTATTATCTTTCCTTTTGCACCATAAACTGTTCCCTGCAATTGTGCTTGGGATCATTCAACTGAAAAGAAAAGCTCCCCTGTCCATCTGCCTGGCAGGACTGTCCAAAGGTACCTCCTTTTCTCCTTCTTTTCCTCAGATCTGGCTGGCAAAGCTTATCAAACAGAGCATTATGATACAGGAGCCTCTCCAAACCTCCGAAGTCTGACTGAATACTGAGATCCCTGAATTTGTTTCATATGGCACACCTGCATTTTTAGTGGCTTGAAAATATTGCAAGGGAAAGACCAAATTCGGCAGCCCGGGAGAGCTGAGACTGCTGCAGATCCACACCAGAGGTCCTATGAGTCCAGAAACAGAGCATGTATTCCCTGCAGGCACACAGACACACAAACATACATGTATTTATACAGAGATGCATCCAAATCCATACACCTCAAAGACACTGCACATACAGAGCCAGCACCCACAGCCCTTCATCTCTCCTCTCTGGCTGGTCAGGGTGAAAAATGTGGATCCACCAGTAGCTGGGCTCAGACACTCAGTCTGACCAGTAGCTACCTGGGAATCCCAATCTCTCTCATGTTGCTGGCACCTGCTCCTAGGAGTACCTGGAGCTGCAGCCCCCCTCCAGGGTGGTACAGACACCTTGCACACACCATCCCAAACACACGAGCACTAGCCAGTCCTATTTACTAACTGGTTTATCCCCTTTTCCTGCAGTTTTAGCATATTTGGCTCTCCCAAACCACTTTGACCCTCCCTTTCCCACCTTTTTAGTTTTCTTACTTCTTCTAAGTATCCCGTAAGTTCCATCTTATCCCAAAACTCTCTTCTCATGTACCTCATATTGTGCCCCTGGGTACTGACCTCTCTCTGTCCCTGAGGTGCTCCAGAGAGCAGCTCCTCTGACTCATGACAGTGGGGTGATGCTCCTTATGGGCACCCTTGGGAGGAGGCATGACAGGGGCTCATTTCTTCCCTGAAGTTATTTGGGTGCCCCTTCCTCACTATTATTATGCTCTGGGCTTCTGTGTGTGTGTGTGGAGATGAGCCTTTTATTTCACTGCCTGACAAATGCCTGCTTTCTGACAGGATTTTCTTGTTGCCTGGGTAGATCCTTCTTTGTCTCTGAGGCATATAAGCTCTGTCATACTTGTTACATGAAGAGCATTGGGGTGAGTAAGCCCTTTCCCTTCATTTCCTTGAAGAATGTCAGGCTCAGACTTAAGCAGTAAATGCTGGTAACAGCAGCATGTGGTTCATGTAAGCAAGTGGCAAGACAAGACCAGTCTACTGAGTAGGGTGTATATGGGGAGACTGGAGATCTGTGGAGATCTGGTCATCAGCTTATGGACTTCTGACCATGTGAAAGTCAGCATCCCCACTGGGCAAAAAGGGTTATTAGTGCTAGATTTTTCTTGGGGCATCACTATCAATAAGTAATGGCAGCAAAATACTTCAGCAGTTAAGGGCTTCACATGTGCACAGACACTTCATTTTTAAGTGCCCACAAAACACAGATTTTCAAGGATGCTTAGATTAACAATCTTCCTCATGTGCAGGTGAAACTTCTGTGAATCAGTTTGTGCCCATTGTCCCTTGTCCTACTGCTGAGCACCACTGAGCAGAGCCTGGTCCATCCTCTAACACCTCCTTCCAGACACTAAAAGACATTGATGAGGTCCCCTCTCAGTCATCCCTCATAAACTGGAATTTTAGACCTGGTAAGAGCCACAAAAATACAGCAGAGAACAGGCAAAACTGAAAGCAATGTTCTTATTTACCAGTCATAGTGAACCCTGTCTTGTCAGCATGGCAGATACACTTTGAGACAGGATGTTGGTAAAGTACATGTAGTTATTGAAAACATTATTTTCACATTTTACTGTTTCCTGTGCTAGTTGAAGGAGGTTATCCTGGGCATTTGTGTTTGATACAGCCTGGAGTGTTGTACATTGAGCCAGCTCTGAATGAGGAGGCTGCAGGACCTCAGTTTACCGGCACCCAGCTGGGATGACCGGTCTGCTTGAGCAGCCAGAACTAGCCTCTCCTGAGGTGGTGATACTGCAGTGCAGACACACGGCTATTTCAGAGCCAATTTAAATCTCTGTCTCACAGTGATGTTTTATGCAGAGCAAGCTTATGCTTAGGGCCTGATACACAGCCCACAGAAATGGATAGGATGCTTTTGACTGTGCTTCAGCAAACTCCAGCTAGATCCCTAAATTCTCCCCACCTCACTTCCCTTTGTTGAAACAGGCATAACCACCTTTTCTTAAAACAGTGCCCATCTTGCTCAACCCAACAGATCCTTCAGGGAGGGAGAGAAGAGAAGAGAAGAGAAGAGAAGAGAAGAGAAAAGAGAAGAGAAGAGAAGAGAAGAGAAGAGAAGAGAAGAGAAGAGAAGAGAAGAGAAGAGAAGAGAAGAGAAGAGAAGAGAAGAGAAGAGAAGAGAAGAGAAGAGAAGAGAAGAGAAGGGCAGATGGTATCATCTTAATGCAAATAATAAATAATCAGATTAATCCCTGCATCATGACAAGAGTTTCATTAGGTACAGAACTAAGGAAAAACACTGCTGTGTTCCCCGGGAGCAACTCAGAGGGGAAAGTGATAAAAAGTGCTCTCAAGCTTGCTTTTTTTCATTTTTTTTTATTTCTCTTCTTTTTTTTTCCTCATTTGTTTTATACTGGCAGAGCAAAGACAGAAAATTACAGTGCTTGAAGTCAGCTTCTGTGTTTAAGAGATTTTTGTCAGCATCTCAAGAGCAGGCTGACCAAATGCTCACATTGTAGGGGTCTTGTTTTCTCGATCTGCATCCATATGTCACTTAATCAGAGGCATGATTATGGACTAAAGCAGGCAGACCTGAAATGTCAGTGCTCAGGTATGAGGAAAGTTCTCTTTTCCCTGACTTTTTTAGCTGAAATGTTGAGCTCTTTGCACAGCTATTGCTGCTTCTTGGTTGCACTGTTTCTATTTCTGCAGTGTCCTCATGCCTGTCACTGCCTGGACCTGGTTCAATAAACACATTAGCCACATCTGAGAGTACAAATATTTCTTCAGAGGCTTAAATGTCTGTTTGAACATGTGATTGCAGTAACTGCACGTGCAGTCAGAGCCGGCCCAGTATACATCAGTAGTGACATGTCCAAATTTAGAAAGATCATAGCAGGAACAACACCATTTTCAGATGACAGGGAACACAGGCTGGCTACATCGATGGGCCTGCCAGAGGTGGTCCTGTAAATCGCATCAGAGATGGGGTGGGATTGCCAGTCACTGGAAACCCTCTGTATGGAGGATGTGCTTCATGTCCAGCACTGGCTGTGCTTCTCCTGATCGCGGCTTCCCATCTGCTTGCTCCTGACCACAGACTAGGGGTGTCACCTCTTGCCTTGCTGATGTCACAGTGACACATGCAACAAAAGGCCCATGGTGGAATTTGTTGCCATACTGCAACCCAAAAGATCATTGTGGAGATTTCCTGTTGGCAGACATGATATGAGAGGAAACTCATCTGTGCTTTTCCCAGCAACATTCCCTTCTTTTACAATTCTGAAGTAGGGGATTTCTTCCAGTGCAGCAGCAGCTAGTCAGTACACACTATCACAAACAGCACAAACTGAGCAAAATGAGCATTAATATCTGAAGAATGATTTATAATGTTCTTTACAGAAAAGTTTCTAACAAATCTGAATTCCCTCTTAAAAGCCGTTTGCTTCATTACAGAGTTACCAAAATAGGCAAAGAAAATATTCCTTGCTTATCCCAAGACTCCTTAACTCCTGACAATTTTAATAAATCAAGGAACATTTGTAAGTACTAAATGTTAAATGTGTATTCACAGTTAATTTTTAATCAACTAACAACGGTGATGTGTTAATTGAATGCCATTAAGAAACCATAACTTGATGCATTAGCTATTTTCCTATGCAGAGGAACTTTTCCCAAGGCTTTTGGTTGTTGCCCAGGCTGCTTTTGAAAAAAAAAAACCAACCAAACAAAAAGTGTTTTAAATGTGTTTAGACCTGGACTGTTCAAATCCTAAAACTGAGCCAGGTTCACAGGGTTAACTGAGGTTTGTAGTTCTATGAACCTGAGATGAATTTTAAACAAGCCTGGGCTAAGTTTCAAGTTATCTTGTGCCTTAAGGTATGACTTGCAACCTACAAAGTGATCATGTAGGCTCAACATGTAGACTTCTGACTTCAATATGAATTGCTTAATTTTTGGGATGTCAGACAAAAGATCAAACACAGAAGGGTGGCATCCACCCATCTCTGAGATTTGTGAAACTTGCTGGTTTTGCATCGAGCTTATCAGCTGGCTCCTTGTTTGTGTGAAATCAGTAAAGGTGTGGCGTTTTCATTCCGAATGAGAATTTGCACTATTGTCTTCATCACACATCGCCTGGATGCAGTGCAACTAGCTGGAGAAGATGCTGCTCTCTGTCTTGCCACATCTATTGCCTTCTGCTCCTGCTGGCCTGTGGGATGGACTGTTTGTGTTTTCTGCTTCACTCTTTTTT
>VXAC01000680.1:27173-51957 GCA_013399225.1 Rhipidura dahli | reverse complement strand
TTTTTTTTTTTTTTGGTGAAAGCAAGCTAGGTTTGTTTAACCGGTCTAATTAGGAACTCTTTGTTAACCTGGCTGGATCTGAATGTCAATAGGCACTGTTCATATAAGCAGCTGGGAGAAGAAGTCTCATGGGACAACTTTGGGCAGAGCAAATGGGAATGGGCTGAACCTACTCTTTTGGCCAGCTATGGTACAGATAAAAAAGAAGGTGGCGACATCCCCAGATTCCTCTCTGTACATAGTCCTGGCATGAATGTTTGACATATTTCTGAAATAATTCTGATCAGAAATGCAAGGAGGAAAGGGGGAGGAGAACTGTGAGAAAAAATCAGCTAAGTTATAAATATCTCTATTTTTAGATACTCAGATGAAATTTGCTATGGGGGCTTTTAGGGATGGTAATCAGGAGAAGAATGAAGGGCATCAGTAAAGATGATTGAAACCTATCCAACAAAAATAATCTACTGCAGTTGGCTCATTTTCTTTCTGATGTTGTGCTCAATGAAATGAATTTAAACTGTTTATTTTACAATTAACATGCAATGTGCATTTCTGAAGTAATTTATGAGAAACAATTTTCTTTTTATGAGGGGCTGCAGCAGACAGAGAGCAGAGATTCAGTTCACAACATCAAGGTGAAGCTCCAGGGAGGGAGAAGGTGCTTTCTCATATATGAATTTTGCCACTTTCCATAAAAGTTGTGTGCCCTTTCATGTGTCTTTGCCACAATAACCTCAAGATGCCAGGAGGGGAAGCTGGAGGAAGAGGATGAGGGATGTCAGGCTCAGGGGCACCTGCTACTTGCAGTGTTGCAGAGAGCATTGTCTGGTTCATGAAAGTCAGAGTACAATCAAGGCAGACACTTGCTATTAGGTTAGAAACAGATTGAAGCAGAAATGTGGGAAACAGTCTGTCTCGTGAGAGGCCGGAGCCATACACTGCTGAGTTCCTGAGACATTTGTGTCCTGTGTAACCAGGTCTCTTCTGTGGTGCCCCAGCTGCCACATGCCGTGTGCATCACTGGACGAGACAGAGGTAACACTATCCTTTCTCACAGTCTCACCTGTAAAAACCCTTTCTGCATGCTGCATTAATAACCATTATCCATCCCCATTCTCCAATGTGCTGTCAGCAGCATGGATGAGCTGATGATCTGGGCATTATCCTGAGATTTCAGAGTGTAAGGTTTGGTTCCTTGTTCTGTTATATATTTCCTCTGTGACCATGTGTAAGTTGCCTCCTAAGGGAAATATGCTGGGTTGTAAAAGGATCTTGAATCTTGAAGATAAAGTCTTAACAAGAGTCAGTGGCTGGAAGCCAGGCAAATTCAAATGGGGAAAAAAGGTGCACATTTATAGTGGAGAAGGGAATTAGCACACAGAACGAACTACAGAGATGAGAGAAATTCTCTTGCATTTGATGTCTTCAGTGCAACACTGAAAAGTAAATGTAGCCAAGTACAGATTAAGTTTAAGCAAAAGCATTTGACTGGGTTTAGTGCAGTTATAATTGTGTGGCAGTAAATAGCTGATGATATCCCAGTGGTTAGACTAGATGAGCTAATGCTCTTTTTCCAGGCTTTGCATTTCCTGAGCCTGTAACACAGTAGAATTTTTGAAAGACTGTGTCCTGTTCTTAAATAAAGTAAATTTGCCTCCATAGGAAATATCTGGTATGGAATCCATCTCACCTCACTTAAGTTGACTAAAAGTGAGCCACCCAGCAATTAATTATCAAGGTTTGTGCTAAAGTTGATGGCAAGTGCTGGCACATGCCATGAGTGTTTTGGCTGCCAAGAGTGCAGATACCAGATGGTCCCTCTGGTCATGCTCTCTCCATCAACGAGAAAAGAGCCTAGATTAACCTGGGCCTGATGATGATCTTTTAAGTGGATGAAGTTGGATGAGATGAATTCCAGCATGTATACCCCTAGCTCAGATGTGTAGCAGCTGTACTGTTGCCTTCACTCGTCTTGTCTCATAACACCTTCCTTCTATTTTTCACTGTTGCAAGATATTCCTACATTTCATACCCACCCCAAAACAACTTTCACTTTACCAAAATCAAAACCAGCCCTCGGGATTAATTGCCCTCTGAAGATGTTTGCCTCTTTCTACTATCTGTGATGAAACCCAGGTGTCTAGCCCAGGCTTAAATAATTTTCTGTCCTACATGATAGGTACAGTCTTTTAAGAGATTGAAAAAACCCCACTATGTTTCATCCTAGCTGTGCTTGAAGTTTAAGAGATGATTTTTCAAGGAAATCTGGGATTTGCCCAGATGAGTGGAAATGTGCTTATATTAAAAAGAGGAGCGAGAGGAGCACCTCATGTGACTTCAGCTGTCAAAAAGTTGTAACATAATCATGAGGCCAGTCATTTTGGGCTGACACCCCTAGAATTGGTGTCACCAGTTCCAGATGCCTGTCCCAAGATGAGGTCAACCACTGAACAAACAAGGCTTAATTCACTGTCTTCAAACACCTTTTTACTGATGAGCCCCAGATAAGGGGAAACATTGTTTTATTTAGCTGATTTGGGACCAAATTCAACCTCAATTTTTTAAGTCAGTGTGGTAAGTAAGATGTAATCCTATATTGGCTGCTTAGGCAGGGATGAAATAGGCACCTCCAGAGGGTAATTCTACACAAAAAAGATCACAGTCACCTTCTCAAAGGGCATCTATACTAACTATAGAGAAACACCTGGGTGACCAAGACCTAACTTAGAGCAGTTAACTAAATAGCTAAAATTAAAGAGGATGAATCTGTACCAAAAATCTTAAAACCCAAACCAACTGAAATTTTCAGAAATCTTCATCTGTTATAATTTTGTTGACATTGCTGGAAAGAAGATATATTTTAATGATGTCTCAAATATCTTCATGTAAAGATATTTATATATTCATTTGTAGATACTTATATGTTTATTTATATGAATATTTATATATGTACACAGATAGTCATATATATCTCTCACCAAGCAATCTCTAATTAGGTGCTGTCAAAGAAGAGCAGTATTACAAAAAGAATTAACTAGAGATTTGGGGTAAGTTTCATGGGGTAGGAGCTTAGGTGCCAATCCTGCAAACACTTTTTGTATATTAATAGCATTACAGTGCAATTCATGGTAGCAGTTATGTAATTAACTTATTCTATATCACACTAGACCCCATCATGCTAGCTAAGGTGCATATATATTATATTCAGTTATAAGTCACATAAAGAAGAATCATAAATAATACTGGTAGAGGGACTCCTCTTTTGGTGTGGAAATCTCCTGTAGCATTTTGTTGTGATTGGGCATTTTTGTTGTGTTTATTGGCTGGTCATTCTTTTGCTGTCTCAGGTAGCACATGATAATCCAGAGTATCTGCTGACAGAGACATTTAAATATTTTCTGTTTATAAGCCTCTGCGATGTTTTCCATTTCAGAATTTTAATTGATGTTCTTTCCTCCAGGGAATTATCTCTGCACAGTTTCAGCCTTAAATTCACAGACTGCCCCTGGGACTGGACATGTTTCTCCACTCATGTGACCTCTTGTGAGAAACAACAGAGCAAATTTCCAAACCAATTCTCTCATCTCATCTGCCACATCGCTTTGACTCCTCTTTTACATTACAGGGGAATGGTAAAATTCCTTCTTCCAGTGCCTGAGATGCAGTTTCTTTTCCCCAAGCATCTCTCTACTCCTCAGCATCAGATCTTTTCTCCTTGTCGAGCATGCTTTCATCGCAGCCACGTGTACTTAGAGCTCATACAGAAACTTGAACAGAGGGGTCTGTTTTGATTTCCTCACTCAACAGGAAGGGACATCTGGACCTACAGTGGGGGGAAAAAAAGGCAAGCAACCACTTTTTGGAACATCAAGGAAAGATGTGATTTTAGCAGTCAGCATTTCCTCCCCAAACTAGCTATTTTTACCCCAGGTACAATCTTCACTGACTCTGTCATGCTCATGTTATTGTACACCCAGACTGCAATGCATTTGGAAGAGGATGTATTTATTTTCCATGCCCAAAATGAACAGTGGAAGTGCAGCTTGCTGGATGCCAGAAGGGAGTTGGGAGCATTTGAGCCCAAGATTCAGGAGCGTATCTGTCTCTATGTAGTGGGTAGGATATAATTTGATCTGTATGGTCAATTCACTGTAACAGAGCATGGATTGCAATTTTTTCCACCTACAAAAGCAAGATTTAATACTGCTAGGTCCTGGCATGCCTAAGCATTTCAAAACACATGTTAAAGGTCCATAAGAGTTAAGCAGATGTCCACCTAACAGTATGGGTATTTTGCACAAAGCTCAAGGTCTTTTATTTGTGGAATAGTACAGGTATGCTGATGGCAAACTTTGATTATCACTAATCCTCTTTTGTCTGCAGGGGAATAAATCACAGGAACGTGAAGCACACAGAACTTTTTATTTTTTTTTTTTTTTTTCCTGAGAAACATTGTGCTGTATATTCCTTACCCAGCAAAGTCAGGGATAAGCAGATTTTACCTTGGTTTGCATCTTCGCCCAGAAAGCTGTGGATAAACTGCCAGGTCTCAGTGCCCCGATGGGAAGAAGGAAAAATGTATTTTCCTGGTATTAGATTTTCTAATATTGCTTGTCTAACAAAAGTTATTTTGTCCTGGCTTTGTGCCAGTGAAATGAAGCTTGTGTTCATTATGGACTCTTTTCCTATGTCCCTTATTCTTCGGCAATGATACTAACAGATACAAAATACTGTGGTTTGGATTTAAAAATAACCTTCTGTTTTCATCCACCTTTCATGCTTGAAAGGAAATTTGTAAATTGTCAAGTTGACTTAATTTTTCCTGTGGACTTGCACCTATTTGCTGTAATAAGAATTTCCCCCTTGGGTTTCACTCATCTCCAGCATGTGGCAGGAAAAAGGGATTAGGATTGTATTTGTCTTCTTTCTGAAGCCAATACCCTTTCAGCAAGCCTGCTATTAGTTCTGGCTGCCAAAACAGCATCTTAATGTCTTACCTGAGAGTCAAGTATTTCATATTAAGTTAACTTTTGCCTCTGCTGACTTACTATATTCTATTTACTTTGGAATCCTCATTCCTTATGGAGCTTACTATTGTTTTATGTGCACTCAAACCTGTATTACGCTCTTTGGTTCCTCTTGCTAACCTGGCAAAGAAATGGGGAAGGAGTCTTGGGGATTCTTCTTTTTCCAGTAATGGCCCATTTTAATGAGTTTATCCTCTGATTTGGAGAGACTCTTAACCCTTTGGCACCAAGAGATGGGCTTTCTTGACACTAAGTGCTCTGCAAATGCATTTTTCTCAGAGCTGTGGACCACTGGTACCTGGGGGGATTTAGACAGCACTTAGCAGACCCATTTATTTGCAATACAAAATAATGTTTTGTTTACATCATCTTCCTCACAGGTCATTAATCATAAAGCACCTCATTCCAGCTGCAAATTCTCAACTATCCAGGGGGATGGTTTTTATCACTTTTTTTGTCATGGTATAAAAGATCTCTTAAGTCTTGTGTTAGGAAGAGGGGTGTGCCCATATGAAGTTCTATGTGCAGATTTTTCTGAGGTGCCTTGCAGTTTTGGGAGGTTTTTTTAAGTTAAAGCTCACAGACAGCAACATCCAGTACATAAACTGGATGGGCATTGTTACCCGGCTCTGACCATCACAAGTTGTTAATGAAAGGTCTGTCACAGTCATTTAGGACTTGACCCTCAAAAAGGAAAGAATTTCTGTCTGCAAACTACAGACATCTGTTGTTTTGCATGAAAAAAATCAGCTATCAGCTATTACCTACTTCAGCAATTATCTATTTTTTCCTAAAGGACATAAGTCAAAGTTGAGCAGTCATGATTTCTTCTAGGGGAAGGCTGAGTTTTACATTCCTTCTGGCCAGTCAATTGGAATATTTCTATGGTGTATAGCATCATTTCATGTACTGATCGAAAATGTATCAATACATTAGATAGATAGGTCCATGTATTTTAATACTTTCTGTCTATAGTTTTGTCAATGGATTAAATGGAATTTTTGAAGTGGTCACAAGACATATTAGTTTCCTTTTTTTGAAGGTGAGTGAACTGACACAAGGAAAATTGATGTAATTTAACCTAAGGGGATACACTTTGAGTAGTGTAAATGTAGGTATCATTTTATACTGTCTATGGTGCAGAAACATCCACATGTGGGTGTTGTGGATGTGTCTGAGTGTGACACAACTGGACACAATGGGCCCCTGAACCACTCACTGGGTGAACCAAACCCATCCATTTTTTTTTTTCTTTGAGGATAAGAAAATAATTGAACTTGTTACTGGTCTAGGGTTTTTCCAGTAAACCTACTTAAGTGAGATTTTTTAAATTATTATTTTAATTTTTATTTCCCAGACAGATTAATATTTGCTTGTTTGAGATTTTTTGTTGTGAAGAATTTGTTAAAAGTGTTAATCTGTTATTTTATTTTCCTAATTTTATCTCTGCTTTCATTATGGAAAAATAGGATAGTAAGAGGTTGAAAATAGAAATAAAGGGATATAAAGGAAGGATGGTGAAGGGAGGAAATGTCCACTTTAAAAAGGGAAAATTTTCAGAAGGAACAAATCATTGGGGGCAAAAGAGTTTTCATAGAATCACAAAATGGTTTGGGTTGGAATGAATATTAAAGCTGTTCTTGTTACACTCCCTGCCACGGGCAGGGACATCTTCCACTATCCCAGGCTGCTCCAAAGCCCTGTCCAACCTAGCCTTGGACATTTCCAGGGGTGGGGCAGCCACAGCTTCTCTGTGCCAGGGCCTCACCACCCACACAGCCAGGAATTTCTTTCAGTCTAAACCTACTTTCTCTCACTCCCTGATTTTGAAAAGGAAGCAGTTTTGTTAAAAGAATTTCATTTTTGAAGATTTTTGTTTTGCTGTGCTTTCTTTTGCTGTTGTTTTCAGCTGTATTTCAAAATACTCCCCTTGTGCTGCCTCCTGATGTAGTCCTGCTGCCCCGTTTAAGCCAGCTGGGCTTGAAAAGACACTGGCTGGTCTTGCTCATCATATCTTGTGTGCTGTGTTTTTGGTGGAGCTGGTCCTTGCATAGCCTAGAGACTTGCAGGCAGCATCTAAATTGCATCATTCTGTACTGAACAATAACAAAAATAGTGATAATCATTAACCAAACCAGTAGTGTTTTTAAGAGACAGTCTGAGATACCTGATTCTGGAGAAATTTTGTGCCTGGGTTTAGCAGCCACTTCCTGTGGGGTTTGGAAGACTGATACCCGCCAGTTTTGGGCCCTGCTGCTTCATGCACCATCTTCAAGCAGGATCAATCCTTGCGTGTCAGCATTTCTGTAACCTGACAGTAATCAAGGTACACTTTAATTGGATCAGATAGTCTCCTTTTTTTTTTTCCCCTCCCCCCCCAGTTTATGAGTGACAATCTCTCTTTCTACAAAATTGAGTTTTACATTCACCTGCTTGGGAAGCATGATATCTGCTCCCTGGCATGTCATACAGCATAAGGACCCTCTACTGCCTTGCATGAGGTTATTATGACAGGTTCCTGTGTTTTTGTGGCCTGGCTCCATGAAGCATGTCACATTTGATGAATGTCTGACAAACGTGCGTTGCTATTTGTAGACTTGATTTAGATGAGAAGGAAGTTTTGCTTGGAGAGCTGTTCCCCCTGGATGTGATCTGATTCCAAGCCTTTCAGTTCAGGACAGTCAGTCTGCAGCCCTGACTGAATGATGGGTCGATATCCAATAACTCATGATCAAAAGCTGAAGTCTTCTTAATCAGCAGAGCTTGTGTTTCCTTCAGGGGATGAGAACACTGTGCAACCAGACTGACAGAGATGCTGTTTCCAATTTCTTTAATCTGAGGACATTACAGGCGAAGTTAACTTGGCATGAAACATTTCTTACATTAATTACCCCAGCAAGATAAAAAAATAATAGAATATACATTTTGATGCTCAGTCAGTTAAGACCAAACCTGATTCATTTTAGGTTAAAGCTCTGCAATTAGGGTTGGCTTTCTTTAGGATGTGTTGTTTCCACATAATTGAGCTATACTATCTGCAAGTTAACTTTTTTCCTCCAACTATGAGCAAGAATCTTAATGATGACAAATGGATCTAATCCATCGCCTTTCATCATGGTATTGAGGTACAGAGCATGAAAATTTATGACAGTCAAAAGATTTTGCCATAAAAAACCCTGCTGTCTCTTGCCTAGTTGAGCCAGCATTGGAAATTTCTCTGTCTTCCCTGTTGGTATGAGTCAGGTGTCAGACTTGGCTTCAGCTTTCCTTTGGGGGCAGCATCTGTCAAAAGTGCATGACACACAGAATGTCTTCACATTTGGCCAAGATCTTCCTGAGCAGTTCAGACCCTATGAATATTAAATTGCAAGTTTGCCTTCTCTTTTCATGGTTTGTTTATTTTACAGAAGGCATCTTCTCTTGTTTAATGATCAAGTGATTTTTCAGGCATATCATTTGCAGTATTCAGCATTATTTATAGAAATTTGTCATTTCTCTGATACTGCTTTTTTAAGTTTGTCTTGGAGAATTAGCCCATGTGCCTGCTTGAGGAGAGGAGAAGGGGATTTGGCAGATCTTTTGCCCTTCTGAGTCCTGAGCCCTAAAAGGAGAGACAGCACCATGTAGACATTACATGTGGCAACAGGGTGACAAGGCAAAAAGCCTTGAGGGTCTGAAAGAGAAAGACAGGAAGCATTGGCCAGAGCTAAACATGGTGTGGGGAAATATTTAATGACCAGTGTTTCTGCTAAGTCTGAGACAAGTGCTGAATCTTCTCCTTAGCCAAACATTGAACCTGCAATTTAAATGTCCCTGTTGACCAAAGCCATTGCCTCTTTTTAACAGATGGAAGGGGACTCTGCTAATAGTCAAATTGTTGATCACTAGGTTTCCAAGGTACATTTGGGATAAAGGCAGTTCTCCCATGAGAAGGAGAGCTCATTTTGTTTGTACCTGTAAACAGACCGTGGTCTGACACCGTTGAACAGCTCATGCCAAAAGCCATCTAGCTTTGCACCTTGTCCTTTACATTTCTTCCTGTTTTTAACTGTTACTCATTTTTACAGCTCCTCAGGTGTGTAAGGTTTTCTGAGCTATCATAAAAGCCAAGCGGTCCCAGTCCATTAGTGACGCGTAAAAGCTGTTTGCAGTTTTATGTCTGCTAGTTTAATCGACTTTTCTGCAGACTACCACATGGTGTTCCTTCCATTATATCACACTGAGGTATAGCAAGAGAGCATTCAGCGTCAATAGGATCAAAGCACAATGAGCAAGAATCATTTGAAAACTGAAGAGCTGCTGTATGAAAAGTATTTCCCTTTTAAGCTGGTTTTAAGGGGCTTAAGACCCTTTCCTGCCTCTTGTTAAAGGTGAGTCCAAGTGGGACAGTCTCTCATGGAAATCAGAAAAACTCTCATAGAAAACATGTTTCATATTAGAAAGCAAGCTATGGCTTATGTGACAGAAAAAAAAAAAAAAAAAAAGTAATGGGTCACTAAAAGAGTTGTGGTATATCTAAAACCCACAGCAGAAAACTGGGCCACTGATGTAATTGTCTTGAATCAGAGTACCTGTCTGGCTGAGAAAAGATGAGACAACAAGAAGCTTTTAAGTGGGGAGTGGAGGATGACACAGCCTAATGACTGCAGCACAAGACTGTAGGTCCTTCAGTTGTCATTCTCCTTCTTTCAGAGAAAGTTTAAGTAAATATTTTCAATAACAAGCATTAATTTCTCAAACTTGGAGACACTTGGAAGTCACAGAGTTCATATATGGATTTCTAGTGGTATATGGTCCCCTTAAAGTTAGAGGGATCAAAATCTACCAGCTAAATTCAGGAAAAACCACCATATTCTATAAAGAACACAAAGGAAATTTTTTAACAGTCAGGAAGACAGTCTTCAAATCATTCTAGATACTCCTCTGCAAACATCAGCTCAATTCTTAGCAGCAGCTGAAATGGTTAATAGCATGTTAGCAATGAATAGGAAGGGAAACACTCACTGAATGGAAAAATCCTGTGCTTGCAGGATGATAGATCTCCCTGATATGGGCAGGAGGGGAAATTGCAGGCTACAAGTGTAAAATACTGCATGCTGTTATGCTGTTTTGCTTAATGCACTTAACGGAGAGTACACTCTACCATTCTAGTTCAGCAGCACAGTCCTGGGAGTAAAGATTTTCCTGACCAAACTCAGTTCACTAACAGCCTTGGACATAAAGACTTCTTACCAATATCAGCAAAGTAATAAAAAACCCACAAAAACCCCCCAAAAAACAAGAGAGGAATAATTTGTGTCAAGTCTTACATAACTGAATTAGCAGAATGGGAGTCAGCTGTGGAAAATGTAAGATGAATATTTTGTATTTCAGCACTGCTAAAACAGCAGAGGAGGCGTTCAGAAGAGAAATATCAAGAAATATGCCTTGATATAGAGATGATGAAGATTTTTCCTATCAGGTAGGTAGATGGTAGGAACTCTGAGTCTGGTTCTCAGTCTGTTATGATGGTTTGCATCACTGTTGCTCCATTTACTCCAGATTTACGCTTCAGTTAGCCTAGACAAGCATGAGGATTCACAAAGTCCTATCTGTGTTACTAGATGTTCTCAGCATTTCAGCATTCACCCATGTGTGTCTGGTGCATATCCTGTGGTTCTGTAGGCTGAGATGCTTTAGTGTTATTTCCCATTCAGTCGTTTCATTATTTATCTGTCCCTGGAGGAGGATTTGTGGAAATGGCATTGGAGAACTGTCAGCACTTATATGTTCTTGTTTGCATCCTATTGGCAAAGTGAGTTCCAGATCAAGCAAAGCACATGCTCAAACTTGAATTCATATTCCAGGTGGGCATATTTACAAAGAGCATAGACTACACACTTCTGAGTTTTATATGCACTTGGAGGGTGGGAGGGAGAGAAGGATTTTAGTTTAAGAGCGTGGTGCAAAACTATGATTTATCCTTCCTCAGAAGATCATCAGATAACACGTGTGTTTCTTGTGAACATCACTGCAAAAAAGGTAAAGCAGATGGGTTTTCCTTCTCATGATTTTGTTTTGCATCTCATTCTTGCTTCTGAGAGTCCAGATGAAACCTCAAGAATTTTAAAACTGTATAATTATTCTGGAAAACAGGGAGGAGAGTCTCATGTGGTGATAGGTACTGAAATAGAAAGGCTAAATTAACAAGTCCTTTTCACCTTGTGGGAAGAGCATTTAATGGAAGATGAGAGCTTTTTGATCCATGTTTCATTCTCCCCTGACCTCTCCTATAACTTTGGCCAGGAGCCTCTGTGGACATTTCCTTACTCATCTTTTGTCTTGGCTGTTCAGTGCTTCAGGGATACTCTGACTCATGGCATGCTCAGCTCTTACCACAGTGGCTGTGCTGGAGTTTGGGGAACTGATGTCTCACATCCCTCAACTCCCTAAATATCCTCACCACATCTCTCAAACAAAAAGGTGGTGAAAAAAGTGAAGTAAAAAACATTTTGTGTAAGCTGCAATTTTGTCATTTTCCATGAAATGTACTTGGTAACAAGGGTGAACAAAGACTGACCTTCATAATGATTATGAAGCAAAGCAAAAATTGGAAATTTCCTCCTGGGTACTGTCTGAAAATAAGTATTTCTGAATTGTTTAGATATCTAAGAAATGTGTTATTAGTTTATGTATTTCTGGGTGAATATATAACATCTGTAATCTCCTAAGAATCTAGATGTAGTATTAAAAAGAGAAAAGGCAGCAAAGTTGAAAGATAGGCAGTAGAGCAATATAGCAAGGCCTGCCTTTGCCTGTGGCTTTGTCAGAGTGGAGCTGAGTGATTTTCAAATGGAGACCACCAGACCCTGGAGACAGCCACAGAGGCATGTCAGAGAAGACATTATCTGGAAAATAAGCTAACTATTGGTGGAAAACACCTCTTCCACATACAGAGGTGATGTCTGGTGATCTGGGGGAAGAAGATAGAGCTTATTTGGGTTCTGTTTCTGTGCTGATGACCCCAAGTAAGCAATTGAGCCTCTTTTGGCCTGTTTGTCCAGCAAACTTTGTAAAAAATACTGTTAATAAAGCAACAGCAGGAGTCAAAATGTCACGCAGACTATAAATACACAGAGAAAAGGCTGAGACAGCCAGCTCTGGCATCTCAGTATCAGAAAAAAAATGGATGCCTGACAGCAACAATGTAAAACAGGGTGGTATTCCGCTCTACATTCAGACTGCAGTACCCATTTTTGGGTGGGTTGAATAGTGCTCCATATGCTGCTGACTGAATTGCTGCTGAATATAACAACAGCTCAGGCTGCCAAGCTCAGCTCTAGGCTTTTGAGATTGGAAAGAGTGAAAGCCTGAATCTATCCCAAGTCAGTCACTCTTCAGTGGCTAGAGGGAGGTTAGCTCTGATCTGTGATCCAGAACTCAGCGACACGGCCATCGCCAGCCAGGAGGGAAAGAGATGCAGCATCCTGCCAGCCCTGGCTTTGCTGCTCAGCCCTCTTCACTCGGGATGTCCTCCATGGCAGGGAGCCGAGGGTGACTCCCCACTTCCAGTTTGTGGCAAGCTCTCCTAAGAGACAATCACGCTCCTTTCCAGGCTGTGGGAGATCCCAAACTCCATCAGTTAATCCCTGGCTTGAGAGAAGGTGGTGATGAGCACTTTTGATTTCTGTAGTGCAACTTTTCCTCCCAATGAATTAACTTAATGTCAATACTAACAACAGTCAGTTGGTTGATGTTAGGAGCCTGATCTATCCAGCATTGTTGTCAGCATGTTATATATCATGTAATCTGTCTTAGCTCAGAACAATCAATATATTGCTCCTGAATTTGCTTAAAACTGATGGAGTTGAACCAGTCATAGCAAGAGTGGAAAACATTTGTAAAACTTAAGGTGCACAAATGTTAGGATACCCTCCCCACTCTTCCTCTTCATGGAAGGTAGTGAAGATAATGGGTAGATTCCTGTCTCACAGGTGTTTAATGAGGTTAATGGCTCCTTTATAACAGTTTGAGATCCTTGAATGGAAAATGTTACTGCAGACCTAGGCATTGCATTATTATTCTTCCTTATCCTTTTTGAAAGGGGAACATACCCTTCAGAATGTTCTGTTTTGCAACTGCATTGTTATGGTTGTTGGTGTATAAAATTGGTGCTCGGTGTGTATAATTTATAGCCTCTAAAAATGATAAATAGCCTGAGAAAGAGGAAGGATCTCTGTGTTCAAGTACTAGAAGTTTCAAGATGAAAGGATATTTTTGGGAAATGGTTTATAACTTCCCACAAACTATAATTTTACCTGCTTCTTAGCAGTGCTCTTTCTACTTGCACTGATGGAATTTTTGGAGGTATCCTAGCTCTGATCTTGCTGGTGGACTCTGTTCAGGCCCTCTGTAGTCATTAGGAATGGAGGATCTTGAACATCTTCCAGAAGAAGACTTAAAACCTCTATGGGTTCAGATGCCATAGGTATTAATCGTATCACCAAAATCTTTTTGTAGGGATAAACTAGAAATTAATATATTTAGCCTGAAAAAGGTGATAAAATTTGAATGTTAGAGGAATATGTCTGTGGAACTTGCCTCCTGTTAGAGGCAACTGGACTCAACAAGGTTTGCAACAGTGTTCAGTAAATTTATATGTGTGACTAAATTATAAACTTTCCTGAGAAAAAACCCAGGAAACTGGAATTCATCCTTTTTAGGCTAGATTTCTGATCTGATTCTTTGTTACTGGCCCTTTCGTTTACATTTAATGGGCTGGTTGTATTATACTCATTAATCACTAGAACTTCCCAAGTAATTATTAATAAATTAATATGCTTGCTGATTGGTTGAGGAACAGTGTTAAAAGATACATTAAGTAATGAATTAGATTAGCTTTACCATGTATTCTAGGAGATATTCCAGATTAAGGACAAAGGAAGGTAAGGCAGGGCAAGGCAAAACAAAGCAAAAATTTAACTAGAAACTGTCATCAGTAACAAGTAAAGATGCTACGGGTTTTGTTTCTTTTATTTTGGAAATGCCTTGAAATTCCTGTGCACTTTCACTGCTATTACTGTAACTAAAACATTATCTTACAATTTTAGATTTCATTGATATTGATCTCATAAAATGCTGAGCATGTCTGTGACGTTAATGGAAGCTGAGACTATTCAGCAGCTCACAGGTTCAGGCCCAAAATGGTTGCATTTGGTTATATAAAATGCATCAACCTCCTAACCTCATTTTACAAAAGTTTCACATTGTTACAGAATCAGCTTAAATGATTCCAACCTAATGGAGCTCTTGAGTAGTGGTTACCAGAAACTCTTTCACAGGTCAGCAAAACACTGTTATGTTGATGGCTCCTGCTGACAGAGACTAGCAAGAAACAAGTCTTCATGGAAGATAAAATGCATATTTCATTGGAGGAAGTAGAAGTGTTGCTTTGTATTTCAACTTGCTCTGACCTATACTGCAACATTTAACCTCATGGTAACTCTGTTCCTTCCCCTATAAAAACGTGAAGTATTCACAAAAAAATATATTTTTTTTGTTATGAAAATGGGATAAATAGATGAATCCTAAAGAAATCCAGTTTAGAAAACTTCTAAACTTGCTAAGATAATTTGCAGAACTCAGACAATGCTGATTATAAGAAAAAATGTATAAGGACAGCTTCATCTGCTTGTCAGCTGCTATTGGTATAAACAGATTTCTGAATTATCCTGTTAGACCTTATACATCAAAATTATGTATGCAAAGAACTGCTGATATCAAAACCTGTTAGGATTTTTTGGTGAAAAGTTATGGTTTATGTAAAATAAGTCTTTTGCAGGATCCTGACAAGTTTATATGGCCAGGAAATTAAGGGAGGAGAGTGAGCATCTGTCCCTGGTCTGTGAGGTCTGTGGGTTGAAGGGGATTGTGTGATGTCCCTCCTCCAGGACACATACAGGTGCTGATGGAGGTGGGGGCAAGTTTCTCCATGAGACTTTACAGGTCCACAAGGTAACTACTTTCCATCTCACAGACACCTCAGGGCATAAACAGCTTCCAGCACCCTTCCGAAATGACAAACTATATCCGAGGCTGTGGAAACTAATCTGTTACCTCAGCCTGTGACAGTGTCCAAAGGAGTCTGGGCTCCGTTTACAGTGGTATAGAGAAATTCAGCCTTGCAGGCAGTGATTTAAATACACCAAACTAATACAATGCCAAATGAAAGCAAAGGTGAGTAATGGATCATCAAGATTTACTCAGCTGAGCAAAACCCAGCCCCCAGGTTGCAGAGCAATGTTATGAACTCCAGACAGAGGTACCCCAGGGAAAAAGATCCTGTAGTCAGCTCTGAAGAAGCATTTAGGTGCCAAATGTCATTTGAAGCCCCCAGAAGTCAATAGTCAACGAGATGCCTGGCCCAGAGGCAGATGTCTGCATGTCTTAGAAGGTTTAGCTCTCCAAGTTAATTCCACTTTCTTTCCCCTGGGTGTTCTGAATCATCCGAGACAATCTTGGGTGTTTAGGACATTCATCCACATCACCATGTCAGAAATGGTCTACAATTTATGGGGACCTGCAGTTTTTTGGAATGACAGTGAGGGACCATGGGCATGTCCTGGAGCACTTTGAATGAACTCAGGTTTCTACATAAGCAAGTGAGCAGTTAAAACAGAGTGCCTGCTGTGCTCTCTGCTCTGTCATTAATAAAGTGTAATGAGTGTGTTCTGTTGTTTTAGCAAGAACTGTATTTTAAATATCACTCTTCACCACTCTCCTTTTCTTTGTTTGTTTGTTTGTTTGTTTGTTTTTGTGATTTTTGGTTGGTTGGTTTGCTTTCATTTTGTTTTGCTTTTTAAAACCTTCCAGAGATCTAAAAGTTAAAAGAGAGCTTTCCTATTCAATTTCCTGGTTCAATATTTGTTTGCAAACACAGGGTATGATTCTTTTCTTTCTGGCCACAGGTTTACTCATGCCAGTGTACAAACTCCAGCTTAGCTGTTCATATTGTTGTCTATGTATTTATATGTATATACATAAACGGAAAAAAAAAGCTAGTCTCCTGTTTCTGGATTTGTTTGCGTTCATTACTTGTCTCTCTTCCTTTGTAGGAAACATTAAACAACAGTAACTCATTTGTTCTTAAACTTTTGGTGACCATGATCGGAGTAATAAAAGGGAACCTTCATAAAATTACAGTAATCAGGAACCTGCAAGGAGAATTAATGCTCTTATGCCACTGACCCATTTATATTAATGGTTGGGTATACTGAACAACAAAAAGTCAACAAAATCTCAGGAAACAAAAAGGGGTAAAAAACCAATTTGTTCCTCATTAAGGTGCTGGAAAAGTCCAAGATAAACCTGTTTAAAATTGATCTGATAAGCTGGGGAGCTCTGATTCACTGATGTGTTTTTCCCTGCTAATGGTCCTTTACTAATATTTATCCATTGCTTTGAGTAACTATTAATCTCCTAAGTTGTGAAACTCTACAAATGCAATTTCTAGAGCATTTAACCTCTCATGTTTGCTGCCTCCAGAGTTTGGGTTGACTTGGATACCAAGCACTACATTTTACTTTGTTTCTATGAGCTCTAAATTGCTAAAATATTGGCACAGAGACTATTTAAAACTAGATTTTCCTCTGTTTTTTTTAATCCTGCACATAAATATGATATTTTTCCCAAAGTGTAATGAAGTTGAATTCACTTTTGTTTTTCCACTTGCTTGGTTCTGCCTGTTACTGAAGCTCTTTCAAATTGCCGTGTGCTTGCAAGTGTCATTTTTTTCTTCTGTAATTTGACATCCGAAATGACCAGAGAGGTAACAGCTCAGCAGCATGAATGTCTTTCTAATGATCTCTCAGAGAAAAAAGAAAAAAAAAGAAGTGTCTCGCTACGAGCTTAATAATTCTACTATCTGGCAATAAATCTCGATTTTTTAAAAAAATGAAAAATTTCCATAAACTTCCTCATATATGCAGCCACTCAAGTTTATCTTTTCACATCACAGCTTTTGATCCTTCTCTTTTTTCTTTTTCTCATTCTTTCTTTTTCTTTTTTCCATTTTTCTTTTTTGTTTTATTTTTCTTTTTTTTCTTTTTTCCCCTATCCTATTCTGGCCATGACAACTAAAGGCTTTTGAAAAAATGGCCAGGGCTCTGAACAAAGCCTGTTGTTGCAGGTAATTGTTGAAATATCAAGGGTATTCCGTCCTCCATTACTTAAGCTTTCATTTGTGGCTTTCATGGTTTTGAGGAATGTTTATGGCTGACAATCCTTTCTTTACGGCTCTATCCTTCAAGCTCTGGCTGATACCGCTGAGAATGACCGCATGAGTGACTGATAAAATGTCAAGATGCCATTGTTTCCAGGAGAGTGTTTGGGAGCAATAAGATCCGTTTCAATTTATCTCACCCACCTGACTTTAAGGCTCCAGGTTTTACTTCTTGAACTGCTATGAGGGATAACAAAACAAAACTCCCCCCGTCCCCTGCAGCAAATACAAAACTTGAGGCCTCTAAGCACTCTGAGATAATATTATGCAGATGGGTCATAACAGCAGCAGTGCTCTGACGTTGGAGATATATTTCACAAAGCACATCGGTACAATATTTGGGACTTAATTAATAATCTCTGTGAAAGCTGGTTTATGGATCATAATAACCATATTTTTAAACCTGTGAAATACAGCAACAAAAAATCTCATTCGCGAGGCAGATGGTGAAGCGGAGTCTGTGGAGCAACAGAATGGGAGAGCTTTACTGTGAGTTTCAGAGAGTCTTTTGCTAGGATTTAGCCCTTGCCAAGGCTGTACCACTTCTCAAATGGTCTTTGAGGGTCGCCAGAGTACTGATAAATCCGGCTGAAGAGAAGGCAGCAAAACCAACTGCCAAATGAAATAAATAAAAATATCAATTAATATTTTGCATAGATGGTTTTGCAGTGCAATTTCTCTAAAGCCATTACACTCAAATTACATAGCAATCACTTGATGTAATTCAACTGTAAAGTTTAAGTGACTGTTCTGTAGGATGAGGATTAGAGTTTACAAAGGAACTGGGACAACTTGGGGTTTCTTCCTGTCTGGTGCTTGTGAGAAGAACTGACACAATCATAATGAGGTTAATAATAACAGCAGAAATCCCCACTTGTTAAATGTGATCATTCTACTTTAACAATTTTTTAGTCTCCAATCCTATAGAATGATAGCATAGTTTGGGTTGGAAGGGACCTTTAGAGGTATCTAGTCCAACACTGCTGCAATGACCAGGGACACCTTCATCTAGACCAGGCTGCTCAGAGCCCCATCCAACCTAACTGTGAGTGTTTCCAGGGATGTGGCATCTATCACCTCTTCAGGGAACCTGTTCCAGTGTTTTTGCCAGTCCTGTGTTCCATGGGGCTGTGCCCAATCCTTTCTCTGAGAAGGCAGCGACCAGCCCAGCTGAGACACCTCCTGTGCCTGAGGATGGCACTGGAGGGCTGATTGGTGCTAGGTTTGCCCTTGCTGGGGCAGAAAGGTGTTTTCACAGTGAAGGGAAAACTGCTGCTCTGACTCAGCTTTCCCAGAGACATTTCAGATACATCCTGTCCAATGTGAAAGCTACTCATATGCTAAAGCGATTAATCTGAGCTACAAGGTTGTAATTAACTGTCATTTAACTAACAACAGCAGTTAAACTAGCATTTAAATTTGCTGAGGCATAGATTTGATAAAAGGTCCTGAGGTGTGGCAGAACTGCTGAGGCTGGCAAAAGGCTGGCCCCAGTCAGGTTTAAATTAACCAATTTGTTTTTAGAATCTCAGTCTGGTTTAGAAAAACCTTATTGTAGCCAGGCTCCCTGGAAGGCTGTTCCTCAGATCAGCTTCTAACTCAGGCCATTTTATTAAGAACTTTAAACACTGGGCTGAAGTTAGAGTGCTGGGCATATTTTCCCAGAAATTTTAAAGAATCACGTTTCCCTGAAATTGTGGGAGTCATTAAGTAACTCAGATTTTGTCTTTTTCCAGAAAGCATCATTGTCCTTGCCAGATTTGAAGTTCATCTGCTGTGATCACCGAGGCTGCTTAGTGTCTCTGAAGACCCTCTCGGTCTTCCTGAATCTTGACTTTTTACTGTGTTAAGTATAACTTACTTCTCTGAGAATGAGTAACAGGCCAGGCAAGTTCAACCTTGCTGTAATTCTCAAAATATTTTTCTTCCTGTGCTAAGCTTAGCTTCATTTTACCCTTTTTAGAACACTAAAACTTGCATTTTGGAGCTCAGAAGGACAGACAAGGTGATCAAATTCACTTACTAGACACAGTTTTTACCTTCCAGTGGCATTATGGGCAGCAAGTGAGAAACTTATCGATATCCCTGAACCTGAAATGGAGTCCTCATATTATTGCTCCTAATTGCATCAATTAGTCTCCTCCGATACCAGGGGCTCACCTGCTTTAACGGACAGGTCAGATGAAAGCTGCAAGGGGAAGTCAAACTGGTCACAAAGCAGATTGATGACAGAATCAACATTCCTAACTCCCACTCCTATACTATGGCCACTGGAGCATTTCTTACCTTGCAAGACCAAAAAGCCTGTGCTAATGATAGCTCCTGTTTTAGTGATACAAAAGTTTCACTCAGGCTTGACCTATACTGGGGTTAATAATGAAAATAAAAGTATAGATTAATCAGGAAATTGGAGCTTCAACTTGTCTAAGGATCATCTGTGGCTGCTGCTGGGTTTGACTCTGCCCTGTATGCCCATTCAAGTCATCCTGGTTAGTTAGGATGGCAGAATCAGGTCCAGGAACATTTAGCCTTATGCCAGACAATAACTTACTTCCTGGGCATGTGTCATCTCTCTAACCAGATACACTTTAAAATAGAGCAGTCCCTTATCCCACAAAAAAGGGGTGGGTTTTTTTCCCTTTTCTTATGTGAATAAAAAAAAAAAAAAAATTGAAAACCACTTACCTGGTCAACATTATTTCATAGGGTGCTGAAGTATAAATCAGACACAGTGCGACCTTCATAGAAATTTCAGATTTATTTACAGTGGTTTGCACTGATCGCTTTATCTACAAGGAGCTCAGTTTCCCCTTGGTGACTCATAAGTAATGTGGTCCACGCAAACCCGTGTAAATAGATCCAATATTTCAAGGAAGGTCATGCTATATACTCTCTTTGTTTCTCAAGAATAGATGATGGCTTACTGCAGGGCTGATACAACATTTATCTTCATGAGTGAGGAGGTTGATTGTGTGGCCCAAAGGGCAGTAGTCATGGCTGGTGGGCACCCAACGGGAATGAAACACACCCCATAAAACTCTCTCTATTTTTGTGTCTATGTGATGAAAGCTCCTTACTCACCAGATGGTCTGCAGAATACTCTAAACGGTAAAGAACAGTTTTCTTTCCACAGGAGCAAGAGAAAGGAAATAAATCCTTATACATCCAGGACTGAGAAGACCTTAACCTTCTGTGGGGAAGCAGGAAAGTTCCCTCATGAGAGAAATTTCTTGAACCTTCTTCTGATGCCTCCTTGGTCCCTACCAGGTGGCATACTGAATCAGATTGACCACTGGCTGTTCGGCACTGCCTGTATCCCTTCTCCTCAGCAGACAAATTCTGATCTACAGATTGGGTGTATCACCTGGAAAAGTCCAAATTCACCATGCTCTTGGGCTTTTATTGTCAGTTTCATATCTATTTTTGTGATTTGTTTCAAGGTCTTACCTTCTCAAACAGTAAGACATCCTGAGACACAGTTTAACATAAGACAGCATCAATGGGTGAAGAGTTCCCAGCTCAGTGTCACCCACTGGCTAAAAATGTGGCCCAGACCATGTTCTCAAAAAGAACATGTAATAAGTTGATGAGCATAAGCATCTGCTATCTTCTTCTGCTGCATTTTTGAATCATAGTGTAATGATTTTATCCAACATATCTAGACATTGTCATATCTCATCATCTAGGTGGTATCGTATTTATCCAAGCATTTCCATTGGCATTACAAATATTCTGTCTTATCTCTTAATTTTGTTTTGCATCTAAAAATGGGATTATTTCTTCTTGAGGTAGCAATCTAGGATTCTGAAAATCAAGACTGAACTCAATGTTTTACAACAAATTTTCCAGGTGAATTTCGTGGAACTCTTTTACTTAACTGGAGAGAACACTTCCACGTAGTTGGTACCCACAGCTGATTTCTCTATACCTCAGTTTCTCACTTAAAAAATGTGGTAAGGTTATTTTCTTTACCTGTTTGTATTCCTATTTATATCTTAGCATTGCCTATTAGACCTCATCTGTGTTGATCCTACTCTAAGTGAAGCTAGTAATAAAAATATCTTCCACCCAAAAGAGAGATTTTAGAAATGAGTAGTGGCACTCAGAAACAAGAATATAAATTTTCATCATGCTAACAACTTAATCACTATAAATAAAATATTATCACCATGTTCTCAAGCCTGTCCTAGAATACTTTTAGGACTACATCTGTGAAAGAAATAAGATGCATAGTGCCATTGGCCCATCGTATTTTAATCAATCCCTGTTCCATGTGTTTTCCAATCACTATAACTGTGTAGCTGCTTGCAGCTCAGACTGGTAGTATATGAATTTTTGTCATTTGGTCCATGTTTATTTTTAAGATAGATGGGGAAGACAAATAGAAAAGCTCCACAAGGCAATAATTCCACTGTTCAGGAACCCCAGCCAGGTCAGACAGCTGGTGAGGAGAAAGGTCAGCTCCTGCTGACTTTTGCAGTGTGTGGGAGAGAGACATGAAGAGCATGAAGATCAGAAGGTGAAAACGATGCCCTCAGAGACAAAATAGATGACTTCAGGGTAAGGGAACACAGAAAGATTATTTAATAAAAAAAATACCCCCCAAAAAACCCAAGACTGCTGTTCAGAAACAACCTGTCTGACCTCAGAAATGTCAACAACTAGAGGAGAAGTGGCCAAAGTAGGCACGTAGTCATTAGAGGATTTCTAAAGATGCAGAGTGTGGTATATGGGACTATGAGAGCTCTGCTGCAAGTAAGACATTTGGGACTGGCCTTGCACGCACAGCGTCCCCTGGGAACTCCTCTTTAATATCAGCCGGGAAATTGCAACTTATTTGGATACCGTTGCAATGTAAAACTGCTTTAATTTCAGCAGGGAAGTTGCATTTTGTTTGGATTTCCTCAAAAAATAAATGAGCTCTGTGAATCCTGCAAAATGTTTTTTGTGACTGGTCTGTCAAAAGTTTGGTGAATACTCTGCAGCACCACTCAGCATCCTATGCAGGTTGTCTGAAAAAAAAAAAAAAAAGAAAAATGGAGTTTCATGGGCATAGATGTTTGCAGTATTTTTTTTTAAAGTGGGTGTGTGACTTTTCTAGTTGGTAGGTGTGTAGACAAAACCTCATCTGTGATCAGGATTTTGTAAATGGCATGTTTTGGAATTTCTGAAGTGTCTGGTCCTGACTCCTGTAAAGAAGGGATGCTGGGGCAGGCAGATAACATATGAGTACAGCAGGTGAGATTTCACCTGTAAGAGTAACTACACAAATAATGATGCTTTGCAAGTCACTATCCATTGGCAAGACTAGTGGTCACCATGACAACATGCTAAAATAAACTTGGGGTTTTTTTTCTCAGGGACAATGGGTCACTTACTCATAATGAATGTGGAAGGTCCTGGGGACAGAAACCCTGACCACAGCTCCAGGGCCAGTGCTGGCTGGCATCCTCCTCATCCTCCCACCCCTTGGCCCCAGCACAAACCTCAGGCTGATGCAGTTTCACAGCAGCTTTGCCACTCTGTGACCCTGTGCCAGACCCACCAGACTGTGCTGGGCTGTGGGGTCACAGGGGTGGACAGAAGCTGTGACAGCTTACCTCACTTTGATGTCAGGGGATGATTGACAGGGATGCTCTGGAAAGTCACACTAAATGCCATCTTGCCTGTCCTCTTCCCCGAACACCCAGCTCACCTTTCACCTGGTTGTTGTAATGGGATGTGGTTGCCTTTGCTGGAAAAAGAACAAAATTGAAAGTGAGAGATCATGGCTCGGGACAAGCATTGCCTTGCTACGGCTGCCTCCAGTCTGTGTCTGCTGGGGGGTGTCCAGTCCCTGCTGTTGCACAGCAGTGGGCTGTGCACAGGAGATGCATGCTAGGAGATTCAGGGGGACAGCCTGGTGGCAAAATGGGTGCATTGGTGCTCCAGATGCCTCCTGCTGCGGCACCCAGCAAAGAGAGCTTTGCAAGCCTTTACAGAAGCATTATGGCACCAGACAGTTTTGTCTGCTGTGGAGACTGGAGTTGATGTCACAGGAATACGGGGTAAGCAAAAGACAGTTTTGACTCAGTCCATCGTGGGTACTGTGACTGAGGAAAACCTCTCCAGCAGACTAGAGCAGATGGAAAAGAGCAGATGAGAGAGCTAGGGCTGTTCAGCCTGGAGAAGAGAAGACTCCAGGGAGACCTTAGAGCTCCTTCAAGTGCCGAAGGGGGCTCCAAGAGAGCTGGAGAGGGAGTTTTGAAAAGGTCCTTAGGGATAGGACACAGTAAAACAGCTTCAGACTGAAAGAGGGCAGGTTTAGATTAGATATTGGGAAGAAATTTTTCCCTGTGAGGGTGGTGAGGCCCTGGCACAGGGTGCCCAGAGAAGCTGTGACTGCCCCACTGCTGGAAGTGTCCAAGATCAGGTTGGATGAGGCTTGCAGCAACCTGGGATAGTGGAAGGCATTTCTGCCTATGGCAGAGGGGTTGGAACTGGATGATCATTAATGTCCCTCCTAACACAAACCAAAGTTCTATGAAAAAAAATCCAAATAAAACATAACAAAGCAAACAAGCATAAAACACACCCAAAAAATTCTCTGCAGAAGAGGAGAAAACTGGATGCACCAGCAGAGCAGGGGAAATGCTGAGCAGTACAGACATCATGGATGTGCTGAGCAGCAGAGAGCTGCATGCAGGAAAGGAGTGTCTGGTGACACAGAGATGCTTCCCTGCCTGCAGAGTGTTCAGCAGCAGGCGGGTTAATTTAGTGGTGTCGCACTCGGAGCATATCCAAATGTTCCACTGGTCGCTCTTGAGTTACTCTGTGTCTCAGGTGTACTCTTCAAGTATTTTAAAAGGGGCAATGATTTTTTTTTTTTTTCTTTCTGGTAGCGAGTACATCCAGGAAGATATAATTTTAATATAAAAGGGAAGTTTACTAGAATAGAATTTAAGAATATTAAAAAGGGATTTGGTTCCGAGAGAAATATTAGCAGTAAAGGAAAGGATAAGGATTTTGGAGAAATTTAATTAAAATTTAATCTTCTTTCTAATTAAATTTCCTTTTAATTAAACTTAAAATTAAATTCGCTTTGTTTAATTGGAGGAATTTAAAAAGTATTACCTCAGAATGTCAATCATTTTTTTTTTTCACACTATAAAAAAATAGTTTACCCTGGTTTGTCTAGTTTAAAGGATGAGATTTTACATGGAGTGGGAAAAATAGTAATAAAAACATAACACTTAAATGTAAATCAATTTACTTCTCAGTTATCTTCCACCTCGTTTCCTTCTCCCCCTCTCCCATTCCAGCATGCTGTAAATGAGGACAAAATGTTTGTCCCTCTCAGGAGCCTGTCTGTGTCAGCAGGGAATGCCCTAACCCTTTTGACATCTGGGCCACTCACTTATTACAGGACGGAGCTCTGGGCCGTGACAGTGCTTTACTCTGCTTGATGCCATTAATTTTCCTGCTTTTCTAGTCATAATTTCCCTTTTTTTTTTTTTTT
>VXAC01000680.1:0-23961 GCA_013399225.1 Rhipidura dahli | reverse complement strand
TCCTTCCTCCCTCCCACCCTTCACTGCAATCTCCTCTTGGAGGTCTCTAAGGATGGGATTCAGCCTGAGTGAGGGTTTGGTTGTCTGTGCCTGTACCTGAATTTAGAAATCTATGGTGTGTCAGTGAATGCTGTGCTGTATAAATTTATGTGAGCTGTAACCAAAAAGTCTAGATGACATTCACATTCCAGGATGAAAATCCCAATTTCCAGCTAGCCCCTGCTATAATCTGGAGGTGTCTGAACTCTGTGTAAGTCCTTGAAACATACAGAGAAAGGATAGAAAATTTTCTATTATCCCCCAAATTTATTTTCTTTTAACACATCCACCTGTCTCATTATAAAAAAATTTCAGTGTCCCAATGTAGTAGACTTGAGGACCTACATAATCCTATAATTCAAACCTATGAAATCCAAACATGAAAGCTGTAGAGTCACAGAATTTGCCTCAACTTCTGTGTTAAGTGATGCCCACCTTTGGCACCTGACAGAAGTCAGCTTTCTCCATAGAATGGCTCACTCTGGGAGCTGGGCGTCCCAGCTATTTGGTCAATTATCCTTGTAGAGAAAGCTGTAAGTGACCTTTGTCCAAATTTATTCATAAAGGTATGAAAGAGAAATTCAGGCCCAGGAGCACAAAGCCTATTTGTGGCAGCAAAAACATTTTAGACAAAAAGTTTGGAAAGTTCCCTGGTAGAAGATTCTCTGGTAGAGGGTGTCCATGCCCATGGCAGGTGCCTTGGAACTGGGTGTTCTCTAAGGTGCCTTTCAAACCAAACCATTCTATGAAAAAATAACTGCCTATCATTTTACTATACTGAATTATAATGATTTTACCCTGCATTGGACTGACTGTAGGTATGTATTTAGGATATTTAATCCTCTCAGATTTATAAAAAGGCAGTATTGACTTTGTGCCCCATCCAGGAAGGAGGCAATTAGGGTGGGCTTACTCATGTCCGTAGCTTTCAGCCACACTCAACACAATTCGTACACAGCGAGTATACTGAGTTTATGACACAGATGCTTAAACCAATTATCTCTTCCAATTTATCTCTTTTCATATTGAAAGAAAGTATTTGTCCCACATAATTATCCAGCTGTCAGTTTCTTGGTCTGAACCAGGTTGGCAATAGAAAGAAAACAATACCTCTGACTTTTCTCAATATCTCATTTTATTTGGAAAATGGGTCTAAGTCACTGAGTTATTTTTGAGCATTTTGAGAAATATTACTTTTTTGTCTTGCTGATCTATATCCATACCCATATCAGCTGGGATAGGAGAAAGGATAGAAGTTTAATTTTACATATCCCAGTTTTGTGCTTTGACTGCAAACCAAAATGCCCCCTCCCCTCCCCTCAGTGTACTCTGAGGTGGGGTTTTGACAGTGGCCTTTAATAGAGTTTCAGGAAGCATAGATGGAAAAGACCTATGAGGTCATCTAGTCCAGTTCATAGCCAGGGCGATAATTCAGGCTGTTCTCACCAACAGAGGTGATGGTACTCGGTGGCAAGTCAGACATAAATTCTGAGTCAAAGATCCCTAAATTTTGCAGCATGAGATTCAAGAAGATGAAAAGTCTGGAGCAGTTTCAGTTATTTTCAATACCGGTTTTTATTAAATTATTTATACAAACATGAATAAGATAGTATAAAAGAGGCTGAGCATTTAACTATATTTACTTATCTATTTAAATATAAGAGGGTTTGTTTGTTTGTTTTATTTTATTTAAATTACTGTTCCTGTGTCTGGATTATGAGGGAAAAAGATGGAGAAGTTTTTCTAAGGGATCGTGGCACTTTGAGTGGTGTGACAGGGAGGAGAAGGTTCAGGGATCATATCAATGTTGGTCAAATACTCTGAAAGAGAAAAATTTTAACACTTATATTTCTGATGTTACTAGCTTTTTGAGCTGTCTGTCATCATGGATGTGCCCAGTTCTCACCTGCTGAAGCTGATGTATGAGATTGTTGAAGATTCAGGCAGGTGTTACTACATCTGCTCTCAGATGTTTTTCATATCAGGATTTTTTGCGGCTGTTTCTTCCCTCGTGGTTATGAGCTCTGAAGCATTTTCTGTGGCGCTTTTTTTGTTGTTGTTTTGGGGGTTTTTTATTTGTTTGGTTTTTTGTTTGTTTTTAAACAAGCTGTGAATAGGAGAGAACCAACTTTGCAGCATGTGGCAGGCTCTCAGCACACCCTAGATAGTTATTTGAAGGCCGCCTGGATCTCCAGACAAGCTGATCTGTCCACCAAACCTCAGATCTTAACTATCCCAGAGGAGATAGATATATATATATTTATTCTTTTTTCTTATATATGTGCAAGGGATGAATCACCCAACCCACAGAAGAGAGAACACAGACCTTTCCCAAGGGAAGCAGTGGAAGGGAGTGGAAGAAGAGGGAAATGTTCTCTTGGCCACCCCTTGGGAGGAGGACAGAAGATGGCACAGTGGTTGTGCCACGCTTGGCTGGCAGCCCCATCACAGCATCAGTGTGCCCATGACAGGCTGTTCAGGTCTGTGTGGGTGTGCTGTGCTCTTTTCCTGGAAATTTCACATTTGTTGAAAAGAGCAAGCATATTTAAAAAAAGGTGTGTGTGGGAGCTGATGAATCACGTCTTCTGTCAAAGACTCCAGACACCCAACTGAAGCACTGCTGAGTGTCTGGAGCTCTTTACTCGTCTTTATTCTTGTGCGGGCTTTAGTTTCTCACAGAATTTTCCTTAGTGTCATACAAAGATTCCTTTTATCAACTGCTTTCCCAGCTCTTTCCCTTTCACCCACCCAGCCATGCTCCTCAGCCCACCTCTCCAGAGGCACTTCCTCATGTTCATCAGCTCCTCTTTATTTGACATCCCATCTACTCATTTAGTGGTTCTTCCATAGAAATGCTACAATTAGGGCCTTATTCAAAGCTCTGCTCGGTGACACAATATTACTGATTTACAAGTGTGCATCCCTGGAGCTTGTGAGGTGACTGGTTCCTGCTCTCCCTGGCTGCACCTGCTGCACTGGGAAGGATACAGGGAAGGAGAGAGATAGCATGAGCCAAGCAGAGATCACTTAAGCCTAACATCCTCTCCATCTCTGACTCAGAGGTTGTCCCAAAACTTAGGAGGTTTTAGTTGGCTTTGCTCTGACAGCAGTAGGCAGCGCCATGGAGGGAGGGTAAGGAGATCCTATTTTTCCTTGAGAATCCTGTTCCAGATTTGGGTTCATCATTTCTCTATACAGTTTCTTGAAATAAGTTTGTGGACAGGTGTGGGGGTTTGTCTTTTCTTCCAGGCAACAAGGAAGAATAGAAATGGCCTTGAATTGTTCCAGGGGAGGTTTAAATTGGATATTGGGAAAAGTTTCATAATGGAAAGAACTGTCAAACGTTGGAACATACTGCACAGGAAAGTGGTGAAACCACCATTTATGGAAATGTTCAAAAAAAAGTATTTGTGGTGCTCAGAGACATGGTTTAGTGGTGAATATGGCAGTTAATGGTTGGAATCCATAGTCTTGGAGGGCTTTTCCAAGCTTAAAGATTTTATGACTATGGTCCTTGTCAACTTGAACACCACCAAAGCTTGCTAGGGAAAGAAAGTTCCCTGAAAGGCCAAACACAAAGCAACTGGTCTGTGATGTAGTGAAAACCTATTTTAAAAGTAATACAAACCCCTCACAGGCTGGGGTGAGTGAGAGACGTGTGTCAGCATCTGCCTCTGGAGCTGCAGCAGGACAATCATGAACAAGGTCTGGTGCTGGAGCCCTGTAACAAGGTGAGGGCTCAGACAGGCACCAGGCAGATCTCTCTCAGGCCACAGGTACATCAATGAAGCCTTGTGTCCGCAGTCCTGGAAAGGCTGGGATATTCACTCATTAAAAGGTATGAGTCAGTCACACAGGCAGATTAATTTGCCATATTTGTATTACTAAATAAAGCACTGTTGCGCAATGCTGCTTTATGGATTAATTGCACCAATAAATTGCAGGTGCATTTTCCTCTCAGACAAGCAGGCACTCCCACAAACCATCTCTGAACTCTTTTTGGGTGTTAGTTTTGGACCAGGGGTCCCTCCCAAGGGACAGTCGGGATGCACCCACTCACTGCAGGGGGATGGAGGGTTCAACACTGACCTGCGCTGTTGTGTGCCAGCTGGCCTCAGTGTCATGCTGTGGGCTACAGCAAATTTAATTTAATAGCATGGGCAAAGTCACAAAATCCAGCTTTTCAGCAGCCTAATCAGTTTGGACAGAGGGCTGCTCTGGCGTGGCCGTACTGACTGGTTTGGAGGATGGCTCAATTGGTCCTGTCTCAGATCTCCGCTCAGGCTCCAGTGCCGTGCAGACAGAGCTTTGTAGCTCCTGCTTTCCATTTCCAGAACTAAACTCAAAAGTCTATGGTAATTTTCTTCAAAGGACTGAGATGCACCTTTTACCTTTTGCCTTTGAATTGTTTATTAAAGTCTTGAATTTTTTTACTAATTGTGGACACCACTTAAAGGTAAGACACAAATTTGTCTTGCAGTCCTAGGGACATCAAATACCAGCCCTTCTTAGAGGGAGTAAGAAGATTTTCATACCAACTTGTAAGAATCTGTTTCCCAGTACACACAGACTAAGTGCTGTTTTATTAGTTTTGACTTTTGGAGCAAAAGCTCAGTGAGTTGTAATTAAAGCTGGTCATTTGTTTTTAATGAAATCATTTTCCAAGGCAAAAAAAAAAAGTATTTGCAGTTTTGCCCAAATCAAAACTTGTTGTGAAAATGTGCTGATTTCAGTGACCTTTTTTATGGGACTAAGTCCAAATGAATAATTTCAATCTTCCCCTTGCATTTTGATAATGTCAGAATGTTTCATTTCAAGAATATTGAAACATTTCATTTTAGCAATGCAGTAGGAAAGAGCTGTGGAGTGCCAAGTAATCTTGTCTTCAGGATTTGTAAAGCACAGTGTTTAAAGTAACAAAAGATGGTGGGCCCCAAACTTCTTCCTCTGAAGCCTGTTCAAGCTTGATGTTCCCCGTATTCCATATATGGTGTCCTTTGATACGTCTTGCAAAAGCTGCAAGGAAGGAATGCAGAAGAATTACTGGAAATCTGGAATTCATAATGAGATTTGAATTTTTATTTGGGAAAAAATAATGAGAAGCTAAATAATTAAATGAAAATTAAAAAACAAAACAAAACAAGGCAACAACAACAAAAAACAAAACAAAACAAAACAAAAACAACAACAAAAAAACCAAATCAAAACAAAACAAAAAACCCAAAAACACAGAGAACATGCAACTAACCAGATTTTCACATTGCAAGGGATTCCCTTTGTGTTTCCCTGATGGGCAAGATTTTTTTTTTCCTTACTGCTGGTTTGTTTGTTTTTTTAAATAGAATCAAATAGATCCATTTATTTCATAAGATAGGAAGCTATTCAGAAGTCACCATTGACCTCCAGCTGCATGTTTTACCTGAATTCACTGTCCTGCACAATGAAGGTTTTCTGACCTCTTTGGTGATCCTCCCTGCCCAGCTCTTCCAGGAGGCTTAGCACTGAGTGAACTCCTAGGGGTGTTCTTTTCTACTCTGCCATCAGTGAACTCTCCAAATCAGCATGATTTCAGTGGATTTTGTGTAACCAAGATAACTTATAGATGAGCAAGAGTCTTATAAAAGAATAGCTAAAGAAAAACAGAAACTGATGGAAATTAATGGAGGTGAGTGACCTAAGTGCAGCCCTAGAAAACTAAAGAAAACAACTTAAACTCTGTAATTTAAAAGAGATTATTCAAAGAGTGTTTCGAATGAACTAATCAATGAACATTAGGAATCTTAAATCACAATTAAATTTCATTATTTGTCAGCATTATCCCAAATGAGCTTGTTTTCTTTTTATCTGCCATACTTGAAATCATTTGGAATCTAATTGGAAACATTGAAGATAAATTAAATTGCAATATTTACAATCACATAGGAGAGTTTCTTTAAAAAAGTTTCAAATGAACTTTGCTGATGTCCATGATGTCGGTGGCTTGGGCTATGGCTGTGGTTGAACATACCATGTGTTTATGTCTCCCCAAATTACCTCTAAATATTTCTCTCCCCTGGAGAGCCTCCAGTTTGACCTGGGCTTATTTCAGCATCTCACATGGCTTTAGTGATCCATGTTTAATTCAGTGCTCCCACAGCTCTATCCCTGGAAGTATCTAACTGGTGGGTTAATTTAAGTCACAATAATATGACTTAGCTGTGATTGAAAGGCAAAACTGTCCTTGGTCTTGTCCTGGAAAGATCATCGGGGGAGAAAGTATGTTTTTCTTGCTGTTTTGTCAAGCCACCTCATCTCCTTGCTCTTTTTTGTAAATGTTGACAAAATCATGAGATGAGAAAGTACTCAGGAACTCATGAGCAGGAAGACATCATGACATTGGAAAGATGGAAGTAGGCTTTGTGGTTGGCTGCAATCGGAGAGGTTCACAGTCTCCCCTTGCCCAGTTTCAGTGGTGGAGCAACACAGCTTGTTTTGGGTAAGGGGGGATTTGAATATGAGTTTCTGTCATAGCTGATTGGTTTGCTGGCTTGATGGGATAGTCCTTTCTGAATTGTCAGCTTATGAATATATAATCTTTAATATGTAACACATGTAATAGGGAATTAATTACTTTTTCTCTTTGGGAGGACGTATTTAGCATTTCTTTAGAGTTTTAACACATTCTTCCATTCTTTTGATTTTATTTTCTGTCTATTTAATTTCACAAGTTTTTAATATGAATGGAAAATCTATTTAAAATAGATCAAAATACCAGCATGTCTGTCTTTTTTTTAAATCTGAATATGGGTAACTCTTTGAAAATTTCAGATTCTAATAACCACTAATGACATTGTCCATCTTTGACAGTCTACAGAATAGGGAATTTTATGCTCCTAAGTTTATTAAGGAAGCTATTACTTACTTATTAAACGCATCATGAATTCTGCTATGAATAACAGTATGCTAATGTTCAAATAACTGCTTATATTAGTAACTAATGATCACCTCTAATAGTCCTGCTATATTTGTGTGCAAACCACCTTCCTATTTATAAACCAGCTACATAATGTGTCTGTTATTTGAAGCTTGCATTTAAATACAACACACTTCCAAATAAGCAAATGTATTTATGTATCCAGGTGCAAGAAGACACGAGCTCATTTCACTAAGCTGGGCAGATGGTGTTTCACGTGGAACTGAGCTCTATCATCTGGTTGGAGCTCCTGGACTGGGAAAGACTGTCTCTGTCATGGCTGTATCATTTGTCTGTCTGGCCTGGTTTGCGTCAGGCCATTGGAAGAGTGTCAGCGGGCTTAATTTACATTTCATTTTCTACAAAAATGAAAAAAATCTGCAATGTGAATTCATGGCAGCAAGGTGGCTAGAGGCTCCCTCTGCCATCAGCACTGTCTCACAGTGAGGAGAGCAGGAGTCTCATCTTGTGGGAGCCACTCATACCAGGGCACTGTGGATATGCAGCTGATTAATGAATGATAAGCAGATGATGATGAGGAGCCAGAGAGACACCAAACTACCATAGAGGTGCTGTGGAGGAACAAGGCTCAGAGAGTAATGGAGAAGGACAATTATCTATGTTTTCCTTACTGTTACATTAAAGCTTTTGAATGTCTTGAATCCCTTTAAATAATATTGATAGAGCTTTTCAAGAAATTTTACAGTTATTATTCTTGTGAATTTAGTGAGGAGAGATACAGGTGAGAGAAGAAAGCTCAGTCAGTTCCTGTGGTCTTGGAAACCAAATTCCATACATTATCTGTCTACAAGATCATGGCAAAAATAATTTACTAACATCCGTTAACAAGGATGTGATATTTTTTCTTTTTCTCTCTCTGTGAAAAAACAGAAATTGCCTTTGATTTTATGTAAAATCCCCTTATTCTAGGTGTGGCTGGAATAGAGTTAATTTTCTCCTTAGTTTCTGGTACAGTGATGTGTTTTGTATCTAGTCTGACAATAATGTTGATAACACACTGATGTTTAGATGCTGCTCAGCAGTACTTACTCCAGTCAAGGACTTTTCACTGTCCAGTACTCTGCCAGGCACACATGAAGCCAAGGGTCAGCATGGCCAGGAGAGCTGAACAAAGGGGTATTCCATATCACAGAACTCATGCCCAGTATATAAACTGGGGGAAGCTGTCCAGGAGGGGTTGATCACTGCTTGTGGCTGATCTGGGCATCGGCCAGCAAGCAGTGAGTTTTCTTGTGCATCACTTGTTTCTTTTGGGTTTTATTCCCCTCTTACCCTCTCCCCACTTTTCTTCTTCTTCATTCTTCTTCTTCTTATTATTATTATAGTTATTATTAGTGTTTTATGCTTATGATTATTATTATATTTTACTTTATGTCAAGCATTAGACTGTTCTTATCTCAATCCACGAGTTTTACCTTTTTCTGATTCTCCTCCACCTCCTGCTGGGGACTCAGGGAAGGAAGTAAGCAGCTGTGTGGTGCTTAGTTTTTGGCTAGGGTTAAACAACAACCCCAACAACTAATTAAATTGAACATGTAATAAAATAAATATGATTCCTTTAAACCTAGTGCTACATATTTATAATTCCTTAAGCATCACATATGTATAAATATATATGTACTTCTTCAAATTTAAGAAAGGGCCATGTAACTTTGTCCCAGCCTACAAATAAATCATTGTAATTGTGTTAAGATGCATTGTCACATCAGTCAGAGGGTTAGGCCTTCTAACAAAGCTGCTGCTTTTTGACTTTACCATTTTGAATCATTCAGTTTTGACTTTCAGGTTACACTAAAATACATATTTGATATGCTAGTCAGAATGAGCTGCTTAAATCTCTCACTGCAAGGCATTTCTCTAAACTCTCTAATATTTTTTGCTGGCTCTTCACTGCATCCTTGACAATTTTTCAGTATCTTTTCAAATGTGTTCTGATATCAATCTCACCAGTGCTATAAACAGAGGTAAAAAGCATCTCCCTGTCATGCTGATTTTGCATGCTGCCAAATGCCCTGCACCCACCTGTTGTTTCCTATTTTTGTTACCAGTATTAAAAAATGGCTTCATGGATACCTCAATAAACCTGAAGGACAGTGATTTGCCACCCAGAAATGGGAAAGAGTGCAAAGCTGGAATCCACACCTGGGTTTTCCACCAGATCCAGAGAAACTACAGCACAAATGATAAGTTTCAAAGTACAGTGCTTTGGGCCCAATTCCAACACCACTGGAAATGCTCCAGGATCTTCCTCCACCCTGCACTGCCACTTCAGAAAGATCCTGCTCTTCTGTAGGTTTTGTGTGGATGGTTCCATATGGATGTCCCAGTGCTTTTCAAATGTTATTACCCTTCTTTAGTAACTGTGCTCAGACTTTGGATTCCCTTTTCACTTAGGGGACAGAAGCATCTCCAAGGCTGGTTTACCCTCCCCTGCTGTTATTTACTTTCTGCCTGACTTCTGCTAGCCTCACCTGCTACTTCTCAATTCTAGCCTGGAAAAGAAAAATTGAATCTTTCTCTGCTTACCTTTGCCAGGTCATCATCCCTGGTTTTAAGACCAGTGTAAAACATCCCCTCTTTTTTCTTTTTCCTCACGCTGAGCCCCAGTCTTCTTTGCTGTTCTTTAATATAGGTGGTTTCATAAATTTGATCATTCTTGTCATTCTTGAGCAATCCTTGCCATCAAACCAATAATCCCCCTGAAATCTAAACACAACAGATGCCTCTCAGGTAAAAAAAGATAAAAATAAAAAATTCAGCAGTGCTATCACTTTTTTGAACAGAAGAATCTTAGTCCCTTGAAATGCACGTGTCCTTCTCTTGGCTTCAGTCTATGAGCTCAGTACATGGAGGCATACAGTCAGATCCTGGAGTGAAAAGCTGCACTTGAAAAGTGTAAAGAAAGCAAAAATTTGAGAATTTCCCATTATGGGTTTAATCCGGATCCTTAGACATTAATGATAGCGTTTCTTTTTACATCAGGGTTTGTTGGACGAGGCCCAGACTGTCTGTAAAAATGCTGAGCATATCTTTTATTGAACATTTTCTTATTTAATGTGCCATTTTCTGATGTATATTTGATAAACAAATTTGTTACCAGAAGTGTTCTTGTTACCAGTGACATTTAAACACAAATGCAGATTTATATATGAGTGATTGTGTTTCGAGTGTAACTGTGTGCATAAGTCAGCATTTTGCAAATGTTACAAAAATGCACAAGCCCAAGCAGAAAAAACTACTTGCCCATCTTCTGCTACATTTGATGTAATGAAAGGTAATTACCTTCTATTCACACATTAAAAGAAAGCACTCATCTTGGATAAGACCTTGATTGAAAGTCTGTTGAACTTAATGCAACTCTTTCAGTTGTTTCTCATGGAAGGTGTCTCAGGCTTTCAGGGGGAAAGGAAGATTTTGCGGCACTGCTAAGAGATCTTTTGGGATTAGAAATAAGGGTTTGCCACCACAGTGTTCAGGTGTTGTAGGAATGTCTCCTCTTCTGAAAGTCTTGTCTCTGGCACTCATCTTCTTGTTGCACTAAGGTAAAGAAAATGCTGTTGACTGATATCTACCAGAGGTGAAAATACAATCTCACATATGTCCTTTCCATATAAGAACATTTAGAAAAGAAATACATGTCCTTAAAATGATATCAATTCACCTTACATGACTAAGAAAGAGACCATTTCTAAAGGATATTGATTAAAATGGAAATACATTCAAATAAATGGATTCTTAGCTTGAAATAACCTTTGCAGTAAGTGAATGGTCTATTTTGAAAGTATGATGGGTGTTCTGAGGGGCACTACTGTATCTTAATTTTATTTCATTGCTATAGAGAGTTTTCTCTGTTTATGAAAATGCTATGCAAAGTGAGATCTATGGATTTCAGAATGAGGAGGAGCAGGAAATTTTGTCTTAAAAAGACATTTGCCTTTCTATTTCTTATAATTCTTTATCATCATGGAAGACCAGAGCCAGAGACTCAAGCAAAGATGAGTTTTCCTAGGCTCCATATCAAACATAAAATAAAAACCATTCCCTTTCTCTGAAAGTGCCTATTTTAAATGAGTTAGACAAAGAATGGGACCAAGGAAGCCGTAAAATTTGTTTTGTAGTGAGGGATGCCAAGAGATCTTTATCTGAACAAATCCAGAAAAGAAATTAAAGACCTTTATTGGGCAAATCTCAGCTCTACTCTTAATGGACTGATTTTACAGTAAATGACTTGATAAGCAGAGAAAAATCTAAAGAAGGGGTGACTGAAGATTTGGGTCTTCTGTAACTTGAGAAAAAAAGCTTTGAAAGGCTGATCACTGCACCACAGTCCCATGGTCATCTGTGTCCATCTCTTTTGCATCCCAAAGCTGGGCTTTGCCACTGAGACTGAGCTGCTGTGTGGGTGTAATGCAAAGATCACAGGTCATGGAGGGCAAAGCCTGATGCTGTCACTTAGCCATTGTGGATCTTGGGCAGTGAGTCTCAAGTGTCTTCTTTCAAGGTTGTGTGGTACTTTGCTGAGAAAAAACAGAGGTGCTTGCAGGTTCTTGGCTACTGAGCAGTTGGAAAGATACTCTTGCATCAGTGACGGAGACAGGGACATAGATTCTACAGAAACTGTCTGATAATTTGTTCATCCTTTTCCTGCATCAGGCTTCACATGGCTGCAAAAATCTATACAAGGGCTAGGAGCTTAACTCACACCTACCAACAGCTCTTTGTTAAAAATAAAATGTATGGCAGAGTGAAGTAGAACTTGAAATCCATTGTGAAAAAAACATATAAATCTACTGAGGCCTCCTCCATTTCAGAAAATTTTGGTACTTAAAAAGGGCTAAGAAGCTAAATGTGAGTATTTTGCAACCCCCAAAATGCCAAAATTGTTACGAATTTTAGGGATAGTTCAGGAAGTGTGGAATCTAAAACACTTTCTGATAGATTGCAGGTGCATAGGATTTGTGAAGGCATCATGCATTTCTGCTTCTGATTAAACCAAGGGAATCCACAAAGGCTTTGCAGACTATAAGGTAAAAAATAGATATTGCAATGGTAGATATCACAAAAAAACACAAGCCTTTTTTTTGCCACAGAGTTGTGAACTACAGAATTTAGAAAAATTGAGGGTTTCACCAGTGAATTTTGCAGGAAAAGAGTTTGCTGATGACAGTAATAGAGGCTGCACTGGAGCTCTTTCTCTTAAGGGTCTAAATACTCCTGTTGTGGTGCTGCTCTGGGAAACTTCCCAAGCAGAGACCCGATACTATCAACCAGTCATGTCATCCTTTTGTTCATGTGCTTGGCACAGGGTTTGGAATGAGATGATTTTGAAGGTCCCTTCCATCCCAAACCATTCTGTGATTCGATGGTTCTATGTCAGGGCTGTCTTCAGGTGTGTAACTCTAACTGCAGCCTGACCCCCTTTGTGTCTCTGTGCTGTTTGTTGTGGGGCAGGTCAGACTGCCCCAGGCAGGGAGGGAAAATCTCCAATAAATTATGGAGTCTTTTTGGCCCTCCTTTGGTTGCTGATATATTTATAAAAAGATTTTTGTTATCTTTTACAGCAGTAGAGAGATTAAATTCTAGCTGGGGTTTGGCCATTCTAATTTCCTCCCTTCACAACTTCACATCCTTGTTGTCCTTCTGAGTTGCCTGCCCCTTCTTCCAATGGTCAAAAAAGCTCCTGTTTTCCCGCTGAGCTCCAGCCAAAGCTCTGTTCAGATAGTCTTCTTTCCTGCCTGTATTTTGGCACATTGAAGTGGCCTGCTCCTCTGCCTTTAGGATTTTCTTCTTGAAGATTATCCAGTCTTACAGGACTCCTTTGCCCATCAGGACTGCCTCACAAAGAACTCCCTCAGCCAGGTTCCTAAACCAGCCAAACTCAGTCCTTCAGAATTCTAAGGAGCAGAGGTGCTGACCTCTCTCCTTACTTATCTGAGAATGGAAAACTCTTTCATTTCTTGGTTGCTGCTCCCTGGACAGCCTTCACACACCACATCTCCCACCAGCCCTTCTCTCTTCACCATCAGCAGCTCCAGTGAGGGTCCTCCATGGGTTGTCAGGATGCCAGAAAGGTCTCCTCCATGCACTCCAGGCACTTCCTAGATTATTCCTCTGTCCTGTGATGTAGAGTTTTTGAGACTCTTCCCATCTACTTATAGAATATTTTGTCTGCCTTTGTCCTGGTTGGGTGGTCTATAACAAGCTCCCACCAGGAGATCTGCTTTGTTTGTCCTCCTCCTGATTCTTACCCACAAACAGTCGATACTATCATCACCATCATTTTGCTCTGGACAAGCAAAACACTCCATAATATACAGGGCTATTCCACCACCTTTTCTTCACATCTAGTTTAAAGCTCTTCCAATGAACCCTTATCACCTCAGTGCAAAGATCCTTTTTCCCCTTTGAGACAGGCATACTCTGTCAGTCACCGACAGTCCTGGTTCTGTGTTAACTGACCCCACATTCTGCTGGTGACACCAGGCTTGGTGACAGGTACTGATCTTGAGAATACCACTCATGCTCTCGATCCCTGAACTTGTCATCCCAAGGTCTCTCCTGATTGCCATTGGTCTTCTTGTTGTAACTTCATCGCTGCCCACGTGGAAAATCCATAGTAAATAATGGCCTGAGGGCCCCACCACAGAAGGGCTTTCTCTTTACATCATTAACCAGCCCCAAGGGAGGCAGCAGCTCCCTAAGAAATGGGCCTGGTCTGCACACTGGGCCTTCTGTTCCCTTCAGAAGGGATTTCCTATGACAATGACCCATCTGTTTTTCTTTAAGGAGTGGTTTTGGTGCGGGACATGGGTCTGTTTAACCTCAGTGACACCTCCATGCTGGATGAACCATCATCCTTTTTGTTGTTTGGTTCCACTGGCAGCACCTCCCACCCTCTGGGCCAGAGTGCCTGGGGAGGGGGGATGATCTCTGTCGAGACATTTCTGCTAACACTGGAACTTGGCAACTGCTAAGGCACACGTATAAACATATATATCAGGAGTGTATATATCTATCAGGAGTATATCCTCACATTTCTAATTGTGTGCTTCAAAATCTTGATAACATTTTTTCTAGGGCAAGAAAGATAGGTACTGCAGTTTTAGCAGATGAGTTCTCTGGAATGGAAAATATTAAAATAATGTTTCATAAGAGACAGGAAGATTCTGAGAAGCACCCTTGTTAAATTTATGAAATCTCCCATATGAATCCCATATGAATAAAGTGGCTTATGGGCAGACAGATATGAATCACCACACAAGCTTTTGAAATAAATGCACTTTTGATTGAAGGTGCTTGAAGTTGTTCTCTGCACTTCTTTGAAGAAGGTGAGGGAGAAGAATGTACACACATAAAAAAAAAAAAAGAAAAAAAAGGAAAAATAGGTGCTTCGACAGATCTCCTGGGGATATACATGTGGGATTTTTCCCTTCTAAAAGTTTATAAATTATATGTACTTTAAGATTTTTATTCATTATTCAGCTCCTCCGGCTCTCTGCTTTTCTCTGAATTGCCTCTAGTTTTCCAAAATCTTTTGGACAGTCCTTGCCCAAGAGTGAAACCACAGTCTCAGTTGTGGCTGTCCTCCTGACTTGTATATGTACATAAAGAAGATACAAATATATACTTCTTCCTGACATTATTTTTGTGCAACAACTGCTGTCTTAGTCGGGACAAAGTTTTGAGTCAGGAGATCTCAGAACTAGCAACATAAGCTTTTACAACTTTTTCCAAACTGTGGCATAGTACCACTGTGTTCAGCCTTGCAGCATTTTAAAAAGGTGCTGAGTGAAGTCCACAGCGTTGCAGCAGCAAAGAGGCACTTTGATTGCACAATAGCTTAGGAGTTAACATATTCCTTCCTGTTGAAAGCAGTTTCCAGCTGCCTCAAGGAGGAAAGTGCTTGGTAGGAGTAGCGTTGGTTTGGTCTTTCCAAGCCTGGATGGAAGAAGAAATGTTTTGGACATACAACAGAGGAAGGGTGAAAGGAAAATGCCTGAGTTGACCAATGGTTGTTTGCTTTCTGGTATGGCAGTGTTCAGAATTTGATGCAATTTGTACAAAAAGCAAAGGAGGTGAATTGTAAAGTTTCCCTTCTAGAACATTTGTCTATAGTAAGGTTCTTTTCTCTGTGCTGTGGGTTCAAGCCTATCAGGTAAAGAAATGAATGTTGTCCCTCTCTCCTCTATTGAGCACTGTGGTCATCACTTTGGGACATACACATGAAGTGGTGATTTGTTCATACTTCTGTCAGTCATGCCTCTGCCTCCCTCTGTACCATGGGCACAGTGGAAACTGAGGTGTATAAAATTACACAGAGGGAGAATATTGGGAATATGGGCTTTTTGAGGCCAGCTTGTTTGATTGAGGGCCCAAGGGTTGTACCCTTAGAGGTCTGGTTACCTGCCAGTGCCTCAAAGTTCATGAAAGAATTCACGGGGATCCAAAATCACAGGCTCCAGCTCCTAAAGATGTACCTCAGATCGCAAACTGCATGGCTCAGAGTTTCATATATTCTGTGGCTTGGGAAAGGAATGGAATCAATTAAGGATGGAAAAGACCTCCAAGGTCATTAAGTCCAACCTTTAGCTGAGTATCACCATGCCCACTAAACCATACCACGAAGTGCCATATCTACTTGTTCTTTTAACGCTTCCAAGGATGGTGGTTCCACCAATTCCCTGGGGACAGATAAGGTGAACTGAACTGGTGGCTAGATTTCTACATATGCCATTGTTTTCATAGCCACATCACATTGCAAACAATGTTTATTTTCACATCCATTATTCCCTCTAGACTTATTTCAACATTACAGCTTGCTTTCAGCTTTTCCTTCCAGCTGCCTTTGTGTTTCAAATTGTCTTTCTAAAGATTGATCTAATTTTGTTATTTTCTTCTCTTATTTCTAATTTCTCTAAATCTGCCAATATTATTGCTCTGCCCTGACGTGGCTCACTAGTCCTCCCAATTGAACATCATCTGTAAGCTTCATTAGTGGGCTGTTTGCTAACTCGAGCAAAGGGATGCTTATTTTCTTATTTTCTTTTTTACGAAGAGCTCTGTATTCCCCCATCATTCCTCGCTGAGCCACAACCCATCCTTTGTGTCTGCAGGGGCTGAAAGAAGGAGCAAACTGCCTTCCTGCCACTCCTGTAGCAGGACATCTGTACCTTGTCAAAGCCCTTGATGTTACCATGCGTCAAGGGAAAGTAATGCAAGTCAAGAGTGAAACTTGTCAAGTTTGGACATGTAACTTGGGGCTGTACCAGGATTAATTATGCCTTCTGCTGGTTTTACACACTCATGTCATCAATAAATTCTAATAAACAGGAGTAGGATGTTCTTATTCATGTCATTCCAGAGGAATTAGAACACAGTAGTGTTATTTAGCAATGCAGATGTTTTATTATTGTGTTGTTTATGTGAAAGTGGATATGACATGAAGAGGTATATCAAATGAGCAATAGAGAGAAGCGAGCTGTGCTCCCTTTTTGATTATGCATATTTATTCATACTGCAGAAGTTACTGCATGTAGCAGAATCTTCTAAAATGGATTGCTCGGTTTGGAAACCTAGCTTCCTCTCTTCCCACCAGCCCCCCCTTTCTTTTTTTTTTATAAAGTTTAGTTATGTCAATACTACCTTTGTACAGTATTTATGAGTTCCTTCTTTAAATTGCACCTTAATTGGTTTAGTCACCACAATTGCAAAACAGGAACCTAATCACCAGAAGCTAAGTAAGCAGAAAAAAAATAATGATTTGGAGCTGTCTGTCTACTGCTGCCGAACAGACACACTGGGCACGGTTTAAAGCTATAATTGCATTGTGGCACTGGCTTGCTGTTCCCAGCACATGCATAATGTAGCTCCCAGTTGTAGACTGCCACATATCCTGCTGTATTTACCCTCAGATGCCAGTGGAGCACATGCCACCCACAACTGCTGCTTCCCAACAGTGTAAAACTGTCACACTTTCAATTAGATGCCCCAAAGCACTTTATTGCCCACTGGAGGGTATAGTCATATCTTGATGGAGGAAGATTATGGGCTAAATGCATCCAGAGTAGTTCTCTGCAGGCTGCAGTAGAACTACTTTGGGAATGAATTTGGATGAATTACACCGTTCATTCTCGTGGTCATAAAACAGGGCTATGCACTGCTTCTTTTTGAGGGCACGAGTTCTTGACCACAAACATTTGGGCCAGTATACAGCCTTATTACTTCCCTGAAGGCTTCCACAGCTAGAGAAGACAAAAAACACAGCTGGAGACCCTGCTGCCCTGCCTGTACCTCTCTGCAGCTGTGTGCTGCTGTGCAAAAAGTCACTGCAGAGACAAACTCTACCTCTGCAGACCTTGAGCAATCCTGCCCCTCAACTTCATCTCCCTTCACCTCTCAGATTTGTCTCCGTGTACCTGCTGTCTGTGCACAGAGGCAGTTCATACAAACCTTCCACAGCCATAATTTTTGGATAAGAAAAATGATTGTGTTTAAAGGAACTACAGATATACTGGACCCCAGTAACCCCTCCTAAGGCAATGCTGTGCACTGTCGAGCCATCTCACATAATCTTGTGTCTAGAGAAGGCTCTGAGCTTGTGTGTGGATAGGCAGCTGTTAACATGCGAGCAACCCCTCTGGCAGATGAGTAGAATTTTGTTAAGCCAATGCCACTTGATTATATGTCTAAGGTTTAAACTTCAGTGGAGAAAGTAAATAGTCTATACCTCGGTGTTGAAAGTTTCAGCAGCATCTGGCCAAAGAGGGAGAAGGTATTTTGGAGAAAGGATAGGAGAAAGATGTATAAATATAGAAATGTTTGTCACACTAAAATGAAACCTACTGAGGCCAGATTTAATTGAACCCATAAACACATGTATGATTTCAGGAACAGGAAGTTTATTCACCTGTACAGCTGATATTTAAGATTCGCATAAGTGAAAACATTTTAGGTTCCTCAAGGGGAATTTCCATTGAATCTTCCCCTGGTGACAGGCATGGCTCAGCTCCCAGTCTGGATACCTAAATGAGCCTATGCACATCTGTGTCTACATATAACAGTTTGCACGTGAGCTTCATGTCTGAGCTCCCACTGCAGTCAGTGGGGTTTTTAGCAGTGGAAACCAGAGGTGTTGGTCTGATCCACTGGTAAATGTCTGCTTCACAAAGAACTGAATCACTTTTAGCTTGCCTTTTCCTACTAGGTCTCAGAGAATACACCCAAACATCTTGTTTTCTGAATCTGTAGCTACCAAAGAATTTTTTGAAAGTTTTAAGTTTACCTTTTCCTTTCTTTAAAAAAAATATTTTACCTGGAGATGGCATTTATTCATATAGTTTCTCTGTGGTGCCACAAGTTTGCTTCAGTAATTAACTTGTCCAGCTGAGCTATGTTTTACAGGGTTTATATTGCTGGTGTACTCAGGAACTTTGCTAAGCCAGAGTTCAAAATACATGTTTAAGTTGTTTACAAGATCAGGGCCTTGCTTAAATAAATGTGTGTGCTAATTTGAGCCTAATTGGCTTAATATTAACACCACATGACTATTAAGAATCGATTTAGTTTTAACACAGAGCATCACGTACATATCTAATTTAAAAAGCCTAGAGAAATTGAATGCAAACAAGTCTGAGAGTGTAGCAGTGAAGTTACAAATTTAAGCACACAAGAGCCAGGGTACAGAAACAGTGTGGATCTTCCAGCGTAGCAATAATAATTCAAACATATTGTATCTATATAGTATTTTTATTACCAGTCAGACTATTAAATGCATACTTAAATCTATGCACGATATGCAATGTGGGCAAGTCTATTGTTCCTCTGAAAACTATAGCTTTTTCATTTCCTAATTGCAGTTTCATGGCACTGCCAAGGTTTTGTGTTTAATTTATATAGGGATTTCTATGGCCCTTAGAGCTGTTAATAGAATGGATTCACAAAGACCCCTACTATAAGGAAGGCAAGGCTGGTAAGAATGCTATTCATCACACCACCTTTCATCAGCAGGATTAAAAGAGTTTTTATCTACATTTTGCAAAAGGGAACCGAGTCACAAAGTGATGACCTCATTTACCTACTGCTGAGCAGCAGGCCAGTGGAAGCACTAATAATAAAATCAAGGCCACCCAGGTCTTAAACCAATGCCTTCAGTTATGCACAGGATAGGTTGTGAATTAGATCTCTGTATATACTGATACCTGACTCTGCAAGGTCAATATAAATGTACAGGGCCAGGATCAAGGCAGGTCTGCTCCTAGGACCTGCTGGTTTCAGTAAATACAGATGCAACCTCTCAGTCAGACCAGTGCCTTAGGTGCAGATCCAGTGTTTATACAGTGCATCAAAAGTGTCATATGTCTGCATGGATCTCCACATAATTCATAATTGACAGAATTTCAGCTTTCTTTTGAAGTTCCCCCTTGTTTTTTGCTTTATTGGAAAACAACAAGAAAGCAAGCAAACAAAATCCTTTCCAAGCATGACATAAACGAATCTTTTACGTTGCTGTGATCTCAGGTTTCAGGCTGTCTGACTGTCAAAAAATTAGGTCTCTTAACATTATAGTTTCATGACCTGCACCCATTAGCAAAACACTTTAAGACATATCTTACCTGATTTCTGCAGTAACAGCAAAGGCTTTCTGGAAAGCCAGGGAGCTGAGAATGAGTCTTGTAAGTCCCAAAAAAGAACAGCAATTATAAAATATCTGTGTGTGACCACTAAGAAGAATTTGCTCAGCATTTCTCAAAAGTAGATGGAAAAAAGGATTTTTTAGCCCAAAGCTGAGGGCCAGGGACAATCCACAAGTTACCCAGAGAGCTCTAAGGCACCTTCAAACATTGCAAAGCAAATATTGCACAGTCCCAGAAGTGCCACAAGTCAAATATCCCACAGTGGATTTGCTTTGCACCACTAGACCCATGGCAACCTTGTTTCCCTCTTACCAGTTAAAAAGTCCTGGTGGACCATCCTGAGTGTCTTGAGTGGGGTTTTCAATGGTCCATCACATAGAAATCAGAGAGCTAGTGCTACTGCACTGATGTTGTTATCCAGATTTCCTTTGAGTTTGTGAACCTGGGTGTTTAATTTGTTACTTCTGTTTGTTGCCCCAATCTTTCATAGTGGATGCCATTAAAAGGATGAAGCACATGCTTCATTCCATGTGTTCTTGCCACGTGTACCCTGATTAAAGTTAGTGCATGTCAGACAGGGCTAATGTACTAAATAGCTTCAGGGCTGAGGCTCCATGCTGTACTAACACTGAGACGGACTTTCCAGCCTAGTGTTCAGTTGCACTGTTTAGATTAAACACCATAAAATTGCATTTACCTCTTTCAGATGCAGACAGGAAACTGTGTGTCTCCCTGGGGGGGATCTGCACCACTGGGAAAATGAGTTATCCTGTGCCTCCAGCTTTCTGCTGTGCCTCACAAGTGTGAGCAGAGGGATGGACTAAGAGCTCATCAGAGGAGCTCCATCTGGCTGATGTACAGGCATGGGCTCAGACTCAAAGGGAGATCACAACATCTCCAAAGCCAAATCGTCTATCTATTATCTTTCCCAAGCTTCCTCAGTGTGTGACTTGGTGCTGCTCCAGCACAGCACAGCTGAGCACCACACAACACCCCAGGCAGCCGTTCCTCAGCAGAGCTGCAGTGCCAGTGGGCAGTGCAATGCTCAGAGTAGATTAGCTCAGCTGGCAGGGGTGCCAGCTCCTGGGCTTGCAGCGACCCAAAAATCAGCCTGTGTGATTGATGTCGCCTGTTTGAGGCATCAGCATCCAGTGCAGGATGGTCATAGGACCCTCCTCTGTAAGTTCCTTCTCCCTTCCTTAGGGGCCAGAAGGGCCTCCTGAAGACTCATTCCACTGGGAAAAAAAAGAATGTGAACCAGCTTATGGAAAGGACTCTCTTCACCTTGCTAATAGGCGGATCTAAAGTAGGAGTGACCTCTTCCGTAGTGGGTAGCAAAGTGAGATGAATCCCACCTTAACTGGAAATCAAATTTTACAACTGGAGGAGTCCATGGCAGCCACCAAATCTGTGTGCTTTGTCTAATCATAATGGGGAGCCCATTGCTTTATTTCCCATAAGCCAGTGGTTAACATTTTGATATGCATTTCCTTCTGTTTAATAGCCTAAAAAGACAAGATAACTATCATGGCCACTCTTGTGCCATGCCTCTATTTTGGTCATATTTCCAGGCATTTCCTAGCAAGTGGGTTACAACTTTAAATTTGTGAATGTAGTCCATAAGTTGAGGCTTGAAAATGGGGAGAAAGAGAAAAAGTAATAGGTTGTCAGCTGTCTTTAAAAAGGTGCATGCATCAGGAGAGAAAATAAAGACACTATTGCTGTGCATAGGAGACTTCAGAAGCATTCAGATAATACTTACATCTGCTTTAATGATTCCATTTAAGCTGTCATTTTCAGCATTTACCTTGCAGCATTCAAAAACAGCTACACTTACATGTTCTCAACACACTCAGTGCCAGTCTCAGATAGAAGGGGGAAAAAAAAAGCAGAAAAAAGAGGAAAATGAAAAGTGCTATACAGTAGGTTTCAAAGAACAAATTCCTTGCAGGAAATTAGCAGTAATTTTGGGGCCACCACTGTTGAAGATAAATAAGTTTCAAGAGAAAACTGAGCAGTAACAAAAGGCAGAAGTAAAGACAAGATCATTTCAAGCCTTAAAGAAGAACAGGGAAATATTTTGAAGCAGGAGCTCTGGAATCAGTGTGCTCCTAGTGTGTGTAAGACCCTGCACAAATCACGTCACCACCTTTGCCTTGCATGGTTTGTACCACCAGGAGCAGTGAAGCTGTGCTCACACCGGCCCTCCAGGGCTTGGGTGTGCCTCCACAGGAGGAGCTTTGTGGGTGCAGCTCTGGGCTGGGGTGTGGTTTGGGTTCATTTTTGACACAGCTTTTCTCTGTGGCCTTGGGCGAGCTGATAAACTGCTTGCTTGCTTTGACAGAGGCGCTCTTGACACGCGCTGTGCTGTGCTGTGATTTTAGCCCTTCTACCCTCCTCTCAGCTACAGATTGTCTATCTGATGCCCAGAACCACAAGAGGATGTGCAGCCCCACTTCAGCCTCTCTAGCTCACATCCCATCATCTCAGATTAATCACTCTCAAGGCTGGTTTGCACTGCAGTGCCAGGGTTCAGACACTGCAAGAGGAATGATGCCTGGAGGAAAGGCTAGCTGGGACCCAAAGGCTACATGAGTTGGATTATGCTGTTTTAGAATCATAGATCTGTGAAGATTGGAAAAGACCTCTAAGATCATCAAGTCCAACCATATATCATGGAATTGCAGACAATCATTAAGTGGTTTGGGTTGGAAGGGACCTTATCAATCATTTAATGATCATTATCAATCAATCAATCCCCCTGCCATGGGCAAGGACCAGGGACACCTTCCACTAGACCAGGTTGCTCCAAGTCCCATCCAGCCTGGCCCTGAAAATGTCCAGGAATGGGGGGATCATCAAGTCCAGCCACATCTGGTTGAATTAAGTCTCTCATCTGCAAAAATGGGTTGGGAATAACATCCCCATTGTCAGACTGCTCTTCACACACCAGAAGACTTCTGATAAACTCTAAACCATCACTGTAAAGCTTAAGGGAATCCTGGAGCTTGTGTCCCTTTAATTTACCTCTCAACATTCATGAAACAGCCTGGAATTAAAGCTCTTCCAATTTCTGTCATCTTGAGTCTGTTTACCCATCTATTTCACTTTCATAAGATCCCACCTGTATTGTTGCCTCCAGCTCTGGGGTCCTCAGCACAGGAAGGACATGGACCTGAGAAGGCCATGAAGATGCTTCAGGGCTGCAGCACCTCTGCTATGAGGAAAGGCTGAGAGAGCTGAGGCTGTTCAGTCTGGAGATCTCCAGGGAGATCCAGTGCCTAAAGTGGTTACAAGAGGGCTAGAGAGAGACTTTGGGCAAGGGCATGGAGTGACAGGACAAGGAAGATTGGCTTTAAACAGAAAGTAGGTTTAGATTAGATATCAGAAAGAAATTCTTGACTGTCAGGGTCTTGAGGCTCTGGCACAGGCTACACAGAAAACCTGGTGCTGCCCCATCCCTGGAAGTGTCCAATACCAGGTTGGATGGCACTCTGGGACAACTGGTCTAGTGGGAGATGTCCCTGCCAATGGAAGGGGGTTGAAATTTCATGATCTTTTAGGCCCCTTCCAATCCAAACCATTCTGGGATTCTGTGATGATTGATTCATGGAAATGTTTGCTTTGCTGTTGGGGAGTATCTCATCACCTGTAGGTTTCTAAGAAGAGAAGACAGGAGATGAGATTCTAATTTTTATACCATGGAAATAGGGGGCTCAATAAGATATTTCTCTGTATCCAGATAATAAAACAGATGAGGGAGGTGGATGCTACATATTTATTGAAACACTTCCTTACCCTGCACCTTTGTGAAGAATTCATTTATAACCAGACATTTTGGAAATTTAAGTCTTGTGTTTATGGAGTAAGTGGAATATCTGAGGTTAAATGCCAAGGGACCTCCCTAGGCCGTGGAGACATTAATGGCATCCTGCTGCCTGCAAGATACACTCCAGCTACAGAAATGTGTGAAATTAGGAACACCAGTTTCTTTTATTTTCTTTCTTTGGATCCCCTCCAAATTCACCTCTGTCTTCTCTCTCTGGATGCAAACCAAAGGCAGTAGATGCTGCAGCGCGTATCCTCAGGAGCACCTCTGCCGATTAAATGCCCGCAGCTATTGTGCATCCAAAGCCTCTGATGAAAAATCCTTTCTGTGACAGAGGAAAATTCAAAATCTACATACAAAATGGAGCCAAATTACCTACTCTTGCTGTGGGAAGTCCAACATATCATTACAAAATGGTTTACTTGAGCGTGTCCGATTTAATGTGCCTGCTTTTTTTCATTAAAAAGAAAAAAAAGATGAAGAGAAAA
>VXAC01000679.1:40027-88571 GCA_013399225.1 Rhipidura dahli | reverse complement strand
ACTAAAAATAAAAATATAAAAATATAAACAAAAATAAAAATAAAATAAAAATAAAAAAGAAAATATATATTATATTAAATATTTTTATTTATACAAAACAGTGGGGTTTTGTAGGACACTGAGGACTCTTGAGAGGGTAAAACAAGAAAATCCTGTGAAAACTGTGGAAAATATTTACACAAATTCCAGGGTTAAATGTGGAAGTGCTTCAATTGTATCCCCACACATCCCTAATTGCTCATTATGCATGCAAATTACATGATTTTAATGTGCTCTCATCATAATTACAACGGCAAATTAGGGGCCATAATTGCCCATGCAAATGTGCCATGCCTGACTTTTTATCCCTTTTCTTCTCCAAGATGTTGGGAGCACCAGGAAATAATGGAAGCTCATGGAATCCCAGAATCCCAGGAGGGTTTGGGTTGGAAGGGATCATCTCATTCCATGCCCTGCCATGGGTTCCTCCATCCCAGGTTGCTCCAAGCTTCATCCAGGGGGATAAAGGGAATCATTTCTTACCTTTTTGGGGCAAGAATTTAAAATACCAATAAGGAACTCTTAAAGATTGGGAAAAGTGGCTCCAGCTCTTTCTTGGAAGTGTCCAAGGGATGAAGGGAATAATTTCTCACCAGTTTTTTAGGAGAATTCCAAAGATCAATAAGGAACTCTTAAAGATTGGGAAAAGTGGCTCCAGCTCTTTCTTGGAGATGTCCAAGGAATGTCTGGAAGTGGCACTCAGTGCTCTGGGCTGGTGACAAGGTGGGGACTGGTCACAGCTTGGACTTGATGCTCTTGGAGGGCTTTTCCAACCTAAATAATTCCATTATTCTGTCTGGGACCAAACCCCAGGATATCTGAAGGTGGTGAAATTCCTCTGCTGAGGATGATTTTCCCAAATCTCAGTTTATTTCCTGCTTTATTATAATTATTTATTTTGGAAAACCTCTCCTTCTGTTTTGCTTTCCTCCACTCGGAGTTGTTCCTTTCCAGCCGCATCCCGATCCTCACTCCTGACCTTTCCAAGTCCTCTCATCTAAAGGTTCCCTTAATTCCATGGCACAACCCAGAATAGCAAATGTTCTGGATTAATCCCGGGTTACTGGGTGAGTCATTTTGTTTATTTGTATAAAATGTGTTCCCTTTATTCTGCTCTCCCAAATCCAGGGATGAAAAGGGAGGAGGAGCAGACCATAATGCCGGATATTTTTATTCCTAGGAGATTATCACGCACATTTCCCAGGGCTGAGGGAGACTGGGATGCTGGAAAAGCTTCCATGGGAAGCAGTCGCCAGCTCTGCATCCAGGGAATTAATCCCAGTGAGTTTTTTTTTCCTGGGTGTTGTGACAGGATCTCTCCCTTTTTTCCCACTGTATGAGGAGCTTCTTCCCAGCTCCAGGAATTTGGGAGTGCCTATTGGAATCTCATTCTATGGATTTGTTCAGGTTTCGGAGGTGGGACAACAATATTATATAAAATTTTGGGAAAAAAAAAACAAGGAAAGGTAAAAGCAGGAATAGTGATTCCCTCCATCCAAGCACATTTGGTCAAACACAGGGAACATCTGTAATTCCTCTTGGAAAAGCTCTGTTAAATTGTTACCCTGGGAGTCAGGGAAAACAAAGAGCAACAAACTCATCCTGTTTTTCTCAGTTTGGTGGGATTTGTGGGACAAATCAAACACAGGGAACATTCTTAATCCCTCTTGGAAAAGCTCCGTTAAATTCTTATCCTGGAAGCAGGAGGGGGAAAAAAGAGCAATCAAAGCTTCCCATTTTTCTCAGTTTGGTGGGATTTTTGGGACTCACCTCCCATGCTCATCCACCCCTCCCAGCCACAGGAACCTGGAATTTGGCTTTTCCCAACAAAAAGGACGGAAGTGACTTTCTGCATCCTGAGGGCTCCCGGTGCACTCGGATAAAATTCCTAAGGGCAGGAAATAAATGTATTCCATAAACCCCAACACAACTCCATCCATCACTTTTCCTTGTTCCAGCTGCTGTGGGAGCAATGGCACTTCCGTAATTCCATGTTTGAAAGCTTTGTCGTGCTTTGGGAATCTGTTGCCAGCCAGGGATGTCGCAGCCAAATGACTAAAAATAGAGGGAATATTTGATCCAACTTTTCCAGCCCTAGGAACACCTTGGAAGCAGCCAAAAATGTCGTGTGGCCCTTCAGAAAGGACAAAGCTTTAAATTTCCAGGGAGATACAAATTGCAGAGGCCGAGATTTTCCCAATTTTTCTGTGTCCTCACCTGTGGAAAGATCCATGCCTTGCTTTCTTCACTCCCTGAGGAATTCTGTCCCCATCCTTCCTGTCCCACCCTTCCAAATCCCCTCTTTCCCATCAGAACGGCGCCAAGGAACTTATTTTTCTCTCTTTTTGTTTTCCAACCCCACTCAGTCTTTCCATGTCGAGGTCCTAATGAGTCAGGGACTCGAATCCCTCCAGTTCCGGGGAGGAGCAGCAGCACAAACGGCCGCGCTTCGGCTTAATTGGGAACCTCATTAAATATTGGAATATTAAAGCCCCTGAACAGCTCTGAAGTCGGTGGGGATGGCATTACGGCACCTGCAGGTTGTTCCATAAAGCCCCCCAAAAAATGGGATTATAAAGGGGGTTTGTCCACTCTGGTTTTAGGTTTTTGGGTTTTTTTTCCCAGATTATTTTAAATAACTTCAGATGTTGGGAGCTTTTTGTGTGCCTGAAGTTTTGGGAGGTTTGTCAGGAGTCACCAGGAGCTCTCCTTGCTGGGATGGGTGGGATTTATCCGTCATTTATCCGTTAATGCATCCCCTGTTTCGGCTCTGCCAGATGTGATCCCTCACCTCTCCCTAAATGCTGACCTTCCCTAAAATTTTCCAAAGCCAAGCACACAAGATTGCATCAAATTCTGAAGTACTGAGTGAGGAAATGTTTGGCTCGGCAGAGGAGAAGGATTTGGATTCGGGGATATCAGTGGAACAGGGAAAAGTTGNTTGTTTTTTATTTTATATTTTATATTTATATTTATAGATTTATATTTTATATTTTTTATTTATATTTTATGTTTACATCAGAGCAACACGGCCTCGAATCTGGGCTCAAAAACCAGGATTTTGTTCTTCAGAACAGAATGAAATCCAAAGTGTCCCCTCAGCCACATTTCAGGTTTTGTGCTGCTCCCAAAACTTGTTAATTTTCCCAGAGAACCGGAGCCCTTGGAAAATAAGCTGGGAACAGGGAATTCCAGCCATCCTGAGGGACAGAACCTCATCCCAAGCTCCGGAACCACCTGGACAACATCAGCCCCCAGCCCCAGCTCCTGTTGGATCCGCTCCCCTCAGGGCAGGGCTTTGTGGCACTCAGCATCCGTGGCCGGGTTTCCCAGTTGGGTTCGATGTTCTCCGAGGTCTTTTCCACCCCAAAGTGATCCTGGGATTCCATGATTGGATTAAGTTTGGCATCTTTGCTGTCACTGGCAGGAGAAACAGCACAGGGATAAAACCCAAGCCCATCTAGAGGGTGGTACCAGGAAAAACATGGAAGGAGCAAATCCATGGGGAGAATGTTCCCTCTGCTCGTGGAGAGGCACAGGAACTTCTTGGAAGGCTTCAAGGATGGACAAAAACCTGGAAAAATCCTTCCCTCATCAATTACAGGAAGAGAACTCAGCTGTGGATTGTGGCAGTTTGGGTTCAAAGCCAATCAAGCTCCCCTGGCACAAAGATTCGCCACAATTCCAGGTGGGATGGGTTTTAACCTCTTAATCCCTTCCCTGTCCCAATCCCTGGCTGTTTTCAGGGAATGCCTGTGTTGATCCACAGCCACCAACAAACTGCAAGTTCAATTCCAGCTCCAAAATGAGCAGGTTGGAATATTTGCTTCCAAAGGGAGAAATGCTTAAGGAACAAAATAAAAAAGGTGGAAATTGAACAAATAAATAAATAAGAAGGTGGAAACTCCTTCCTTCACAGCCAGCAATTCCCAATTCCCAAGATCCCATCCATCCCTGCCCTCTGGCACTGGGAAGCCATTCCCTGGCTCCTGTCCCTCCAGCCCTTGTCCCCAGTCCCTCTCCAGCTCTCCTGGAGCCCCTTCAGGCCCTGCAAGGGGCTCTGAGCTCTCCCTGGATCCTTCTCCTCTCCAGGTGAACATTCCCAGCTCTCCCAGCGGGCTCCAGCCCTGGAAGCAGCTCCATGGATTCCTCTGGATCACTCCAGCAACTCCACATCCTCCTGGATGTTGGATCCCAGAGGTGGAGCAGCTCTGCAGGGGCTGAGGGGCTCCTCCTCCCCATGCCCCCCGTGCTGGGTGTCCTGCCCCAAGTCTGGTGCATTTTGGGTGAAGTCCCACCAAATCCATGGCATCCGTTCCATCCAGGCTGGAATTCCTTGCCCCTGGAATGCACAAACACCGCTTCTAATTGCTAATAAAGCCAAAATCTGTCCACTTCCCTGTCTGAGAGGTGGTGCCAGACGATCCAAGATCCGTGATCTGGGAAAACAGCCCAGACAAGACGGAGCTGGGATGATCTTGGAGGGTCACCAAACCACCACAGACATCGTGGGACTCCCCGTTAAAAACGAACTCAGCTCCAGCAGCCCCACACTGGCGTGCAGGAGGGAGGGGAAAAGGTGTTAAAATGCTTTGCTTTTCCAAGAGTGAGGGGAGAAGTCTTGGAAGGAGGAGGCAAGGAAGGAAAAATAAATGAGCATTTAGGCAAACACAGATGGAACTTGGCCTTTTGTTTGCAGCGCTGCACAAATCTGCGGGAGCTGCTGGGATTATCGAGGGCTTCACGATTCATTTATCCAACAAACCCAACGCATTTGATAATCCAGGTTTATTCTGGGATCAGCTTTATTGTTGGAATATTGACTCTGGCCGTGAAAGGAAACCCAGTGTGAAATGCAATGAGAGATTTGTCCGTTTTGATTAGGTTTTGATTAGATTTTGATTTAGGGAGTGAAATGAACTCTTCAGTCCCCTGCTCTCCGTTTGCTCTGCAGGGCCACAGACACCAAGTTTCAGAGGATCTTGGAATTACAGGAATTGGAAGGGACCTTAAATCCCATCCCATCCCACCCCTGCCCTGGCAGGGACACCTCCCACTGTCCCAGGCTGCTCCCAGCCCCAATGTCCAGCCGGGCCTTGGGCACTGCCAGGGATCCAGGGGCAGCCACAGCTGCTCTGGCAATTCCAGACCAGCCCCTCCCCACCCTCCCAGCCAGCAATTCCCAATTCCCAAGATCCCATCCAGCCCTGCCCTCTGGCACTGGGAAGCCATTCCCTGGCTCCTGTCCCTCCATCCCTTGTCCCCAGTCCCTCTTCAGCTCTCCTGGAGCCCCTTTACGCCCTGGAAGGGGCTCTGAGCTCTCCCAGGCTGAAGAAGTTCCACTCCCAGCCCCCACGAGGGAAAAACTTTTGAGATTCCGTTGCCAGGGGGACAGGGAGCCTCGGTAATTGGGATAAAATCCTTAATGGAGCAAGGGGTGGAACAAATGAAGCCTCGGGAGCAGCTGGAGCAGAACGAAGGGTGGCAGAGGGGCCATCAGGAGGGCTGTGCTGGCTCAGCTCCTGCAGGAGCTGCACTTGGCACATTTTGGGCAGGGAGCAGAGCCGAGCTGCTGAGCAGAAGTGCAAACCCACAGCAGTCTGGGTGATTTAGGGCCCACACTGCACTGTCCTGGTGCTCAATAGTTGCTGCTTTGGTTTGGTTTCCAGAAGAGTCTGGAGATGTTAAAAAGAGCAATTTTTTTTTTTTTTTTTTTTTTTTTTTTTTTTTTTTTTTTTTGAGGCTTTCCATGGAACCTCAAGATTTAATTCTGGGCTTAAACAGCTGGGAGCAAGCACTGAGCCAGGTGTGTTCCAGTGAGGAATTTGAGGCATCGTTTTTCCCAAATGGCAAAGAAATCGCCCTGAACTGAACTGAGATCTGCTCCAGGGGCTCAGCAGCAGCACCAGAGCCAAGGGCAGGGTCTGATCCCAGCAATTCCCCTGCCAGGGGCACAACTCCTGCCCTGGGCAGGGTCTGATCCCAGCAATTCCCCTGCCAGGGGCACAACTCCTGCCCTGGGCAGGGTCTGATCCCAGCAATTCCCCTGCCAGGGGCACAACTCCTGCCCTGGGCAGGGTCTGATCCCAGCAATTCCCCTGCCAGGGGCACAACTCCTGCCCTGGGCAGGGCCCCAGCTGGAACAGAGCCCAGAGAGGGGCTGGGGTCTCCTCGCTGGGGATATTCCAGAGCCCTCTGGACACACTCCCGTGCCCTGTGCTCTGGGATGGCCCTGCTGGAGCAGGGAGTGGCACCAGTGACCCTCTGGGGTCCCTTCCACCCTGACCCATCTGGGATTCTGGGATTAACAAACCAAAATTTTCCAAATGTCTGGAGCCATCCCTATTTCCTGCCCTGGGTTCCCACTGGCTTGGGCATCTCTGGAATGCTCCCTGGGCTCCTAGGAATCAGGGAAAAGGGGAATGGAAGGCAGAAGCTCACCCAGGGTTTCTATTTGCTCCTTTTTAACCATTTCTAAACATTTTCCAGACAAAAATTACGATTTTTGGGAAGCTGGCTGTGCCTTTTGCCTCCATCCAGAGCTGCTCCTGGATCAAGATCCACGCTCCAATGTCAGATCTGTGCTCTAAGGAAAAGCTGTTCTGGCCTAGGGGAGGAGATGGGAGGCCCCTCCAGATCCCTCTCCAGCTCCGTCGGGATGGATGAAGCTGGGAATGGAAGCACAGAGGGTGGATGTGAGCCTGGAGGAGCCATTGGTGTAGCCGGGATCACCAACATTCCCGGCAGGATTGTGCCTGCAGCTGCCACTGCTTCACTGGCTTTTCATGGAACCAGCTGTTCTGAGCAGGAATTCTTAGGAATTTTCAGAAAAAAAAGGGGGAGAAAACGCCTTTTTTTGGCACAGACGGATGCTCTGATGAATGATGGAATCATGGAATAACCTGAGCTGGATTCACAGGGATCATCAGTCTAATTCCTGCTCCTGCATGGGACACCCCAAAATCCCACCCTGATCCCACTCTGAGCTCTGGGATGGATTTAAGAACCCACATTTAAAATCAAATCCTTTTCCCACCTCCTCCCCACGTCCTCCACTGGATCCTGGCTGGCACCTGATGCTCTCCAAGAGATTTTCCCAACTCTGCTCCTCAGCACCAGGACCTGGAAAATATTTCCATGGACACCGGAGCCAAACCTCACTTCTTTCCTTTTGGGAAAGACACAGAGCTGCCCCCTGACAAATAGGAAATATCATTTATATTCCCAAAATTCACTGCATTGAGGATTTAAGGAGGAACATCCCATAATTAGATGGGATTATCTATTATGGGAACATCCCATAAAAATGGGAACATCCCATTATTAGATGGGATAAACCCCCTTCCAAAGTCACTCTTCCCTGAGCTCCACCTCCATCCTGGATCCGGTCACAAACCTTACCTGGCGTTCCTCCATGGATTGGGCGGGAATGTGAAGTTGATCAAAGGAATCCTGCTGGAATTCTTGCTTGGGAGAAATATTTACAAAGGTGAGGAAATCCCAGGCAGCTGGGAATTTCTCTAGAAGAAACCAGAGAGTGCCACTTGTCTTCGCTGGAGGCTGCTGGCAGTTTGTTTTCCAAGAGCAAATCCTGCCTCAGGCCTGACCAGGAAAAGCAATAAAGGCTTCAGTTTTTAGGGAGGAAAAGAGAAATGGGAATGTGAAAGCTGTTGGGAGTTGTTTTTTTCTTTTTCTGAATAATTTTTTCTTTTCAAGAGAACAGAAAATATCAACTCTGCTGTGAGGAAAGGCTGGGAGAGCTGGGAATGTTCCCCTGGAGAGGAGAAGGATCCAGGGGGAGCTCAGAGCCCCTTGCAGGGCCTGAAGGGGCTCCAGGAGAGCTGGAGAGGGACTGGGAACAAGGGAGGGAGGGACAGGAGCCAGGGAATGGCTTCCCAGTGCCAGAGGGCAGGGATGGATGGGATCTTGGGAATTGGGAATTGCTGGCTGGGAGGGTGGGGAGGGGCTGGTCTGGAATTGCCAGAGCAGCTGTGGCTGCCCCTGGATCCCTGGCAGTGCCCAAGGCCAGGCTGGACATTGGGGCTGGGAGCAGCCTGGGACAGTGGGAGGTGTGGCTGGGGGGAACTGAATGGCATTTATGGTCCCTCCCACCCCAAACCATTCCATGACTCTTTGGTTCCATGAGAATTCCATGAATTAATGACCAAACCCTGCTTAAAAAAAAACCAAAAAAAAGAACAAAAAAAAAAAAAAAACCAAAAACAAAAACCAAACAAAAAAAAACCCNNNNTTAAAAAAAAAACCAAAAACCAAAACCAAACAAACAAAAACCCCAAAAAACAAAAAAAAAACCCAAACAAACAAAAACAAACAAACAAACAAATAAAAATCCAAAAACTGTAAACTTAAATTCACCACTTCTCTCTATGTTTCCCCATTTCAGAGGAAGGAAAAAGCCGGGCATGCTGGTTCTGGAAAAAAACTCTTGGTCATGGAATGATCACCCCAGACAGCACCAGGAACCTGGGGAAGGAAATCTCAGGAGCAACGCTGGGAAAGAAACAGGACTTGCCTATGGACCAACCATTCCCACTTCCAAGGTTTGGCACTCATGAAATATTCAGAGCTTTCCAAGCGGGTCCACAAAAGGATTTGAGGGAAGTTTCCAGTCTGAGGCCACGCGTGAATGGCTCATTCCCATTCCTCTGGGATTGTTTTCCTTCCACTCTAAGTAAGGATGGAATAATCAATTTATGATGAAGTTTGTGCTGTCCAATATTCCCAGTAATTCAATTTGCCAGCTGGGAGCATCCGAGTCATTAATCACCCGTTCTGTGCTTGATGCTCCTTTAATATTTAACACCAGGAGAAGGCATTTGTTTGTTTAGCGGTGTCAGGGACAAACCAGCTGGGATGTCAATCCAGCCCAGATGAGAGAAATGAAAACATCCTTTAAAACCTCTTTAAAAAGGAGTCTGTTTGTCCAAAGGAAGAAGAGCCACGAGGCAGAGGGAATAAATCAAGTCAGGCTGAAGCTTCAGAAATGAGAGGGGCAGAAGAGAAGAGCCCCTGTTCCTTTGTTGGTGCCCGGGACAGATTGTTTTTGGGGCTGTGTTGGTTAAAACTGGATTTAGATGCTTCTTCTGAGCGGAGAAACAGCAAAATTTTATCTCATTTTGGGCCCCATATGACAAGAAGGACATGGAGGGGCTGGAGCATCTCCAGGGAAGGGAACAGAGCTGGGAAGGGGCTGGAGAATTCCTGAGGGAGCTGGGAAAGGGGCTCAGCCTGGAGCAAAGGAGGCTCAGGGGGGACCTTGTGGCTCTGCACAGCTCCCTGACAGGAGGGGACAGCCGGGGGGGGTCGGGCTCTGCTCCCAGGGAAAAAACTCCAGGAGCAGAGGCAACAGCCTCAAGTTGCAGCAGGGGAGATTTAGGTTGGAATTTGGGAAAATTCCTTCCTGGAAAGGGGGGTCCAGCCCTGGCACAGCTGCCCAGGGAGGTTTGGAGTGCCCATCCCTGCAGGGATTCAATTCCCTGTGGATGTGGCACTTGGGGACCTGGGGCAGTGGTGGCCTGGGCAGTGCTGGGGAATGGTTGGAGCCCATGATCTTCAAAGGCTTTTGCACCCTAAACAAATCCATGATTCCATGATTCTTCCTCCTCAATTTGTGAGTGAAATCCCACCCTTCCCTTGCAAGATGCAGGAAGGCTCTGAGGAGCTCTTTTGTTCCTGCCTCCCTTTATTCCGGGCAAAATCCAGCAAATCCCATGGGATCAGAACAAATGATATTGGCCCATCAAAAACTCTGTGGCACAAACAGCTGATATTCCCAGAGCTGATATTCCCTGTGCCCTGCAGGACCCCACTGGGGACATTTTTCCACTCACAGTTGGGTCCTCCAAGGCTGGTGTTGGGCCATCTCCTTCCCTGAGGTTCACCTGAGGACAGCCTTGGCATGGAGCTGAGGTGAAACCACAACTCAGCTTTAATTAGCTCCGCTCCAGACTTTATTATGGATTGGGAATGCGAGCCAAGCCCATCAGGAGCTGTGTGAGGGAGCCCAGGCTGATGTATGGGGCAGTAAAATGAGTAACACCTTCCAGATCCCACAGCAAACTGCGGAAGGGCTGCCATGAAGGATCCCGAGGGATATTCCTGCAGGAAAACATCTCCATTGTCCCACAGTCTGTCCAGGTGTGGGGTGGAGGATCTGGGCCAGAGGAAGGAGCTGATCCCACAGCCTGCTCTTGTGGAAGGGGTGTAGGAGCCCCGGAGTTCAGGGATGTGCATCCCAAATACCCACAGCTGGATGGAGCCATCCAAGGATTGTTGATGAAAATCTGTGGGGAAAAAAAAACCCAGGAGACAGGGACCATATGGAGTCAGGGCAGCACTTTTCTGGGAATGACATCCCTGGTCTGGCTCCTGGAGATCAGCGCATTCCAGCACCGGGCAGGATTGAGGCTGGGAAGTGCCCATGGACTGGAATGGGATTGAGACCATCCCAGACTCCAAAGCCTCCGACCCATCCCCAAGAAGGTCTGGAATAATGGACTGAGCACAAGAACTATTTTTTCCCTCAGGATGGGGAAAACTCATCCCTAAAAAGGTGCCCCCAAATCCCAGGAGGTGCCCCAGGACCCTGCACCTCCCATCAGCTGGATCAGCGCTGGAACCATCACTGGAGATCTCCCTTTCTCCCATTTCCCCCTCTCTCTTTTCCCTTTTACCCCACTCTTGATCCTAATCCCACTTCCATGGGCACATCCCAGGAGACTGGGGACAATCCAACACCAATTTCCATCCCAAGTGTATAATTTACTAATAAAACTTTGGAATCTTTTGTGGAATTTTTTTTCAGCCCTTTCAACCACAACCATCTACAAACCCTGGGTGCCTCCTTCCCTTTAGGGATGGGTTGCCAAAGCTCTCCCTTGGAATGGGATGGGCTTGGAATGGGATGGGCTTTAAGGTCCCTTTCAACCCCAACATTCCATGATTCCATGATATATGGACACATAGAGTGGTAGTTGACATTTAATTCCAAGGGAAAAGGAGGTTTTGGTGACTATTTCCCCCCTTTTTGTCTCCCTTTGTGGAGGCTGCTCCGGTGGAGCTGGGTGAGGGCCATTCCAAAGAAAACTAGAAGGAGAAGGGAAAAAAACCAGTAATAAAACTCATGGAATATCATTAACAGGATAGGTTGAACCACAGGGAACACATCCAGAAAACAAAGGAAAACACACAACCCCTGGTAGAGTAAAATGAGGCAAGAAACAGGGGCACTTAATGTTCTCCACTTCCAATTAAAATCCCTGGGAAGAACCACGAGAATTCCTTAATTCATCGTTAAACTCTTCTAAATATTCCCACTCCTTCTATTTTGTTCTTTATCTGGCAGATTCCTTGTCATATTAGCAGCCGTGTGAATTATAATGTATTATTTGGAAACCTCGATTTAACAATTTCTCTGTAATTAGTCCTGAAATTTCGAGGTTTTTACGGTTATTTGTAAGGTTGGATTAAATGACTCATCCTGGATCTGCCTGTAAAAATATTCCCTGGAGATGTTACCTCTAAAATCTGGAGCCACAGACATCCAAAGGCAATAAAAGCCTGAAGGAGCAGGGAAAATATTTCAAATATAAATATTTCAAAGTAAAACTCACTTTGAGAAAAACCTGTTTCCCAAAGGGTTTCCCTCCGTTTGGGTCTTTTGGATTGATTAAGACACGGATAAATAAATTGGAATTGTCAAGCTCCTGTGTAAATCTCCCAGATTTATATCCAAAAAAGAGATTTTCCCATTTTTCCTATTAGGGGAAAAGCTTTTCCTAATGAAATAGCCCACCTGCTTCTCCAGGCTAATCCTCTCTGTGGATTTTGAACTGTAAACATGGGGAAATTCCATCAAAACCTGCCGTGGGAAATGGTCTTTGTGCCTTTTCCAGCTCACATTCCCCTTGCCTGGGAATGATGAAGTTGTGGATGAAACGAACTCAAGGAAAAAACTCTTTCAATCCTATCAAAACAAAAAAAAAAAAAAGGGATTCCTGATGTCCCCACTCGCAGATGGTGGGAGCAGAGAGGGGGGAATCGTGGAATCATGGAATATCCTGAGTGGGAAGGGATCGTCCAGTCCAACCCCTGGGCCTGCACAGACACCCCAATGATCCCACCCTGTGCATGCCTGGAGGAGTTGTCCAAACGCTCCTGGAGCTCTGGAATAAGGAAAAGGTCCAAGTCCTTCTGCTGACCCTTTACTGGGACAATTGAAGAAAAGCCCAAAAATGTAACGTGGGACATCACTGGGAAGAGCTTCCTCTCCATCCAGGACGTGGGACACCAATTCCTCTCCAGGAATGGTCTCTGGTAGGATGCACTTGGGAAGTTCCAACCAAGGCACCCCTGGGGTCCTGCTCATTTCAGTCATTTAGGGCTGGGAGAGATTTGCTGCACCCCCAGAGGCCCAGATCCCTTGGGATTATGGATGAACCTTTTGATCTGGAGCAAAGGAGGCTCAGGGGGGACCTTGTGGCTCTGCACAACTCCCTGACAGGAGGGGGCAGCCAGGGGTGGTCGGGCTCTGCTGCCAGGGAACAGGGACAGGAGGAGAGGGAACGGCCTCAGGCTGGGCCAGGGGAGGTTTGGGTTGGAAACTGGGAAAATTCCTTCCTGGAGGGGCTGCCCAGGGCAGTGGTGGAGCCCCCATCCCTGGAGGGATTTCAAATCCGAGCGGATGTGGCACTTGGGGACATGGGGCAGTGCTGGCCTTGGCAGTTCTGGGGAATGGTTGGACTCCATGATCTCAGAGGACTTTTCCACCCTAAATAATTCTATGATCCTATGAGCAAACTCCGTCCCTTTTGTGTGAAAATTCCTAACAAGGAAGACAAATATGAAAAAGTCCGGAATTTGCCAAACCTCTGGAAATTGCCAATGCTGACCAACAGCCAGAAAGAAACAGGCAAAGGCCATCCTCATCCCTTTTGTTGCAATTCCACCTCCCAGAGCTGGAGAACAGATCCCACTTCCCGTATCCCACCCTCTCCCTATTCCAGTGGGAAAGCAAGGAGCAGCTTCCCCGTTGTTCTTGGCACATCCCATTATGGGAATGAACACAAATCATCAAATTATACCTCCCTTAATCACCCAAAATAATGCTCCACACCACGAGTTCCCCCATTAAAACCCACAGCCCGTTTGCTGAGCCGAGAGCTCCGTGTGAGGAATGACATTAAAATCCGTCCCCGGCTGGGAATAAAATTTAAAACTCCCCTGGTGTCTCCCTATCTACAGAACAAACACCAGGGGAAGGGATTGATGGTAGTGGATCCGTGTGGATGGTGGAGTTGGAGTTGGGACTCAAATCCAGCGGATCAGGAGGGCTTAATAGGGAGGGAAGCTCGTCTCTGTCACCATTTATTGATTGGGGACACAGCGGTGTCACCTGCTGACAAAGGAAATTATTTCCTTGGCCACGGCAGCCGGAGGAAAGATCCTGCAGGTGGCTGGATTTCAGCTGGGTTTTAATTCACCGTGGAGGAGGAGGAAAGGGAATTATGTTGGGAAGTTTCAGGGAGAAGGGAACAGCACATGGCACATCCCAGTGAGGAGCCACTTGCTTTTCCTAAAAACAAAAAATGGGATAACCAGGAGCTCAGCCAGTGGCACTGGGCTTGAGGCAGCCATGGTGTGGCCACCAGGCCCAGGGCAGTGACGTGCCCTAAGCTGGGGCACCTCAAATCCAGGGATCAGTTCTGGGACCCTCCCAACAAAACATTGAGGGACTGGAGCATGTCCAGGGATGGGAACAGAGCTGGGAAGGGTCTGGAGAATTCCTGAGGGAGCTGGGAAAGGGGCTCAGCCTGGAGCAAAGGAGGCTCAGGGGGGACCTTGTGGCTCTGCACAGCTCCCTGACAGGAGGGGACAGCCGGGGGGGGTCGGGCTCTGCTGCCAGGGAACAGGGACAGGAGGAGAGGGAACGGCCTCAGGCTGGGCCAGGGGAGGTTTGGATTGGATATTAGGGAAAACTTCTGCATGGAAAGGGTGGCCAGGCCTTGGAACTGCCCAGGGCAGTGGGGGAGCCCCCATCCGTGGAGGGATTTCAAATCCCTGTGGATGCGGCACTTGGGGACATGGGGCAGTGGTGGCCTGGGCAGTGCTGGGGAAGGGTGGGACTCGATCATCTCAGAGGATTTTTAAATAATTCCATGATTTTCAGCACATCCACACATTCCTTTTCCTCCCTGCTTAAGCAAAAGAGACACAGGGGAGCAAGAACTCTGAATTCCCAATCCGACAGAAGAGCAGAGAATCTTCCAAACTCCAGTGGTTTGTTTTGATTACGGGTTCTTTTTCTATAGACTGTAAATGCAACCCACAAAGGGTCATGAAACTCAAGGAAATCCCACCTGGAAGTGCCTGGTGGTTGTGGAAAGAATTCCCTCTTCATCCTTGGAAGCAGCGGATTCCCTGGATTTTCAGCAGTGTGGGAGAAGCTCAGCAGCATCACAAGGCCGGGAGGGGGCTGCAAGGTGGTGAGAAAGGAACGGTGCCAGATGACAGCAAAGCCTTTTCATGACCCTAAAAGCTTAGGAAAGGAATTCCAAACGGATTTAGAGGTGTTCTTCTCTCTGGAAGAGCAAGGAATAATCAAATTGTTATTCCAAAGAGGGAGTGGATGGTGTTTGACACGATGGACTCGGGGTTTGCCCTCCTAATCCCTCTCAGGTTGGCTGCCACTTGTGGGAGAGTGTCCAGGTGGGATTCGGGAGATCTCAGTCCTGGAGGAGGGGACGGCAAAGCTGGAGGGGCAAAAGGGAAGGAATGTGTGACTCCGGAGGGATTGAAACAGGAATAAATTTGCTCCAGTGCACAAAAATTAGGATATTCCGTGTGTTCCTGAGGGTTGGAGTTTAAGGAGTTTTTTGCTTGTTTTGCATCTCAGTCCCATCTGCTCTGTCCCACTTCAGGAGGATTCAAGGAGAAGGAACAACCATTCCCAACCTTTCCTCCCATTCCCAATCAGCTCCCAGATCATCCATAAACAAAGTGCCAAATCCGATCCTCATCTTCCAAGCTCATCCCTCGGTTTTACTCATATTTTTGGAAAATATCATAAAACATGGAAGGCAGGTGCCTTTGTGTTGCACCAGGGGCTCCCAGGAACTAGATAAAATTCCATCTGGACCACATTTTTCCCTCTTTTTCCTGACTGCATTTTACACTAAAGGACTCCTGCTGTGGCCTGAAGCATCTGCAAGGTGTTTGGACAAATAAATTTTGGAGAAGAGGTTGCAAGGTGTGGATTTTCATGGAAAAAACAAGTGGAAGGTCATTGCTGGAATTTTTTGCCTCTTTTTTTTCTATATTTGAGGGAGTTTGGCCAGTGTTGGATTCTTTCCTATGGAAGCACAGTCTCATCACAGCCTGGTGGAAATAAACAATCACAGAAAACTTTGGAATTCTGAACACTTTTCCTTTCTAAATTTCTTACATCTCTCCATAAAACTGAGCTCTGCAGGGCATTGTTTTGGGGGGGAAAAGGAGTCAACACAACCATTGGATACCAGGTAGATTCTGACTGGGAATGTCTGGTTAATTTGAAGTCACTGGGGAAAAAAAAAATCCCTAAAAATTCTTGGCATTTGAGAAATAAATGACGATTCTTGTTAAAAATTTATGGTCAAAAGATTATTGGCTTTGAGTTTGGTTGTTCACAGCTGGAGCCTCTGAGTCCTGAAGTCTCAAACCCTTCGGCAGAGCCAACTCCTCGCTCTTAACCTCAATTTATTGGTGAAATAATGAGCTCGGGTTAAAATATTCCAAACGGAAGGACACGTGGAGTTCTCCCTTTTCCAGCTCCACCACGCTCATCCCTCTCTCCAAAAGATCATTTTGGGTGGACAAGGACAGTTTTTCATCTGTCAATCCCATGTTTTGCTGCTTGAATTCCTTGGCCAAGGCACGGTCTTGGCTCTGGGTCTTCCCAGGTCCTGCACGTTGGGTATCCAAAGCTGACAGGTTTTCCTGGCCCAATTCCCATCTCCTGGAGTGCTGGGGTCAGACTGGCTCTGCAACAGCCTTTTGGCACATCCTGGTGCTTTTTGTGGGAAACAGGAGGTGAAGAGACAGATTTTAATCACTGGACGTGCACTAATTGACATCACTTGTGTCCTAATTGGGAGAGGGAAAGGATCTGGTTATGGACATTCCAGGAAGAAAAAAGCCTGGATTTTCCCAGCCTTTTGGAAATCATAAAGCTCCTTTTCCTTTTTTGAACCTGACAAAAAAATGGAATTGTAAGAGAAGAACTTTGTGATGTATAAAGTGATGAAAACCCTAAATGCTCACCTTGGAATTCCTTAGAATCCCTGCATTATCCATGGAGCCCAAGAGCAGGTTTGGGATATAAATAGGGCTCAGTGGGAGCTTTCAAAAGCAGCTTGTTCAGTGGAGGGAAGCTGCCAAAACCAGAGCCTTTTCCAGGGATTTATGGGGTTTGACAAGTTCCAGGTGGGATGGGAGGTCAGGAGGTTTCCCAGCAGCTGACGGAGCCACCAGAAAATGAGGAATTTGTTTCCAAGTGTCTGCTTGACCTGATTCCCACTGAAAACATGGATTTGACTTGTTCTTCTCACAGGAAAGCCAAGCTGCTCCTGCTCTGGTGAGTACTGCACACTTGGAAAGGTTTAACAAGGAATCACGGAATGGTTTGGGGTGGAAGGGACCTTAAATCCCATCCAGTCCCATCCCCATGGGCAGGGACACCTCCCACTGTCCCAGGCTGCTCCAAGCTGGATCCATCCTGGTCTTGGACACTGCCAGGGGTCCCAGGGCAGCCACAGCTTCTCTGGGCACCCTGTGCCAGGGCCTCTCCACCCTCCCAGCCAGGATTTCCTAATTCCCAATATCCCATCCATCCCTGCCCTCCGGCAGTGGGAAGCCATTCCCCCTGCTCCTGTCATTCCATTCTCTCGTCCAAAGTCCCTTTCCATATTTTGCTACCTAATAATAAAAATGGCTTAAAAATGAAATTTTGCTTTGCCTGTGAAGGATGTGGTGCTGTCCCTGGGGGAATTTCCCTTGCAAGATTCCCACTTTTCTGCTGAATGTGAAATCTCAGATTAGAGGGAAACATTGAGAGATTTTGTCATCCTTGTCAGGAGCAGAGAGTTCAACTCTGGGCTCTCAGAGCTCCAAAGGGTGGGAAATAAGAGGGAACGGCCTCAGGCTGAGCCAGGGGAGGCTCAGGGTGGACAGCAGCAGGAATTTCCCCATGGAAAGGGTGCTCAGGCCTTGGAACTGCCCAGGGAGGTTTGGAGTGGAGCCCATCCCTGGAGGTGTCCAAGGAATTCCTGCAGGTGGCACTCAGAGCTCTGGGCTGGGGACAGGGTGGGCATCGGGCACAGCTTGGACTCAATCTGGGAACTCTTTTCCAGCCTCAGAGATCCTGGGATGCAGTGAAATGTGCACTTGCTTTTCTTCCCCAAGTCCTTCAATATTCAAAAAGAAGCTTGACAAAAACGTGCCAAGAAATATTCTGTGGAGGTGCTTCCAAGGGAAAAAAAAAAAATCCACATTGCAGAAGAGCTGCTTACAGAATATAAAATACGGGATCATTAAAGGAAGAGCACATGGATCTCTCCTGTTTTCCTTGAGGTCCCAATCCATCAGGCAATTCCTCGGGAGGGAAGCACATTCCAAACTTTCTGGATGTGCTGCTGTCTGGCTGAATACAGATGGACTTATCCATGTGCCTGGACGCTTTGCTCGGCAGGTTTCTTAATTAGAGGAGTTGTTTAAAATTGGTCCTGTGGTGATTGATTTGCCATCCTTTCTCTTGGAACCAATGGATTTCCAACTGGTGAGAGGCAGCCGCAGCTCAGCAGGTTGCAAAATATTAATTAAAGTCACACTCGTGCAAAATGTTCCCTAAAGGGAAAGAAATCCAGGTGGGAGAAGCCACTTGTGGGAGAAGCCACAGGAAAAATTCTTGTGTAAATCATCTCAAAACCACTGGGGTGATCAGGAAATAAATTCCAGGATAAATTAACTGATCTCTTGGCTTTTTCCCATGGAAGTTATCGATGGTAGTTCCTAAATTGTGCCTGGATTTCCTACCCTAGACAGCAGGGAATAAATGCTGGAAGTCCCTAATCTCCCACCAAGGGCAATCCTGTGAGGAAATGTCACCCTACCTCCGTGGCGGCTCAGTCAGAAAGTCATGGAATTGTGGAGTCATGGAATCATGGAGTCATGGAATCATGGATTCATGGAATCATGGAGTCATGGAATCATGGAATGGTTTTGATTGGAAAGGACCTTTAATTCCACCTCATTCCACCCCTACCACGGGCAGGGAACCTTCCCCTGGAGATGATGGCCATGAAGGACATGGACACCCCTCACCAGTGGGGGGTGAAGTCTCCCAGGGCGATTCCGAACCCGCCAGCGCCAAAACCTCCTTCCCACCCCCAGCCATTTGCATATTCCCCATTTCCTATTGGACGAGCCGATTTCCATCTGCTCGAGTCGTTATTTTGCTTTTGAGAAATTAAGCCATCACCTTCCCAATTTTCATTCCTGTAATTTATTTTTATGAGGCGACTCTGGAAAGGGCAAAAATAATGAATATTTTGAAATATGTGGAAGGCAGAGCTGTGTGTTCCCAGAGAGCCGTGCAGGAGAGGCAGCAATAATCCTCTTTTTTTTGGGGAAGAAAGAAATATGAACATTCAAATATGTTTCTAGTAGCACTAGAAAATGTGGGAAAATTGCCATGGGAGGTTTAGGTTGGATATCAGGAAAAGGTTCTTCCCACAGAGGGTGCTGGGGCCCTGGAAAAATTACCCAGGGAATGGACACATTCCCAAGGCTGTCAGAGCTCCAGAGTGTTTGCACAACACTTTCAGGGATGCACAGAGTGGGATTGTTGGGGTTTCTGAGCTGGATTGAAGGATCCCTTTATGTTTTTCCCACTCAGGATATTCCACAATTCCATGATACAAATCCTAATGCCCATATTCCACCATCAAATCTTGGGCTGGAATTTTTAAATGCTTTTTTTTTTTTTTTTCCCCTTGTTCTCCCACACCAGACAGACAAAACAAAGAATTCTTTTACTGTGGGGGTGGGGAGGGTGGGGATGGAATTCCCAGAGAAGCTGTGGCAGCTCCTGGATCCCTGCAAGTGTTCCAGACCAGGCTGGATGGGGCTTGGAGCACCCTGGGATAAGGGAAGGTGTCCCTGCCAATGGCAGGGGCTGCAACTGGATGATCCTGAAAATTCCAAACCATTCCATGATTCTTTTTTAGGATTAAAGTTCACAGATAACTACAGCAACGTTCCCCCTTCCTGTCGGGAAGATCTGGTTGGATTAAGGAAACAATCCCATTTTGGGAACCACACAAGACAGTGAGAAGAGCCCAGTAAAAGGAAGGGATCTGGATTCCCTGGAAAAGTTGTCCCTGAATTAACAACATTTTAATGTGGTGGAATGCAGAGACCAGGAAGGGGAAATGTTTATATGGAAGTGATATTTTCCCCGATTTTCCTTCAGTGGCCGTAGGAAACCAAATAATGCAGCGCAAGGAGGGGAGGAAGAAGAGGGGCACAACATGGGGTCGGTGGGGGAACGGGAATGCAGGGAACAATATTCCCTCTGTCCGGAGCACCGCTGTAAGAGCGGGTCCAGTTTTGGCATCTGCGCCCCGACAGGAGGTGGATCAATGGGAATGTCTGCACGGAGCTGCTGTCAGGGGGCTTTTGCAGACACTGAAAGCATTCAGGGCCTGAAAAAAACACAAATTCCTCGTTAGCTTGAGCACAATGTCCAAAGGATCCGGGAAAGGGCAAAACCATTCCTCTTCCTGAGCTGCTCTTTAATTCAGGAATCCGACAGCTATAAATAAACAACAGCAGAGCTGCACCAGGAGAAAAAAAAATGAATGTTATTGTTTTAATTTGGGGTTTTTTATTATTTATTATTCTTTTTTCTTTTTTATGGAGGATTTTGGAATTGCTCAGGACGAGATGTAATCAAACCCTCCCAGAATCCAAACCTATCCCAGACATCTCTCCAGAAGCAGGTTTGGCTTTGGATGCAGAGCAGAACACTTCATAGCAGCCACTGTGGCAATTTCTCCCCCAAGGTGCTGATCAGACCCATCATCCCAAAAAATTTCTTCATAGAAATGTTGTCCAGCATTGGAAATGATGCCCAGGGAAGTGGGGGAGTCCCCATCCCTGGAAGTGTTTAAAAATCATGTGGATGAGGTACTTGAGGACATGGTTTAGTGCTGAACTTCCTGGTGGTTGTGGTTGATGGTTGGACTTTATCTTGGAGATGTTTTCCAACCTCAACAACTCCACGATTGTATCAGTCTGATCCTGGTGGTCCCTCCCAGATCCAGCCCAGGAATCCTCCTGGCACTGGTGGGTTGGGATGTGAGGCCACCAAGGTGAGGTGATTTCCTGGCTCTCCGTTTGTTCCATGAATATTTTATAGAGCAGCCTTCTGGTTGGGATACGAGAGGTGGAACTTCATTCCCAGCAAATTTCCCTGGACAAACAGTGCAATTCCAGAGCCTCAACACCAATCACAAAGGAAAGCACTTCCAAAAGATCCCTTCCAAACCCCCAGGCTGGAGATTCTTCACTTCCCCCACACTGTTCCCTGCAGAGGCACCTCCCAGCAGTGCCATCCTCCCGGGATCATCCTAACGGAGATTGAGGGATCACTTTTGTCCCCAGAAGTGGCAGCCGTGACCTGCAGCGAGCAGGGACACGATTAGCAGGTGAATTCCCAAAGACCTTTGGTTTCCTGTAATTCCCGTGTCTGCCCATGCTATTGGATTGAGGAGCTAAAGGCAGTTCCCAGTGGCTTTTAATTTTATTTCATGAAGAAAAGAGCTGATTTCATGGTGGATGAGGCTTTTCATAGGGACCAGATTAAAATCAAAGATAATATGATTTAAAGAAGCTTTCACTTCCATTTCCAGCAGCATTTCCCAGCAGGAGCTTTGCTTTTCCTGCTCCTTCCTGGAGATTATGAATAAAAACTGAGGAGCTGTCGGAAAAGACAATGGAAGTTTGCAACAACAGGGAATTTTTGAGTCATCTTACATCATATTTGTGAGCCATAAATTATTTTTATTTGATTCTTTATAGAGTTCCAGGAGCTGCAGACTCTCCTGTGCAGGGTTCCAGAGTATCCCATAAAAGCAACGCCTCCTGCCCTGGAATAAAGCACCTGTATCCCAGCAGGAACAAAATTCCTCCCAGGTGAGTTCTGGTACACGGATCCAAGGTAAAAAGACATTCCAATTTTTTTTACCATGGCAGGAATTAGGTGACAAATCTGTTAATTTCTGTTTTACTTGGATTTTCTATCCAGGATTTTTAGATTCTGGCTTTATTTCATCTCATTGGGGTGAGAAGCTGTCATTGCCCCACCTCTGGAAGTATCCAAGGACAGGTTGGATGGGACTTGGAACCACCTGGGATAGTGGAAGGTGTCCCTGATGAGATGACATGGGCTTTAATGTCCTTCCAACCCAAACCATCCCATAATTCCATGTTTCAGGATATTAATTTAGCCCAGTGCCTCCTGGATGTCTTTCTTCTTTAATGTCCAGGGATTTTTCCCAAGGGAAGGAATGTGGGTGCAGTTTTGCTTTTTCCCAAACAGGGAACATTTCAGCTGGGAGGGCTCTTCCGTTGATCCCTGGTGTGGTATCACAGCACCACAGGGTGCGAATTCCTCGGAAATGAGGAACCCCTCAGTGTGCTCTGCAGGCTCAGCTTTTGTAAAACCAGGTTTGAGACCAACTTAGACACAGGACTAAAATTAATTTTTTTCCCTGGGGAGGGAACATTTTAAATGCTGCCGAGTCCACTTCCCATTTCCTTGCATAACAAACTTCAAAAAACACTGGAAACAAATTTTAAAATTCCTGTGAATTCCTGCAGTTGTCATACTGTTTTCTAAATCTGATCCTGGTGTTTTTGGAGCAACATTGCCCTGCATGAGCTGCAAAAGCGATTTCCCATTTATATCCCTTCATCCATCCCTCCCTCCCTCCCTCCATCCATCCATCCCTCCACCCATCCACCCATCCATCCATCCATCCACCCACTTCCATTCCCTGGGCATCTCCCCACGTTCCTTGTGGTTTTTTTTCCTGTCAGATTGATCCATGCAATAACTCAGGAGACACAGAAGGGCAGATTCCTCCACAAATAGCTCACAAATGATGAGTAAATCCTTCGGGAAAATTAATTAGGATGATATGAAACAGAGATCATTTATTTTTATTAATTCATTTGAGGGAAAAAAATGAGCAGGTTTAATTTTGGGATTAAAAAATAAATAGTAAATAGTATTAAAAAATAAAAGTAAATAGTGACAACCTCATTGGTGTAAAGACTTACACATGGACAGAGCTTTCCAAAATAGGGAATTTTGTGGAGATGGGCACAGATTCCATTGTTCCCAGTGTGATATCCTTTGGATCTTTCCCTGGATGTCACACAGATAAGAATTTCAGGCCCTTTTCCCCATGAAGAATTCCCAGCACAGCCCTGCTCTGCAGCATGAAGATGTTCAAGGACCAAAGAGACACAAAAAAATCCCCAAAACCAAAAACCAGCATTAAAAAAAAAATTATGAACTCCTAAAATGAGTCCATCTGCTGGCTCCTAAAAGGAAATTTATATCCTTAGGAAAAGCCACTCAGGTTTCAAAGGACGCAGAGATCATTTATTACTTCTTGCCTTCAAGTAAAAAGTGGTTTATGGCATCTTCCTCTTCCCACCTTTAGTTCCTTGTGGGAACAGGGCAACAGCTGATATTTATGGGCATTAACGGGATCAGGAAAGGAATTGTTCTTGATCTCTCCCTTGGAAATTTGATGGGATTCGCAGTAACTTAATTGGAAAAGAGAGAAATCAGATCAGAAGAGGCAGTTGACCTCTGAAACCATAAAGGAACCTCTTTTATCAGATGTCATGAAAGAGATGTTCTGAGAAGGAACAGTGCCGAGATTTAGGGGATGTTTTATGTTCCTTGCTCTGCTGGAGCTCCCGGGGACCCAGGTCAAGCCATAAATTTTGTGTTGCTCAGGTGATGATCCCCTCACTCCTCCACAATTCCCTCCTTTCTTGCTCCTCAGGATTCACTCAGCTCCCTCAGGATGTCCCCGATATCCGGTGTTTTCCACGGGGCCGCCACCACTCATCTTGTGCAGTTAATATCCAGGGGATTTTGGGAGCTGAAGGATGTGGAGGAGGAAAAGGGCGTGTGCAGAGTCCTGGGGCATCTCCCTGGATTTGGGGACACTTTTTAGGGATAAGTTTCCCGTCCTGAAGAGTTTGTCCCTTTCTATGGAAATCAGTTCTCTGCGCAGTCCCTTCTTCCAGACTTTGCTGGGAATGGGTCAGAGGCTCCAGGGGTTTGGGGTGGTCTTGATCCCCCTCCACAGTCACTTCCCGGCCTCATTCCTGCCCTGTGCTGGGCTGTGCAGATCTCCAGAATCCAGAAGAGGGATGGCATTCCCAGAAAAGTGCTTTCCTGCCTTTTCCAGCCACATCCTGCTCTTTCCAAAGGAGTGCTCCCAACAATCCTTGGATGGCTCCGTCTGGCTCCCTACTGCAAATGTGCCTCATCCTCTAATTTACAAGAGGGAATCACATTATCCCCTCATCTTGGAGCAGGAATTTGCATGGAATACTCGGAATAATACTGGGAATAGTAGGACATCACTGGGAGAAGTTCTACAAAAGAGTAAAAGAGAAATCCGTGAAGTTAAACAAGTTTGGGAAGCCGGCCAGAGGTGTCTCAAGGTGCACTACGGCAACTCCAGGACATGGAATCATGGAATTACACAGTTCTGGAGCTTGGAAAACCCTCAAAGACCATCAAGCCCTACCTACAACCCAGCAGGTTGGGCCAAGGCCACCACTACCCCGTGTCCCCAAGGGTCACATCTAAAGCACTGCATGAATGCTGGGAGGGACCAGAGGGAAAACAACCGGAAAAAATGGAAGGGATGGATCAGGATTGCTCTTCCACCATAATTACGGAATTTCCTAATACTTGCTGGGCAGGATTCCAATATTTTCTTGGGGAATACTGTCCGTGCCAGCAGAGCTGTGCTGAGTCAGCCCCCACCCCTGGGAGAGGACCCAAAGCAGGCCACAGTCATTCCATACCCAACCACATCCCATTAATCAGATGCCATTTAATTAATCGGAAAGATCCCTTGGATTAAATTCCCATTAGGGCCTTGCTGGAAGCAGTGACATTTCCAACGCTGCTGGACAACCCTGCAGCCTTCACAGATGGCAGCGCTGCAAAATTGGCCAAATATTTTGCCCACAACTGGTTGAACAAACCAAAATCCGTCCATTCTAATGAGCTGTGGAACGGCAGGGATGGAATTCCTGCCGGAACAGATTGTTCCTCACTCCGACCGACATATGCTGACTCTCCAACTTATTCCCTCTCTCTGTGCACCAGGCATGGAAATACAGCTGAATTCAGTCCTTTGACTGGGGCCATGAATCCACAGGTTCCCAAAGAAATCCACCGGTTGTTATGTTATTCAAATAAGTGGAATTTATTTTTCTCCGTTTCTGGGTTTTTATTAAAACACCTTTGCAGAGGGAAGTTATTAAAAAGCTTTTTTGAGTCATTCATCAATAAAAAACAGCAACCAAAATAAAAAAAGAAAAGCCACCCTGGGTGCTCCAGCACACAGAAATTCCTTGCAGTGACAAAGCTGGAACATAATTACTTCTCCATGTGCTGGGACGACTTTTTTATGGGAATCTGCATTCATCTGACTTGGAAATGACAAATTTCACCGTGCTTTATTAGGATGTGACTGCTCAATGACTGATGTGACAGGGACACGTGGAGCAATCTCAGCCTCCTAATGCAGCTCTGCTTTGTGATCTCCCAAATGGAGCTGCTTCCGCTGATCCCAGGGATCTAAAGGAATTTCAGGGTGTTGTGGTGGTTATAAAATTCCTAAAAGCTTGGGTAGTGATGTTTAAAGTGTTGCCATTGGCCTTTATAATATAATTAATTAAAAATATTAATGGGATAAGACCCCATAACAGCAGCAGCTTTTCCTAGTGGTGGATAAACACAGGGAAAAGCCATTTAATTTTGAAATGAGCTGGGAGCGGTGCAGAAGGATGGTGTTACATGGCCTGGAGGCCTTGGAAATCCTGGGATGTCCCAGCTGCTGTCCCCACATTCTCTGTGTGCTGGAGGAAACCCAAAAATGGGATGGGAGCAGTGGGAATCCCAGAGCTCAGCCCAGAGATGGGATGGGAGCAGTGGGAATCCCAGAGCTCAGCCCAGAGGTGGGATGGGAGCAGTGGGAATCCCAGAGCTCAGCCCAAAGGTGGGATGGGAGCAGTGACAATCCCAGAGCTCAGCCCAGAGGTGGGATGGGAGTAGTGGGAATCCCAGAGCTCTTCCCTTTGGATGGCTCTGAGCTGTCACTGCCTTGTTCCTCTCCCATCCAGGGCGGGGCACAGTTGAGGAAATTATTTCAAGTTGCACCAGGGAAGGTTCAGATCAGATTTTAGGGAAAATTTCTTCATGGAAAGGGTTGTCCAGCCCTGGCACAGGCTGCCAGGGAAGTGGTGGACTCACCATTCCTAGGAGTGTTCCCAAAATGTGTGAATGTGACACCTGGGGACACGGTTTAGTGGTGACCATGGGGGTGGTGCTGGTTGATGGTTGGACTTGTTGACCTTTAAGGTCTTTTCCAGCCTTAACAATTCCATAAATCTGTGATTCAGTTCAAAGGTGAGTTTAGCTGGAATGGCCCTTTGGATGTGGCTGAGTGGTGGCTTCAGTGGTGGTGCTTCCTGGGAACAAGGAATTCTTGGCCCTACCCTGGGCTGTGTCCTGTTCCTTTCCCTGGGGATGGGGCAGAAGGAAGAATTAGGGCAGCACAGGGGTGAAAAGATTTGGATTGAACTACCTGGAAATCAGATTTCCCAGAGAATTTGTGGGCTCCCCTGGATCCCTGGAAGTGTCAAAGGCCAGGTTGGACAGGGCTTGGAGCAGCCTGGAATAGTGGAAGGTGTCCCTGCCCATGGCAGGGGGTGCACCAGGATGGGCTTTAAGATCCCTTCCCACCTGAACCATTCCATGATTCCCTTGTTTCTATTTCATTCTCCAACCCCACACGGAGCAGGACATCCACCGGAACAGCCCCCAGGGGTTTGCAATTAAAGCAGAACAAAGATTCTGCAGGGAGCCAACACAAACCCTTTTATTATCCCAACTCTGCTCCAGGGAAATTCATCCCTTACTCAATTGAAATTTCCATTTCAGCTCCACCTGTAAAAGAGCGTTGGAATCCTCATTATTCAATTAGACAGAGACAGCAGCAATAAAATATTCCTTTTTTTGCAGCAGAAGCTGAATGATATTTCCTTGAATACCTGCAGCCATATTCCCTAATTGCTGCATCATATATCCTAACTGTATTATTCCTGATTTCCGAGTGTAAATAAATGTACTGCTTGGGATGATCATATTTCACACCAATTTATTTGAATGACATTAATGAGTTCTCTCCACCACTGAGACCTTGCTTGGAGAGCCGAGCTCTGTTTTCCTGCCCATAATTTAATATAAAAAAGGTTTCTCCCCATCTTGAATTACATTTAAATAAATAAATAAGCAGCAGCTCTGGGGATGCCTGAAAGGATTTAATTTTTAGTTATTTGCATTCCTGTTAGGAGCCTGCAATGACATTTTAAAAAAACCCCAATTTTCTTTAAAAAATGGAGACTTGGAAGTGATCTTGATACATCTGAAGGTTAAAATTGATAACAAGAGCCACTTTGCTGGGTCTTGTTAACAACAACTTTGCTGTTGGAATTCTCCAGCTCAATGTTGTAATAATTAAATTGGAAATAATTAAAGAGTTAAATTGGAAAGTGTCCACATTTTTTGATAATCAATATCCATATTTTATATTAATCAGTGCCTGGAATTAACACCGAGAGGCAGATTGGCCCTGAGGGGTCACATTTCAAATCCAGCATTTTTCCCCATTCATATTCCCTCTGGAAAACCCTCTGTGGGAATGCTGCTCCTTTTGGAAGTATCCTTATCACCAAGTGCTGGTGGCACCAATGGCTCGGTGACGTTCCCCGCTGTGCTCTGCTCCATCCAACCTGGCCTTGGACACTTCCATGGATGAAGCAGCCACAGCTGCTCTGGGAAATCCATCCCAGCTCATCACGGGGAAGAATTCCTTCCTGATAGCCAATTTAAATTTATCCTCCTGAAGTTTAATCCATTCCCCCTTTCCCTATCAAACCTTTGCAGCCAAACCCAACAGATCCCTCCTGGATGTCACTGCCCAGCCTCTGGATATCCACCAAAATCTGTCAGTGTGAATAAAAAAGCATCTCCCCAGATCAGCTCTTCCTTCATGGAATTAAGATCTTCCATAGAATTGCAATCCTTTATGGAATTAAGATCCTTCATGGATCCACGGGGCTGCTCCCCTTCCGTCGTTTCTCCCGACATTTCAGCAGGGGAGAACATCAACATTCCAGTGCCACCACCTGCCCACCGAAGCAGAGTTTATCTTCCACTTGATATTCCAGGAGTGCTTCTCCTTCCTTCGAGTGGCACAGTGCCACCAATCCATGCTGGAGCAAGCGGAGCTCCGAGGAATCGTCGGAGCCAACCATCCCTTCCGCGCGCAGCGGGCTCCCCAGCTGTCATTTCCCACTCCGTTACGATTCCATAAACTACCCCGACGCTGTCGTTATGCTCCCAGATTTGATCCCACTCCGCTGCTCTCCACAAATGGATCATTCTGGAGGTTGTGGCATTAACGGCGAGGAGTTTGTGCCAGGGGGTTGGGAATGGCTGGGATGTAACATCCGCTGGGAAACGTCGGGACAATTGATTCATTGCTGGAGACAGTGACGGAAAAGGCGCTGCTCGTTCACAGGTGAGAGGATCCGTAAAGCTTTAAATCCAGATTTATGACAGGAGGTGGATTTATTTTCCTCGGCCACGGGAATTGCAGCTTCCCTCCCTCTCTTTATGAGACATTTAATTAATCAGTCGCAATAAACACGTTCCAAACTCCTATTAAAGTCTGCATTAGTCTTGGTGCTTGCTCTGTTATGGATATTTGGGAGGGCAGATGGGCTCATTCCAGGGATGAGGCCTCTCCAGCAGAGCCAGGAGCACACAGGATTTGGGAAAAGGGGAAAAAAACCCCAAGGTGATGATCCTTGACATAGAAGGAAATGCTCTGCTCGCTTCTGTGTAGTGGAAAAGGGAGCTGTGGACATGGAATTCTGGGATGGAGGTGAGGAGAGGTGACACCACCAACAGCACAGGGTGGGGCTGCTTGTCCTTAAAATAGAATCATGGAATGGTTTGGGATGGAAGGGACCTTCAAGCCCATCCAGAATGGCAGAGGGAAGGGATAAATGGGACATTGGGAATTAGGAATTCCTGGCTGTGAGAGTGGGGAGACCCTGGCAGAGGTTTCCCAGAGAAGCTGTGGCTGCCCCTGGATGCCTGACAGTGTCCAAGGCCAGGCTGGATGAAGCTTGGAGCAACCTGGGATAGTGGGAGGTGTCCCTGGCCATGGGGATGGGACTGGATGGGATTTAAGGTCCCTTCCAACCCAAACCATTCCAGGATTCCATGGAAGGAGATGCAGACAAGGGAGAGTCCCTGAGCCCCATAAGCCAATCATATTGAATTCCACATTTACTGTTGGATTCCGTAATTCCCAGATTTGCTGCTCCAATTGTGGATCGGTGACCTGTAAATCAAACCACGGAAATTCTCAGTGGGAATGTGGCAACTTCTTTACAAACAAAAAAATATCATCAGAAAATAACGTGTGAGGGCAAATTCTCCTTGTGCTTCCCAGGTGTTTATCCCATTCCAGATTTTCTTCCCTATTTCCCAGGTGCTTCTGTGTCCGTGTGAAAGGAAAAGACGCGAAATGCAACCTGCCAGCCTGGTCTGACACAATCCCCGGCCACAGAGCTCTGCCTGTTCTCATCCTTGGGGATAAAAGGCAGAGAAGGATTTGGAAAATCAGCCCTGGATGAGGAGGGAGGAGCTTCTCCCTGGAGCATCCGCAGAAGATTCAGGAGTCACTTCCATGGAAGTGCAAATCCTCCCACTTCTGGAGCTCTCAGGGCTGGAATTGCTGCTCTCATTTCAGGCTCAGCAAACCACGTTTAATCCACCCTTCAGCTCTGGGAGAGTTTAGGGCTCCCTGGGCAGGGAAAGGACATCCAAGGTAAGAGAAAAATGCTGATGGATGGATTTTAAAGGAATATATTCCCAGGTTTCAGGGGCAGAGAAAGAATCCTTGGTTTGGGCTGTTGGATGAAGCATTATCAAATAGAAAACTTGAGCTGCCAGGTCAATAGCAGAATTTTCATTAAATTAGTGGGATAAATCTTCATTCCAATCAATCAGGAATATGATTTAAAGGTTTTCCATGGGAATTCGTGTCCTGGTGGATTCCAGTCAATCAAAAACAGGGTTTAAATGTTTGCCCATATCCTGCTCTCCACGCACAACACAAACAAATCACACACAACCAGATTACATTTAGGAATCTGATCCCTAAATTATAGGAAAAACCCAGAATATTTCAGTCTATCCAGGCATTTATTCCTACTCCAGCCATTTAAGGAAGGTGAAAATTCCATGTGCTGGCATCCCTTTAAATGGTTCCCAAAAACTCTTGTGGTGGGACTTGGCAGCTTTTTAAGAGACAGACACCAAGCAGGTGCAAATGGGAAACACTTCCCTGAAGTCTCAGATGTCCCTGAGTTCATTCCAGAGCAGGACTTGGATTATATTTGATCAAAAAACTGGGAATACTCGTTAATGGAGTATAATTTATCAAAAAGTGGGAATACTCGTTAATTTTCACTGTGCCAGATTTTACACTCATCCTTCAAAAACCAAAACCCTCCTAATTTCAAACACAAAAGGTTCACAAACTCTCGGAATGTCAGTCAAGTCCATCTGGGCAGGAATTTTTCCGCTTGGTTTTCCAGAGATGGAGAAGTTTGGCTGCCTCTGCACTGCAGCTTCCATGGAAAAACATGAGGGAATCTCCCGTTCTATTCACTGCATCATGGAAACTATCCCAGTCCTCAGGGAAGCAGGGAGGAAGGGTAAAAACTGAAAACTAATTTTAAACATAATTTTAAAAACCCCTCATTATTCCATGGGAGTGTTTTTGCCAGGAATATGAGGAATAAAGGAGAAAGGGAAAGGCAGGATCTAAAACTTCGTTGTGGCTGGGAACCAGCAAAGCAAGTTATCCCAATGTTTGGGCTTGGTTAAACTTCCAGGAAGGATAAGAACTGGACATCTCTGGAACTGGTGGGAAAGGAACTCTGCTAAGGATGGGGAGGAATTGGAAAGCATTTCAGGGATTTCCCAGTGCCACAAGGTTATATGGAAATACAAAAGGAATTGTGTGTAAAATTCGCTGGGATCAGCATCTGACTGAGGTGAAACAATTCCTGTAGCTGGGAAAGCTCCATTCCCTGCTCCCACATCACTGGCACAGGATTCTGGCTTTTTTGTACTCTGAATTCCCGGGGCTCCAGCAGCTTCTGGAGTTCCTCGAGTGATTTCAGCAAAATCACACTAAATTTGACATTTTCCTCAATATTCTTCCTCAGAAAGATTAGGAACACCCGGCTTTATCCTCGTGCCATAAGAAAGCTCCCAATCCCATCTTGTCCAATAATTGCTGGATATAATTTCCTGCCAGTTGCCCTCCTTGCTTTTGATCCCTTTGTCTGCTCATCCCATTACTCATTTTCTCCTCCAGGAACAGAACTGCCCACTTTAATTTCATTTCTATGCAGCTGATACCTGACTTGATTTCTTATTCCCTAAAATTCCGCCCTTCTGAGCTCTCCATGAACTTCCATGACCTTCTCCCATTAGGAAGAGAATACATCTAAATTTTGAGGAATCCTTCTCCTCTGTGCTGTTGACCCTCACTTTGCACTCCTGATTTGCACTTGTTCAGAACAAGGGGCTTTGTCTCTGGCAGCAAAGGCTGCCTAAATTCCATCTGGGATGAGCTAATCCTTTGGGAGAAAGCTCAGCTGGTGTGGCCTTGGCAAGATTGCTCTGAGTGGAAGCTGCCTGAGATGGATTTCCCAGGAAGTTTTCGTAAAATCCTGGAATGGTTTGGGTTGGAAGGGAGCTTAAAAATCCACTCCTTCCATGGGCAGGGACACCTCCCACTGTCCCAGGCTGCTCCCAGCCCCAATGTCCAACCTGGCCTTGGCCACTGCCAGGGATCCAGGGGCAGCCACAGCTGCTCTGGCAATTCCAGACCAGCCCCTCCCCACCCTCCCAGACAGCAATTCCCAATTCCCAAGATCCCATCCAGCCCTGCCCTCTGGCACTGGGAAGCCATTCCCTGTGTCCTGTCCCTCCAGCCCTTGTCCCCAGTCCCTCTCCAGCTCTCCTGGAGCCCCTTCAGGCCCTGCAAGGGGCTCTGAGCTCTCCCTGGATCCTTCCCCTCTCCAGGTGAACATTCCCAGCTCTCCCAACCTGGCTCCAGCCCTTGGAGCATCCCCGTGGCCTCCTCTGATCCTCCACTCCAACAGATCCACATCCCTCTTATCTTCTCAGTTTAATTCCACTCCGTTTATTTGGCAACTGAGGGTGTCCAGACATCTGCTAATTCCAGGTGTTGGATCCTGGAGATTTGTTGGATTGGAGGCTTGGTAGACTCAAGCAGGATCACAGAAAAAGCAACATTTCATCCTTGAGAAAAAAAATAAAAAAACCAAAAAAAACTTGGGAAAAAGATCACCTGCCCTGTCAGCTTTGAAGGAAATCATTCCTGGGAATGCCCAGATTGAAATCTGAGTGGGAAGAGAAAAGGAGATCAGAGAATCCAGGAATAGTTTGGATTGGAAGGGACCTTAAATCCCATCCAGTTCCACCCCTGCCATGGGCAGGGACACCTCCCACTGTCCCAGAGGGCTCTGATTCTTTGCTCTCTCAGAGCCATCTGGGAATTAACATGTGGTTTATCCCTCTAAAGAAATAAGGAAGCTCTGGGATTTTATAGGCCCAAGAAAATAAAATCAGATGAAAACTCCTCCCAAAAGGCAACAGGAATTTATTTGGAAGATGTTTGTACCACAAGCACGACAAGAAATTCTGTGTTTTCCAGGGATTTTGAAAGGTTTTGTGGAACATTTCCTCTGTTCCTTTAAAATTCAGGATGAATTTGACTTTGGAACACGTGAAGCTCTCCTGGAGTGACAGCCTAATCTCCTGTGTTTATTTTTCATAAATCCTGGACAAAGCCACAGCGGAATTTTTTTTTCTTGAAGTGCCGAACGGAATGATTGAACATCCGATATCCAGGAAATCAAACCTTGGGAACGAGTGGAAAACACGGAAGGGTTGATTTCCACATCAAGGCTGAGCCTCGAGCACTGATAAGGCCGAGTTTAATTTAGTAATGAGCCGGAGTTATCAATGGCCAGCTGGTTTTACAGCGGCAATAACAACATCATTAAATCGGGAATCAAACGGAAAGGGATGAAAAAACTCCATTAGGCTGAGGAAAAAAAATGGAAATGGCGGGAAGCGCAGTTTGTGGGATTAAAGGGAGTCGGAAAGGTTAATTGGGAGCAAGAACTGGAGGAAAATTATTAGCAAAAAGCTGGAAATGTTCAAAACGGGGCTGGGAAAATGACAGGATAAATCTGGGAAGCGCACACCTGGGAAAGATAAGGGAATTGCACACAGCTATCCCTCTCTGAAGGGTTTTAGGGAAAGAGATTTTATGGAAAAGCCATCTATTTATGGGAAGCAGAGGGCAGTCAAGGGCCCATCCAGGCAGGAATGGGAACTGGAAGGGCCTCATCCTCCTCCTGCAAATCCCTGGAAGTGTCCACAGTCTGGTTGGATGGGGCTTGGAGCAACCTGGGATACTGGAAGGTGTTCCTGCCCATGGAACTGGATGGGATTTAACATCCCAGTCCAAACCATTCTGTGATCCCTTAATTTTATGGAATAGCTCAATTTTTCCCTTGTCTCCTCTTTCCTTAATTCCCTTCCCATTTTGTTAGAACACAAAGGGCTGAAGGAAAGAACAGCTGAAAGAAATGAAGGAGTTGAAGATCTGAATCCATCTATTTTTTTTGGAAGAAAATTTAAAATAAATCCCATCCTCACCTTCCCCAAATAAAGGTTCTTCCAAACTTAAATTCACAGGAATACTGAAATAATTCATTTTATAATTATTATTTTTTAACCTAGAGGAAATGAATTTCATGTAATCCTTAAACAAAAAAAAAAAAAAAATCAAGACACAGCTGAAGTGAAGTTTGTGATTCTCAACTGATAAGAAGAATTAAATATTCAATCAAATAAATCAGATGGTGTGGAGGGGAAATCAGACTGAGAGGGGTTTATTTTCCATGGAAATTGCCCTCCTGGAGGAATGGAAGTGGAAAAAATGCAGAGATTACCTTAAAATAAACTTCCATCCCGGCCATAAACCCCTAAATGTGGTTATGAGTTGGGTTTGTGAGCTGCAGCCTTCACACAGAGCACAAAATTGCAACCTTTTTGTTTTACAATCCTTGACTAAAGAAAAAAAAAATGGAATTATTCATAAATATCCGGAGCAGATTCACCTCAGCCGTGAAAAAAAAAATAAAAAGGAAATGTTCTCTGTAACTCCCCCATTCCGAGTTCCTTTGCAGGGATTTCTCCTGTTCAATGGCACTTTTGAAGCTTCAAAGCTTCCAATTCCTTGAACAAGTCTCAAAATTCCCATTTAAAAAGTGTGGTTTGGGATACAGGAATTTCTAGTGGATGTCTCCAAGGAAAGGCAGAGCCGGGAATGAACGGCTCAGGAATAATCCACTCCACAAAGGAGCTTTTACCTTTGGATCTGGGGATTATTTGGAGTGGAAAAGATGAATTTGCATCTCTTCCATGGAATTTTTCCTACCACTAATTGCAGCCACTCCGGATATTCCCAACAGTCATCCCAGCCTGTTAATTCCAGGTCTCGCCATATTTTTAGTTGACTCTCCAAAGTGATGAATTCCACAGGGAAATCACTGTTTTGCATGGAAAAACACTTTTCTTTTTAATTTCTTCTTGAATTCTAGAATCCCAGAATTATTCCGGTTGGAAAAGCCCTCCAAGACCAGCAAATCCAAACATTCCCCAGCACTTCCAAGCCCACCATGATCCTGTGTCCCCAAATACCAAATCCATGTGTCAATTGTCTTTTAAATCCTTTATTCCCAGTATTTGGTGGGTCAAATTTCCCAAGATTTTTTCTCCAGGCCATTTGTTGCCTCCTAAATGCCGATATTCCCATGGCACAGATATTCCCTGTGTCCTTTAGCACGTGGAAGTTGAGTATGGAAAAGGGGACACAAGTTTGGGGAAAAAATAAAACCAATTCCAACAGAGCAGCTCCATTAAAACTTCTCTTTTCCTTTCCCATGACCAAGCACTTGGAAAATTCCATCTGATTTTTAGCACCTCCTGACATCTTCCTAAAACACTGGGAGAGGAAACTTTCTCCAGGCTTTTCCTCACCACTTGCAAAGCTTTTATTCGGAAAAGTTTTGCCTTGAGATGTTTAAAACGAGACCTTGAGAAATGTTAATTCTTTTTTTTTTTTTCCCAGTGCTGTTCAGATTGGATTTTTTTTTTGGAATTGCAAGAAATGGAAAATTCAAGAGTCCTCCTTCTGATGGCTGGGTATCAGCAGGAATTTTTTCATGGAAAGAGAGGTCAGGCCTTGGAATGGGCTGCCCAGGGAAGTTTGGAGTCCCCATCCCTGGAGGTGTCCAAGGAATTCCTGGATGTGGCTCTCAAAGTGGGAATGAGGCACAAGTTGGACTCCACGATCCCAAAGGGCTTTTCCAACCTCAATGATTTCATAATTCCTTCAGTTAACTTCTCAAGCGAACAGAAAATGCCAAAAAGCACTAAAAGCAGGGAAAAGCACAGAAAAAAACCCCAAAACAAACAAACAAAAAAATCCCAAAAAAAACAAAATAAAGAAAAAAAAAATGGAAAAAGCTGTTTTGATGGGAAAAAAAAAAAGGGAAGAGCAGGAATAACCCAGAGTTTTGGAGACTGGAGCAGCTTTGGTGCATCAGCTGTACAAGAGAGAGAGCTGATCCCTCCTTTTCCAGGCATGCACAGCTGAAATTATTCCTACTTTGGATTACTCCAAGGAAAATGCAAATCTGGGCTTCATTAGTAAAACTTCTGCCTTGTTTCTTCTCTGAACATTTCCAAATCCATTCAAAGAAGAGAAAAAAAAAAGAGGTGATGTCATTAATTAGATGCAAAGTGTGATGCAACAGGAAATTCTCCCATTATTTGGCTAATTACATTTAATTTGCCCTTTTCCTGGGAGCCACTAATTAACCCAAGGAGCTTTGCCAAGCGAGGGGTGAGGACTTGGTGCTGGAGCAGAGCAAATTCAGCTTCGATGGGAGGCTGATGAGTGGCAGCTCCTCAAGGTGCAGCATAAAAAGGCTTTAAAACCCTTTAAAAGTGAACAGGAGCCTTTGGCTTTCCGTGGTAATTAACGCCGGAGTTAAACGGGATTTGGGATTTAAATGAGGCCCCACATGTTTTCCTGGAAGTTGATCTTTGCATCCCTGGCCAAGATGATGGTTTTGTGATGAACCTGCTGGAGTTTGGATTGCTGTTCATTCCCAGCTCAGGGTTCAACATGCCTGGGAGTAAATCCTTTAAATCCATGAGTGTTGGGTCTTTTGGAATCAATTCTTCCCTACATTCCAGCAGCAGCGATTCCTTCTTTTGTCCTAACGGGATCTGCACAACTGGGCTGAGTCTGGGCAGTTTTCAGGGGTAATCTCAGATCCATCTTCCTCTCCCACCTTTGCACAGCAAATGATCAGAGAAATCCAGAACAATCCCATCCCATCCCATCCCACCCCCTGCCATGAGCAGGGACACCTCCCACTATCCCAGGCTGCTCCAAGCCCCGTCCAACCTGACCTTGGGCACTTCCAGGGATCCAGGGGCAGCCACAGCTTCTCTGGACACCCTGTGCCAGCATTTTACCACTTCCCTCTGTTTATTTGTTATCCCACAAACAAACATTCCCGTGGTTCCAGGAGCGTGGAGGACGAGGCAGCGCAGGCAGCTGGGATAAAGCTCCTTTAATCTCCAGGGTGTTGTAATTTCCTTTAGGCCTCGCAGTGTTTAATAATATCTGGGATGATAACAACGTCTGGGAATATTTTTAGCATCCCTTTGTTACACAGGCAGTGTCAGGGCTGTGCTGCTTTTTCTTGTTCACAGCTTCTCATCCCGAGCTTTGTGCTGAAGGCAAAGTGTGGAATTAATATCGGGCTTATTCCCTGGAACTTCCACGGAGACTCTGCCAGGATCTGTTCCAGCAGTTGTTGTTCTTTCCGAGGCATTTAGCAGCTGAAAATCCAGTCCTACAGATATTTCTGTGTTTGCTGGGCTGTGCTTTGGGATATGGAGACAGAATCCCGGGATCGCTGAGGTTGGAAAAGCCCTTCAAGGTCAAGCCCAGCCTGTGCCTGACCCCACCTTGTCCCCAGCCCAGAGCTCCGAGTGCCACCTGCAGGAATTCCTTGGGCACCTCCAGGGATGGGCTCCACTCCAAACCTCCCTGGGCAGTTCCAAGGCCTGAGCACCTTTTCCATGGGGAAATTCCTCCTCTTGTCCCACCTGAGCCCAGCCTGAGGCCCTTTCCTTTTGGGAGCCAGAAGGCCCCCCCTGAGCCTCCTTCTCCCCAGGCTGAGCCCCCTCAGCTGCTCCTGGGACTTCATCCAGCCCCTCCATGTCCTTCTGGAAGTGAGGAGCCCAGAACTGGACACAGGAGTTAAGACAAAACCTACCCCAGATTTTCCATAATTCCTGCAGCTCCAAATCCAGATTTTCCAAAGCAAAATCCCCCCACCATCGGCTCCCCTTTTCCAAACACCTCCTTTCTGCTCTGCTCTAAGATCAGGGTTCAGTGTTCATCATCAGAACCTTCCAGCATCTTCAATTATCCTTATTTTCCCACTGGAAGTAGCTCTTGGGGAAAAAAAAAAAAATCCCCATTTCCATTCCTTATTTTGTGGCTTTCCCAAGGAAAAGTTTCTCGGCGGTTTCAGCCCCTCCCCACCCCCACTCTGGAATCGATTTGGGCGTTTCTTTTATTGCCTCACAACGACCCAAACTGGGGTTTTTAAATAAGGATTTCCTCACAGGTGAAGATAATTGAAAATATCTCTCCAAGGCTTCCAGGATGAAATAACAGCAAAATAAACAAAAAGTGAGAATTGAATTTATCTCGGGATGTTGGAGAATTGGGATTATCTCCTGGCCGTGGGACTTTTGTCCCATCTTGTGTTGTTTTTGCTAAGAACAAACATGTTGCCCTTTTAATTAACATTTTGTCCTGATCTTTTATTGACTGTACAGGAATTTAAATAAAAAATCCATTTACATCTCTCTCAAAGCTCTTGCCTCTGCTTTCAGTAATTAAAACATCCTCCCCAGAAAAGAATTATTTCCTAATTTGGGTCTTTTTTTCACTTCCCCACTTTCATTTTTGTTGATGCATCCACCACTTCCTCACAGGTTTTTCAGGAGGGATTGAGCTGAATATTCCTATTTTTCAAAGAAGTTTTAATTAGCCTAATTGGTTTTATGGCTTTATTTGAACAGAGAAAAAAAAAAGTCACCCAACCCCACCATCACCACCAGTCTGAGAGCTGGAGGAGGAGAAAGACCCCCAGAAAAATGGAAATCCCAGAAATTCCTACAGATGGCATCTCACCAGCTCTACACTGAATTTAGTCAGCTGGAAAATAAAATTCCAGAGGAGTCTTGGCATTCCCAGGGCAATGCTGGAGCTGAATTCTGCTGCTTCCCTGGAATAACTCCTCCCATGGAGGAAAAAAACCCAGCATCCACCTTCCAAATCCCAAAATTCAGGTTCCCTTGGAGCCACCTCCTGTGGGGTTCAGCCAACAGCTGGTGAAGGGTGGTATTAATGAGGGGCTGGTTTTAATGAGGTTGTTAATTAACCCTTTGTGAATCATTTTTATTTGATTTTCTGACTCAATGTATTGCAAATAAATGTTTGAACCCAGGGTAAGATCCACCTTAAAGGGTCAACTGATCAACTTCAAATCTCTTTTGACCCAGAAAGAGAAAATGTTGAAAGGGCTTTTCTACTTCCAAGCCTCCCTTGGGATGAGAAGAATTTTGGGATGGGATTTCTCATTCTCTTGATCCAATGGGAATGTCCATGATGAGGTAGAAGAGGTTTATCTATATCAAATAAGATAAATGTATTTCTGTGTAGGTGTCTGCTTGTGGTCAGAGAAATCCCAAGTTTTGTGCTTGGGAGTGAAAACAAAAAACTTCAGGAAATTGTTCCTGAGGGAATGCATTTCAATCCAGCATCAGGTGAATTCCAAAGGTGAAAACCTCTGGAAAATTGGCCATGAAGAAACTTGAAACTTCCCATAACTGAGAAGAATTTTTGGCAGAGCTCACCCACCTGTGTTTGCTACTAAAACAAACTAAAATCCCTCCTGGATCCTTTCCAGGATCAGATCATGAGGGGGAAAGAAAAATGTCTGGATGTCAAAATGAATAAAAGAGATGGGAAAACATCACTCAAATATCAAATTCTGAGGGCATCCTGAAGGAGACAATGAGCAGCTTCACTTCATGCAGCCTGGACATCACCCAAACTTCCTGGGAAAGGCAGACAGCAGAATTCCAGCACCTCTGTTCCAGCAAAGACGGAGGAATGGGCTGAAAGGATAAAATATTCCAAATGCCATGGATAATTGAGTTAATAAGCTCATTTATTCAAGTCCCAGAAGCCTCAAAATAGCATTTTCAAGTGGTTTTAATTTTTTCTTCATCAGTTTTACGCAGGCTCCTTCTTGAAGCCTGAAATACCTGCTCGGGTCAGAGTGTCCAAGGGGAAAGGGAGGGAATTTAAGGGGGAATTGTGGCTCCATCCTGCCTGGAATGGAACAACAACTGCTGAAAATCCCCGTGGGACAGAGGGATGAAGGGATTCACAGCACCCAGAGTGAAATTATTCTGTGAGTGATGTGAAAGTTTCCCAAATTTTATTTCGCTTTTATTTACACTCCTAAAATCCCCCCTTTTCCCCTGAAGGAGCTGTGCCTGGATTCAGCACTTCCATGTGCAGATATTCCTAAAGGATGCCCTTCCCAGGCTTCTCCTCACCTGCAGGCCTTAAAATCCTGCTCCTGTTAATGAAAATATAAAATCTCCACTGGATTTATTTAACAATTTCTCCTGCTGTGGGATTGTCTGCAAAATTGTTTTATTTAAATATTTCTGCTGGAACGATGGGAAAAATCTTTGCTCCAGCCTTGGAGCAGTTCCCATGTCTCTGATTCATTCCTGAGGGTTTAACCCACTGGAAAAAGGGGAATTCTGGTCTAAACTTGAGGCCTCTGTAGCATTCCAGAGGGGCTGGGACCCTCAGCTTGTCCCCACCATGCTGGCACCCCCAGGTTTGCACCAGCCCGGGATTCCTCTTCCCAGCTCTCCGGCCAAGTCCATGGAATGATGCTCCATTCACACCCAGCTGGTGAAGCCTTTTGGATGCTCCTCCACTTCAGGAAAATGGGAATCATTCCAAGAGAGAAGTTGAGGGTGAGGAGGCACTGGCAGAGCAGCTGGGGCTGCCCCTGGATCCCTGGAAGTGCCCAAGGCCAGGTTGGATGAGGCTTGGAGCAGCCTGGGACAGTGGAAGGTGTCCCTGGCCATGGCACTGGATGGGATTTAAGGCCCTTCCCACTCAAAGCATTCCATGATTTTATGTTTTCATCAGGGGATGAAGGGGAAGAGCTCTCCTACCACGAAACGAATGATGCCAAAAATCCCACAAATAATCTGTTATTCCCAGGAGTGACAAATGGAGTTGCACTCTCAAATCCACGAGGTGCTTCCCGCTATCCCAGGTTGTTCATGGCCCCATCCAGGCTGGCCTTGGGCACTTCCAAGGATGGGGAATGTACCCAACCTCAGGAAAAAGATGGATTTTACCCCTTTCCAGAGCCTCTCAGCCAGGACTGGGCAAAGCAGGGATTTGGAAAAACTCCCATCTCCTTCCAAAACACTTCCAAAAACCTGACATTTCCTCAAACCCCAGGATTTCACACAGATCCCAGGAACACAGATCCCTTTGGAGCAGGGAGCCACATGCTGCTGAGTGAATCTGGAGCATTGGATGCCTTTGGAGAAGGACAAAGCCCGGCTCCCATTGTCCCGGGAATGTTCCCGGAGAGGAAATGTCAGCCGGTGGCATCTGGGGCTGCGGGGGGGACAGACGGACCCGAAGCATCTCCTCGGGAAGAGCCGGAGCCTGGCAGATGGTGGGATGGGCTCCATCCTTTCCTTGTCGCCGAGAGACTCCGGAATGCAGCAGCCCAATCCCGGGAGTGCTCTGCTCCTGCCACAGGCAAAACGAGTCGTTTATCCAGCATTCCAGGCTGAGCACAAATGCGGGAATTACAGGGAATTGTCTCCCGGAGTGACTCGTTGAAGGTCGCGGTTTAGCCGTGGTTGCAGAGGTTTTTCTCCTGGAAAACACATTCCAAGGAAAATGTTCCGTTTTGTGTGTTCCGAGGGAAAAGTGAGAGTTAAAATCACTCCCCTCCTTTGAGTTTTCTTTTAGCTCCGTTCTGTTTTTCCAAGTTTTCTCACACTCTCCGTGTCTGGAGCCCCACAGCAGCGTTTTGTAAACATTTTAAAATATTTATCCTTTTTTTTTTCCCTGTGCTCATTCCCAAATTTTCCTCTCAGTGTCTTGCCCAGCAGTGACCCCAGCCACCTGCCAACCCCTCATCCCTAAAATAGCACAGCAAGGCAACACTTTGGGAACAGTCAGAACTGAGATGCTGAAAAACATGGAATTCTCCTGGAATAACTAATTCTGACATGGTAAACAAAATGTCAGAGTGATCCCAATTCCAGAAGGGAAGCAGTGAGCAGTGTGAGGAATCTGAGGTGCTGGAAAACTGGGATGATTATAGGAATAGCAGGGAATTCTGAAGCTCACTCTGGATTTGTGTTAACAAGAGCCAAGAGGATTTTATTCCCAGACTTTTGCTCCAAGGAGATTTTCCTTGCTTTCCACATACTGTATGCAGAGAAAATAATTCATGGAATATCGGAATTGTCTGGGTTGGAAGGGACCTTAAATCCCATCCAGTCCCATCCCCATGGGCAGGGACACCTTCATTTATCCCAGGCTGCTCCCAGCCCCAGTGTCCAACCTGGCCTTGGACACTTCCAGGGATCCAGGGGCAGCCACAGCTTTTCCAGGCTGGAATGTGGAATGTTTGCATCCCATCAGCTCCTGTCTTTTGCAGGTAGGGATAAAACGTGCTGAGTTTGGAGAAGGACTTTGGAAAAGGGCATGGAATGGCAGGTGAATGGCCTTAGGCTGAAAAGGGCAGAGATGGATGGGATATTGGGAAGGAATTCCTGGCTGGGAGGGTGGGAAGGACCTGGAATAGAATTCCCAGAGAGCTGTGGCTGCCCCTGGATCCCTGGAAGTGTCCAAGGCCAGGTTGGACACTGGGGCTGGGAGCAGCCTGGGACAGTGGGAGGTGTCCCTGCCCATGGAATAATCCCATTTTTAAGGTCCCTTCCATCCCAACCCATTCCAGGATTCCCTGATTGATTTCCTGGCTTCCACACATTTCTTTCCCAAACATGACCGTGCAGAGGAGTTTTGTATTCATGGAATATCCCGGATCAATTCTGCCTGGAGTTCATCAGGAGTTTTAAGGAGTCACATCCCAGATCTTTATCTCCAAACCTTTGTAGGCATTAAATGGATCCCTCTGAGCGAGCACTTCCCACTCTGGAGAGATTCTGATCTCCCTGATAGCCCGAGAGAAATCCTTGGGGTTTTCACACCGGACTGCAACAGGAAAATCCAACTGGAAAAAAATAAACAACCAAAAAAAAATACAACAAAAAATACAACATTAAAAAACCCCAAAAACAAAAAACAAAAACAACAACAACAACAAAAAAAAAGAACCACAAAAAACCCAAAAAACAAAAACTACAAAAATACAACATCAAGAAAACCCACAACCAAAAAAACCTACACACACACACCAAAAACCCTCAAAAAAAAAAAAAACCAAAAAAAAAAAAAACAAAAAAAAAACAAACAAAAAAAAAAAGAAAAGAGAAAAAACTCCAAACAAACAAAAAAACCCCAAACCCCCAAATAAACAACAAAAAAGCAACCAAAAAAAACCCCACAAAACCACCAAAACAAATAAAAACCCCACAGAAAACAGAAAATATTCTGATTTTCTGACCTAGTGAACAATGCAGCCATCGGGTCTTCCTTGCTTTTTTGCCTTTTTGAATCCAGCAAAATATTCAATAAAAGCTCATTTTAAACATTTGCTGTGATGGGAAATCCAACAAAACTCTCCTGAAACTTCTCCAGGATAAATTAAAAGTGCTATTTTCCCAAATCTGCTTTATTGGTTCCATAAAACGATTTAAATGATTCTCTGTTGGAACACAGAGAAACCAAACAAATATCCGAGATGAGGGGACAGCACCCGTTCTTTGTTCCTCTATTCCTGGGAATTTATCGGGACAACATCCATCCTTTGTTCCTGGATGCCTGGAATTTATCAGGCTGCCCAAACCATTCCCTGTTTGTTTTCGTTTCTCCAACACTCAGCACAATCGCTGCTCATTAGCACCCTGTTCCCTTTGTTAGTCACTCCTAATTAACGGCATCTGCAATCCTCATTAGTGACAATTTCGGGGTGTTGTTTCAAGTATTAACGGAGATAAGATGTGATATCGGAGATATCGGCTAAATAATCAACACCCAGACAGCTGGAAAGGCTTGAATTCCCTGAGTTATTCCTGCGACAACTCGGAATCGTCCTGGATGTGGATCTGGAAGTCAGGAGGCACCAAATCCTTGATGGGATTTAAAGGATACAGCAAGTCGGATGGATGAGGCCAGCTGGGATTTCCAGCAAGGTAAACGCAGGAATTATAAATTTATCAGATCCGATTTTTTATCTCCATTTTTAATTTTGCTAAAATAAAGGTGGAAGGGAAAATATTTAATTATTTTGATACAGTGTAAGGTCAGTTCCCTGTTGGTTGGGATTTTTCACATCGATGAAAAATCATGGAATTATGGAATGGTTTGGATTGGAAGGGACCTGGGATAGGACAGGACTGAGGGTGGTGGGAGGTGAGCAAGGAGTGGAACAGCAGATTCTTCACAGGATGATTTATTGATATCCCAAATGATGATATCCCAAAGGATGATCCTGTAATTGGAATTTGATCCTGCTTGTAATTTGATATCCCAAATGAGGATATCCCAAAGGATGATCTCCCAAATGATGATCCTGTATTTGGAATTTGATCCTGATTTTAATTTGATATCCCAAATGAGGATATCCCAAATGATGATCTCCCAAATGATGATCCTGTATTTGGAATTTGATCCTGATTGTAATTTGATATCCCAAATGAGGATATCCCAAAGGATGATCTCCCAAATGATGATCTGGTTGATTGCAATTTGATATCCCAAATGATGATCCTGTATTTGGAATTTGATCCTGATTTTAATTTGATATCCCAAATGAGGATATCCCAAATGATGATCTCCCAAATGATGATCCTGTATTTGGAATTTGATCCTGATTGTAATTTGATATCCCAAATGATGATCTCCCAAATGATGATCCGGTTGATTGCAATTTGATATCCCAAATGATGATCCTGTTGATCATAATTTGATATCCCAAAGGATAATCCCGCCTGTCTGTCCAACCACCTTACACACTTGTCCAACCAACTCCCTGCAAACAAAGAACAACCTGAATTTTCCAAGTGTTTTCAATTCTCCACAGAAATCTGGATGTTTGCTGTGTTTTCTATGATGGAAACAAAATCCCTGCTTATCAAATATCCGATCCCACCCATCGGATAATTCCGGGGGTTCCCGTTGCAAAGCAGAGCCCCGTGTGTGGATATTCTCCATGGGGAATATTGAGGAGTTTTCATCCCTGTGTCACCACAGGTCAAAGATTTGAATCCCTGACCAACTTTCCAGACGTTTTGAAGGTGGAGATGTCAAAGCAAATAAACACCAAAGGTTCTCCAGAACCTCTGACTATGTTGAGCCTACAGCTCATGGAATTATGGAATATCTGGAGTGGGAAGTAATCCACAAGGTTTATCCATCCCAATTCCTGGCCCTGCCCAGACCCCCCAACAGCCCCACCCTGGGCATCCCTGGCAGCGCTGCCCAAACGCTCCTGGAGCTCTGGCAGCCTCGGGGCTGGGCCCATTCCCTGGGGAGCCTGGGCAGTGCCCAGCACCCTCTGGGGGAAGAACCTTTCCCTGAAATCCTAAAATCCAACCTAATTTCTTCCCACCTGAGCAGTGTCAGGATTTTCCTGCAGTTCTACCCCTCATGTTATCAAATTACTGGGAGGGTGGGGAGGTGCTGGAATAGAATTCCCAGAGAAGCTGTGGCTGCCCCTGGATCCCTGGAAGTGTCCAAGGCCAGGTTGGATGGGGCTTGGAGCAGCCTGGGACAGTGGGAGGTGTCCCTGCCCATGGAAAAGGGGTGGAATGAGATGGGATTTAAGATCCTTTTCCCTCCCAAACCATTCTGGAATTCTAAAATTAGGACACCTCTCACCCTGAGATCCTTTTATCCAGAGGGATGGTGGCCATGGAGATGTTTGGATCTCACAACCTTCGGAGTTTGTAAATAATTTCCAAATCTGTTGTTAATAATTGTTAGTAATTGCCAATAATTGTTCTAATGATTAATAACTTTTCATCTGCTTTGAGCTGGGGTTTGAATTTATCTTTCCCCATCATTCCCTGAAGCAGCAGCTTGACAGACAGGCTCCTTCCCATCTCCAAGCTGAAATAAAATGGGAAAGGCTGATTTTGGATTCTTCCAGAGCTTAATTTAGAGCAGAACCAGCACGATGGCAGCAGAGCTGTTCCAATCCCATCCCATCACTCCATAACGGGATGCCTAGGAAGGACAAAGAGGATTTTTGGCCTTGGAATGCTGCACTTTTGATGTCCTGCTGCTCCTGGATCCAAAGAAACTCCTGGAGATCTGAGCGTGGCATCGTTTCCCAGGATTTGTGTGAGATTCCCGTTAGAATTGAGGAGCTGAAGGAATGGGAAAGCCATTCTTCATTAGAGACCTCTGAATGAAAAATTGCTCCTCATTATCTCCCTAAGGAAGCTCAATCAATGAGTGCCTTTTCCATCCCAGCGTTAATGGGGAATCCAATATTTCCCGGAGTGCCACACGGGACGAGCGCTTTGCAGCAGCACCTCTGGAATTCCTCTGGGAAATGAAAACAAGGGGGATGAAAAAAAAATGGGGATGGGTGGGAATTTGCCTGAGAGGAGTGGGATCTTAAACCATGTTTGTACCCAGATCGTGGAATCCTGGGATGATTTGGGTTGGAAGGATATAAAAGCCCATCCCATCCCAGCCCATTCCATGGGCAGGGACACCTCCCATTGTCCCAGGCTGCTCCCAGCCCCAATGTCCAGCCTGGCCTTGGGCACTGCCAGGGATCCAGGGGCAGCCACAGCTGCTCTGGCAATTCTATTCCAGGTCCTCCCCACCTTCCCAGTCAGGAGCTCCCTCCCAATACCCAATGAAAATTTCCCCTCTGGCACTGGGAAGCCATTCCCTGTGTCCTGTCCCTCCAGCCCTTGTCCCCAGTCCCTCTCCAGCTCTCCTGGAGCCCCTTCAGGCCCTGCAAGGGGCTCTGAGCTCTCCCTGGATCCTTCCCTTCTCCAGGTGAACATTCCCAGCTCTCCCAGCCTGGCTCTAGAGCAGCTCCAGCCCTTGGAGCAGCTCCGTGGATTCCTCTGGATCACTCCAGCAGCTCCACATCCTCCTGTTGCTGGACCCCAGAGGTGGATGGAGCTCTGAAGGTGGGGTCTCACCTGAGCAGAGCAGAGCTGAGACCTCATCCCAAAGATCCCTCAGTTCCTTCGGGATCTGGGCTGCTCCAGTGGCAGGAAAACTCCCTCATGGACTGCAGAATTCCCCTGGCTGCTGTTGGAACCAGGAATTCTGGAACCAGTTTATGCAGAGCCACCACGGAGGTTGTTCCTCCCTGGAATGATTAGGCTGAAGGCCTGCCCAGTATCCTGGGAAAATCCCAGATTTTCCTCAGCAAAGCTGGATAAACAGAACTCCAAAGGATTCTCAGCCAGGCTGGGAAGATTCCTCTGGGCCCAGCAATATTTTTTATTCACCCAGAGCATTTTCCTTTGCTCCTGATGAAGAACCTCCGAAGGCAGAGCCAGGAAGGGTCAAGAGGCAATTAAGGAAAGAAGATCCTGCTTTTCACTGCTGGGAAAAACCATTAATTAATGGAACAAGTGGGAAAGAGAGAGAGGGAAGAGCTGAACCACAATTTGGAAAATTTAAGGAGCTTTCTATCAAATGAATTGATTACCAGCCTAATCATCATCAGGACTTCTGGATGAGCAGTTAATTTGTGGAATCAATTAATAGCAGTCTTTTTCCAATCACAGTTTCCAGGGAATTCAGTGCAGCAGGTTTTTGGAGATAACAGATGCTGGATATGGGGCTGTAGAATGATTCCCTGTCAATTCGACAGCTCTGCTTCCAGGATTTTTATTTTTAGGGATTTGACTGGGTGTTGGTTGAGTTATTTTAATTCCTTTTTTTTGTTGCCTGGGCACTTTCTCCACAAATTATTCTCCCAAGAAGTTTTTAGTGTTCCCTGCTCTGTTGGAAGATCCATGGAATGGTCTTGGGGGTTGAGCAGGAATTTTCCTGCCAAAACAACAACTCAAAACTTAAAGAAAACTTTTTGGGAATTAGCTCTCCTCAAGCTTTAAGGCAGCTGAGACTGGAATGCTACAGCAGGAGAACATTGGGAGTCTGGAATTCTACCCCTTTCCTGCTCACTGGGATGGAATTTGTGGGAACAGAAAAAAGGGATTGGATCCAGAGTAGTTCAGAATAACAGATTGCTGCCTATTAATTATCAGATGTATGATTAAATGAATCCTAAACCATATTTTGGCAATAATTAGTGGCCCAAATTAGGGATTTGTTTGGCACAAACTAGGTTGGAATTATCTCAGGCCAGGACAGTTCTTGAGGCCATGGATTGATCCATCAATTCAGTACCTGAGGTGGTTCCTGCAGTCTTAAAGCCCAGATTTTGGGCTTTTCCAGGTCATGGAAAAGCTCCTAAAATTTTTATCCATGGACTGTGAGCTTGGATCACACCTAACCCCTCATGTGTTCTGATTCCTGTTTATAAAAACATGGATTTAGGAGAAAACTTGGCATTAAAACCACAGGAGGATGGATGAATTCAGCAGTCCTGAATTCATGGGGTGCTCCATGGAGCCAGAACTGGATTCAGCAGGAAAACAGCCAAATTTCCAGCTTTTTGTGTGTCTGCGGTCACCACTGGGCAGTGGCCACCTAAAAAACCAGGAACAGCTGCCCCAGTCCATGGGTTTTCCATCCCTGTTCCCAAATGATGATGGGAGAAAACCCATCCCACCTCTCTCTTTGGGGCCAGCTCCTCAAGATTGGAACATAAATCATCGATACATTTTTAAAATGCTGCTAATTGGATTGCTAATTCCCATTCCTGGCTGTCCTGTGGAATATTCCTTTGGTATCCACGTGAAACACCTAAGGGATCAGACTTTTGGAAGTCCTTTCTCCAGCAACTGGGATTTTCAAAATGAAAACAATTTTCTTTCCATCATTTCCATGGAGCCAAGTCCCTGGCATTCAGATCCTGCAGGAACTGAGATTTGGGATGTCACAGAGAGGCACCAAATCCTTTTTTTCCTGATTAAAGTGATGAAAACCCTTTCCCTTTCCTTCTATTATCCATCCTTTATTAGAGGTTCTGGTATTTAGGTCTGTTATTCCTTGATAGAATTCCAAATTGTCCAAAATGAACTAAATCCAAAGTGTTTAAAAACATTTCTAAACCCAAAATGGCATCATTTAGTCAAAAACCAGGAAGGTGTCAGACGGGGATGGATCCAAGTGAAATCCCACATGGAATCTTCTGCTGAATGAATTCCCCAACGAGCCATTCCTTAAAATATGGCAAGAAAAAGGCAGGAACAAGATGTTTTAGGAAGTTCCAGACTAAACCGAGACTAAAAATGTCTTTTTCGGCAAATTCTGTCTCACAGCTCTCATCTTATATTTTCCTGCTTTTTCCATCCGTGGCACAGCAGGAATTTTACTCCTCAAGCTGTTCCATCTCAGATTCCCTTTTTTTTTTTTTTTTCCTGGTATTAAATGCATCCCTTCTGGAGCATCCAGTTTATAGAATCCCATCCCAAAATATTTGG
>VXAC01000679.1:0-37705 GCA_013399225.1 Rhipidura dahli | reverse complement strand
TAAAATCATTTTAAAATAATTTTAAAAATAATTTTAAAATCATTTAAAAAGACATTTAATATAATAAAAATTAATTTAAAATAATTTTAAATCATTTTAGAGTAATTTATAATAGTTTAATAATTTATCAGTAATTTCAAAATAATTTCAACATAATTTGAAAATAATTTAAAGAATTTAAGCAGAGGCATCTGCTTAAAAGAGATCCTTAAGGTAGAATTCCTTTCTCAGAAATGAGGTTGTTGATACCCTCAAATAATCACTGAGAATTCCTTCACAATTTCCCACAAAAAACAGGAATTTTTGGAGGAGTTTCTTCCTCTAAATTTGCCTTGGGGCATCTCCTTCATTCCTGTGAGCTGAGATGTGCTGGGGTGGGCAGAAATTCCTTCTCCTTCCCAGGATCCTCTGCTTAAATCCATGTTTTCACAGGCTCATCCCAGCTCCCGAGTGAGAAATCCCACCAGGACATCACCGTTTAGGAGGTTTGGGAATGAATCCCTGGGGATGCTGGGAGGAGACAAAAGAAGGCAAAGTTTTCAGGAATAAGATTAATACAAGGATTTTAATTAATAAAATTAATTAAGGATGAGAACTTCCGTCAGGATGAGTTGGCTGAGGATGAGCAGTTGCTCCAACCATTCTTCCAACCCCCCAAATCCCTGAAATCGAAATTCCTGGTCTGGATTCCAGCGAGGAGCACAAGGAATGCCCAGTGATAGGAGAGGACTTGGCAGCAGCAATCAGGGGGTTGGAATGTGCATCCCAAGGGCTGGGAATTCCTGTGGGATTCCAAAGGTGTCTTTGAGGTTTTTCAGACTTTTTGGCTCATTCTGGAAACACCTGGGGCAGGTTTTGGAGTCGGGAATGGGAATAATGAGATCGTTCTCTGGATCAAAGGGAACATGGTTGGTTTTCAGCTCTGACAGACCTGGGGCTTCCAAAAGTCTCAGCAATTCCAAATCACATTTCCAAGCTCTGGATTTAAGGGAAAACTCCAAAAGAATCAGGGAAGAAGAACCCAGTGTCCCCTGACCCTGTGGATTTGTCCTGCGTCACAAAATGGGATGGAAGAGTTTTGATAAAACAAGGGGGAATGGTTTTAAACAAAAGAGGGAATATTTTGATGGGATTTTGGGAAGGAATTCCTGGCTGGGAGGGTGGGGAGGGCTGGAATGGATTTCCCGGAGAAGCTGTGGCTACCCCTGGATCTCTGGAAGTGTCCAAGGCCCGGTTGGAGTGATCTGGGATAGTGGAAGGTGTCCAGGGCTTGGAATGAGATGGTTTTGAAGCCACCTTCCAACCCAAACCATTCCTGGATCCTCTGATTCCCCAGTTCCAATCCTCCCCTGTCATTCCAGCAAGGATCAGAGACCCCCCACCCCATGCTCCAACCTTCACCATCTCTTCCACCACTCCCTGACCATCCATACTAAAAACATTTTCCCAATCCCAGCCCAAATCTTCCTCTCGGTGACAAACCCCTGATTATCCTCGTTAGACTCTTCCTGGGAAGAGAGAAATGATTATTCCTTTCTTTTTTCCAGTTGTTTTCCGTTAATCCGTTGGAAACTTCCCTCTGAACTCAGCAACCCCAATCCATCCAGCCTGATGATCCTCGAGGTGTTTTCCAGACTTAATGATCCCATGATTCTCTTCTATGATCCTTTCCCATTCTTCCCAGGGATGAATTCCTTAATGACTCTTTTAAGGCTTCCTCGTGGCTTCGTTAATTTGAGGAATTGGTGCTGGGAGCTGAAACCTTCCCTGGATCCAGAGGAGGCTGCTGGAAATCAAGTTTGCTCCTCCAGACGTGCTTGGGGTTAAACAATTCCAATAATTCCGAGATAAATCAGCTTCTGGAGATAACCAGAACACCTCTGAATGAAAAATAGTGGGAATAACGATTTGGGAGCAGTTCAGAGCTCTCTTGAACAAAACCAAGCTGAGTTTTTTTCATGGTGCAGGATTTAAAACCTCTCAGGAGACCATCCCACGGGATTTGCTCCGCTCCTGAACCCCCCTTCCCAAAGCTGGGTTCAATTCCTGAATTCCTGAAGCGTCTGTGAACCAAATCCCACTGAAAAAACAGATTCGAGGATGGATTAAGCAGAAAATGGGGGAGCGGGGGCTCAGCTGCCACTGACAGAAATATCCCAATATTTTACCCACTTGATCCTGATCCTAAGGAATTCTGGGAATGGGGTGGGAGTGGCACCAATGGGCCCTCTCCAGAGCCAGATGATTGCTCTGCACATCAAGAAATTGACTTTTATCAGAGGGGAGCAACGACTCCCAAGAAGGAAAATTTGGCAGCTCCCAGCTCCGTTTGCTCCCAGACAAATTCTTCCCCACCTCTGTGGGTGTTCCACTCGATTTTCCAACTGGGAATGAAAGGTAGGAATGTCTAAATTATTTTTGACTAAATAATAACATTGGCCAGACAAAAACAATCCAACATCAAAAGGAAGCAAAACAATAATAAAAGAAATCTCTTTATATTAAAAAAAAAAAAAAAAAAAGGAAACAGAGGGAGAATTTTTCTTTTGATCTCTTTTTATTCAAATAACCCACCTGAGAGCAGAAATATTTTCTTAGGAATTATTTTTATTGACATCCTTGTGAGCTTTTTTTAAGGAAGTATCCAAGATTAAACGTGTCCTGTCCAGCTGCCAACCCTCAGAATCAATTTACAGCTCAGAGAAGCCGAGGAAAATGTTTGGTGTTGTTTACGTGCATTAATTAAAAATCAGTGATTTGGACTAATTTTCCAAAGTGGGATTTGCTGCCTCCCAAAGATTCAGGGAATCGGTGTGGGAGGTGGGAATCGTAAATATTTAGGAGTTTCCAAATGTGTTCTGGTCGCTAACTGGAAGGAAAATGTAAAAATGGCACTTCCCAGAAACCTCACTGAACAGGTTTTTTTGTCCTTTAGAAGACTTCCCAATATTCTCCAGGAAATACGGAGCTTTGATGTGGATGGGAATGAAACATCCATAAAAACAGCTCCTATTTAAAAGTTTTCTTGGGAGTTCAGTCCTGTTGCTCCAACCACTGACTCCTGTCCCAACAAGCAGCTGCAACACAGAATCCTGGAATTATTTAGGCTGGAAAATCCTCCAAAATAGAGTCCAACCATTCCCCAGCTCTGTCAAGGCCACCACTGCCCCATGTCCCCAAATGCCACCTCCACGTGGATTTTCAATCCCACCAGGATGAGGACCCAACCACTGCCCTGGGCAGCTGTGTCAGGGCTGGAAAACCCTTTCCATGGTAAGAAATTCCAAATATCTGAGCTTTCTGTGCTCCACTTCCTCAGGAATCTCTCACCTGAGGGACAAAGTGGAGGCAAACTCCAGCTCGTCGTTCCGTGATTTTGCTTTCATGGAATTAATCAGCCTTGGATTTGTTGCAGCTTCAAGGCAAAATCCTCCTGTTTTCTCGTGCTCCATCCGACCCTTGCAATAAAACCTTGGAAAACTGGGAAATGAGGTGGGAACAGGGATCTCAGATCCTCAACTTCCTCAAATGCTCCAGGGGAGGCAGCCACCCTGCATCAGATCCTCCCAGTTCCTCTGGGAAACACATCCCAGACTTCTTTAATTCTATTGAAAAGCAGAAAAAAAGAGGAATTTGGGGCTTTGCTTCAGCACAGAATCATGGAATGGTTTTGGTTGGAAGGGACCTTAAGGATCATCCAATTCCACTCCCTGACCTGGCCGGGGACACTTCCCACTATCCCAGGTTACTCCAAGCCCCATCCATAAACAGGAATTTCCAGACATAACCCCTCAAAGATTTCCATTCAGCATTTCATGCTTCCATCATCTTTTCTGAACCTCTCTCTTCAGCTGGGAAATAAAAGAATCCCGAGCTCTTTTTCCAAGCTTAAAAAACACGGATCAGAGATGGGAGATACGAGCTCAGCACATTAGTGTGGATTTGGCATCCTTATCTCCCTGCTTTTGAAATATTTCGGCTTTGTTTGCTCCTCCGTTTGCTGCAGGATATTGGATCAGCCATTCCACGTTAACCTTTCCGCGGCAAAAATTCCTGAAGCACGGGAAGCTTTAATCTCCCGGAAAAATAACATTCTATCGATAACTAAGCTGCTTTTCATAAGTTACATTAAATCAAGGCTTTTGCTGATAACATTAATGATTGTGCAGAGCCTGGATTAGGTGGGAATTAGAGCAAATCCTGCTATTCCTATTGTTGGATGGGAAAATTGACTTGCCTTCCTCCAGGGCTCCTTAAAAACCCAAGGAAAAATGATTCCAGAATTTGTAAACTCCGCCTCTGGAAAGAAATGGAACTTCTTTTCCCTCCAGCAGGAGCATGAGGAGAGGCAGGGAAGGATTCTCATCTCTCCACTGGCCGGAACAAGGAGAGGGACAGCATTCCAAGGATTTTAGTGGATCCTTCATTTTGTCCTGGGAACCCACAGTGTTCATTTTCACCTCGCTGGGGCTCCTCCTGTGGCTGAAACCCACAAAAGATTGAGCTCCTCAACCCTCTCCTGCCCATTGTGGTGTCTCCCGTGGATGCAGAGTCATGGAAAAGTCCGGGAAGAGCAGAGGGATTCAAGGAACTCTTAGAGGACTACAAAAGGTCCCTCAAAATTCCTGGGGGAACCATCCATAATTTCCTCACAGTGTGTTTCAAAATAGCTTTGATTTCCTCTCACTGGTGTCACTGGGAAGCTATTCCAGGGTCTCCCTGCTCCTGGCATCCCAAACTTCTCAGGAATCACAATTTATTCCCTTTTAGGCCATCAGGAAGTTGTGTGACACTGCAGAGAGCTTTCCAACCACTGAGCCCTTGGGAAGGAAACCAGGATCACTCCTCACCCACCACCTCTGCTGGGACATCCCATGTCTGATTCCATATGGATTTGGATGCTGTCCATGCTCCTCAAAGTCTCTTCTCCATGGAAAAAAAGTATCCTGATTTTTCAGGAGCCAACCACTCCCAGGAGATTTTTTACCAGGTGATTCTTTAAATCATCCATGAAATGCCCTTCTGACCTTGCCCACTGTGTTCACCTCCCAAAATCATCCAGCCTGGCTCCTCCCAGGCCTCAGGCAGATCCTTTCCAACACAATCCATCCCATGATTCCAGGGTTTTTCATGAATGTGAAAAAAACCATGGAGGTCACAGTCCCAGCTTTACTCATTCTGTGGAAAAGCTCTCTCTCCACAAAAAGTCGAATTTCTGGAGCATCCACAGGTTATCCAATATAAAAAGAGGACAGGGATTTGTATTTTAAAAGTGGGAGACCTCAACCCGCCTGGCTGAGCTGTCAAGAAGCACCCGGAGCAGCTGTTTTCCAACATCAGTCATTTTTTGGGATATTCCCATTATTCAGGAAGCAGTTTCTGGGCGGCTTTCCTCTTCTCCTTCAGCTCCACTGGAATAGTGGGGCTGGAAAAAGGCAAAAATAACCATCGCTGAGCTCTCTGTGGGTCACCAGGGCAGCTGGGACAGAGAAAATCGAGGTTAACTCTTTTTGTAGGAATTCTGGAACCTCTCCTGGTGATGTCCCAGGCTAAACCATGGAGTGGGATTAGTATTTCATAATTTGCATGGACTGGAGTTTAAGTCTGATGCTGTCTCACTCTTTTCCTGATATCCAACCTAAAGCTCCTTCAGATTCCCTTGGGTCCTGCTTTCCCTTTATTTTTTCCCTGGCTCCCCATTTTTGGAAATTCCCCTTTAAGACTTTTGACTTCCCATCCTGAACATCCACTTGAACTTCTGCAAGAAAGTGAATCCGAAAGGAGATTTTGCCCTCATTGTGGAAAATGTCCTGCTCAGAAATTCAAATGAAGGAATATTTATTCATCCCGGTACTCAGGCATGGAAATCTCTGCGCTCGGAGAACAAACACAAAGATTCCTTTTATTTTAATCTCTCTCCTGCAAATTAACAGAGCCCTATCATTTTCCAAATTCAAAACTCCAAGGATTAAACCCAACTGGCAAACACGGCTTGGGAATCGTTCTGTGGCCCAAATGTGGCGATTACGGAGCGGAGATGAAACGAGCAATTCCAAAAGAAATTTCTGTCCCTTCCCAGGACTAAAGAAGATAAGCCTTAACTCCACGTGCATGGAAAAATGGGATTTAATTTATTTTTCCAACAGGAAAAACTCCAGGATATTGCTTTCGGTCTCGGAGCAGTGTGACTGAAGGATAAATAAAACCCCGGGGGTTCACTTGCTGATGAGGGCTGCAATTATTGATTAATTACTGATTAATCCTGATTTTGGGAGGCTTGGGAACAAGGCTGGCTCCAGAAGGATCATGGACACAATGCCTCTCTCCCAGCATGGAATTCCTACTTCCCCTCTCCAGAACTGCCAGAGGTTTTCAGCCTTGCCGGGGGATAAATGTCATCCCTGGCAGGGCGGAGATGGAATTAACACCTCCAAGTTTTGGGAGAGAATTTTAATGAGGATTAAACCAGAGAGTTAAAATAAAAGTGGAAAAACCTGAAAAAATTTAAGTGGATTTTCCAACCTGACCGGAGAGAGGTGCATGTGGTTTTTCAGGAAAAACGGGTTTCTTGTTAGAATGATTATTATTTTAAATATATGTATTTTTAATATTATTTCAAATATTCCAAGCTCACTTTCCTCTGTTGTTTTCCCTGAGACAAAGATCAGCTGTATGTTAATAATCCCGTGGGATGAGGTCTGCTCTTCCTGAAGGAAGTGCACAGGCCCATGGTTGTCATTTTCCAGGTTTTTGGACACTCCAAGCCAGGATCAGTTCCTGCAGCACCTGGAGCAGAAGGGAATTTGCTTTTCAACCCAGCTTTTGGACCACATGGAGTAAAGGAACTTTCCTGGGAGGAAACCCATGGAATTCCATGAGGATCAGCCGTGTTTTTGTTGGAGTCACCAGAGCCAGCCCAAGGCAGGGATGGAGAATGAGAGGAAAATCCAGCAAATCCTAAGGAAATGATCCAAATCCTTCATATTTCTGAAGTATTTTAATTGATGGAGCAACTGTTTTATGGGAAAAGGGATAATTACTGTTCTTTCTGCTCTTCCTCTTTGTTTCTGGTCCCTAAAGAGAAGGGGTTAACTCTTCTCCAGTTGCTCTGGGATGAACATTCCCTGTCCTGGAAAATCTTTTGGCTTCTCCCTCCCCCTGATTTCCAACCTCCTCCCAACCACTTTTAGAATCTTCCAGACAATTTCTGGAATACTGGCATTTTAAAAATTAAATTGAATTCCATTTAAAATAAAAATTCTAATTTTTTTTTAAGCAAAACGTCCAAGGGAGTTGTGATTCCCCAAATAGAACCCATTGCTTCCCCAAAAAAAAAACCATCTTGTTCCCTTTTCCTTTGTCCTTCTTGCAGCATTTCCTTGGATAATTTCTGAACATGTGGATCAAGGCTGGGATCCAACTCATTCCTATTTTTATTGCAGTTCTTTGCAGTGAATTAAATAATTCATTACTCTGATTTTTTCCCCTCTCCTTTTCAGGCCTGTGACTATTCCAGAGCGTTTTTTCCCCGTCTCAATTAACCTTAATTTTATTTCTTTCCTTGGGCAAAAATTCCTTTTGCTCCTTAAATGTCCCTTCTGATGCTCTTTGCTCTTCTAATAATTACTTAATAAACTTTTTTCTTTAATTTTTATGAGTTGCCCAAAAAAAGCCACCCGCTTGACTTTATTAATTAAACCCTGAAGAAACCCTGTAAAACTCTAATAATATTTTTATGTGCAGCGTTTAATTCCTATCGATTTTCCAGGAGGTTGTGGCAGCAAGAAAAAGGAACTTCTTTGGTTTTTTTTTAATCAGGATTTTATTTTCCTACCGTGACGGTGGCCCGGGAATACAAAATATTCCGCAGGAACCGTTTTGCTGACTTGTGGGGAAAGTGGAAAAGGCACAAAAAATGCAAATCAAATTAGGAGGGAAGTGAAGAGAAATAAAAAAACGGGATAAAAAATGGTGCTGCCCAGAAATATTTGTGGGAGCCTGGATCATTATTTCCAAGCACAAGGAATTACAGGCATGAATAAGATAAGATATTGCTTTTTTATTTGGATTTAATACAAGGCCCAAACATAGTAGGAAAAATAAAAGGATATAAATCCAAGAGGAGCCTGTTGACAAATTAATCAAGGATTTTGTAATTTAGGGAATGACACCATGGAGAGGTTGTAGGATCACTAAAATGTTGTATTTCAGGAATTTTGCCCTCTATGTGCTGGAATAATTTTAATTCCATCAGCATGAATTTCTAACCAGGAGGAGAAAATCAGGAGGATGGGACGCCGGGATAAAAGAGGAACACAGGGAGATTCCAGCTGCAGATTTGGGGATGGAATTTTCCAGCACATTATTCCCATGTGGATCCACACGTGGATCCACAAGGACAGCGGTGATGGATACTCCTTGACAAAAAGCTCTGGATGAGCCATAAGAATTCCCACCAGCTGGGAAGCTCCGTGGGGTAAGTTATGGAGGAAGAAGCACATGGAATGCTTTCTCCTGGAATGCACATTCCGGCTTTTCCCTGGAGAAAAGCTCTTAGGGGACAGCAGCATCAGGCAGTGCAAATCCATGGAGCTTCACCGACAGCAGGGAAGCTGGAAAATGTGGGAGGAGCTGCAGCTTATTCCAGCTTCTCCATCAGATTTCCAAGGCTAAGGGGGATGAAAAGGTTGGGATTCTCCAGGCTGGGAATCCTGCTTGGAATAGCTGCAGGATTTCTTAGGAATTTATTTTATTTTCTTGTTTCTAGGAGGATATTATGTTGCCATTTCCCATTCCCACATTTTGAGTATTTGCTGGAATGCTTGTTGATGACATCACAGTGTCGGCTCCATATGGATTTATAGGCATCTGTACACATATATATTATATATTNATCGTGGAATGGTTTGGGTAGGAAACACTTTAAATTCCATCCCATTCCCAGCCCTGCCCTGGCAGGGACACCTCCCACTGTCCCAGGCTGCTCCCAGCCCCAATGTCCAGCCTGGCCTTGGGCACTGCCAGGGATCCAGGGGCAGCCACAGCTGCTCTGGCAATTCCAGACCAGCCCCTCCCCACCCTCCCAGACAGCAATTCCCAATTCCCAAGATCCCATCCAGCCCTGCCCTCTGGCACTGGGAAGCCATTCCCTGGCTCCTGTCCCTCCAGCCCTTGTCCTCAGTCCCTCTCCAGCTCTCCTGGAGCCCCTTCAGGCCCTGCAAGGGGCTCTGAGCTCTCCCTGGAGCCTTCTCCTCTCCAGGGGAACATTCCCAGCTCTCCCAGCCTGGCTCCAGAGCAGAGGGGCTCCAGCCCTTGGATTGTCTCGACTGCAGTTCCATGTCCTTATCTGCATTCACATCCATATCCATCTCCATCCATCTCACACCTGCCCATGGATCTCTGAGCCAGTGGGAATGCTGAAAAGCTCTCGCTTGGCTTCATCCACCAGAATTCCCCACGTGGCTCCTGGGCTCCCGTTCCTGCAGCTGGGAGAACATTACAGCCTCTTTTGTGCCTATAGGGACCACATTCCACTTGAAATTCCCAAAGCAATCCAGTGCTGGCTGGGAGAGCGTTTGCCGTGCAGGCTGATGAGGGATGAGTTCCCCATGGATGTTTTTATCCTTCTGGAGAGACGCTCGGCAGAGTGGCTGCATTTGATTTGATAATTGGCTGTGGAGGACTCTCAAATCCGTGGAAACGCTTCTCAGCCTTTAAAAGGTGCTTTCGAGCCCCTTCCTGTTTGATTTTTTGACAGCTGCTGGATTCGGTGCTGCGAGAGATCGGATAAGGAAGTTCTGGGAAGTTTGATTCTGTTTTTTATCAGGGAATGCTGCCCGGGAAAAGTGCTCCTTTCATGTTTATTCCGTAGGGTTGATTGACTGGAACAAAAAGCAGATTAGAGTTTGTTAGAGGCTGGTTTGGGTTGGAAGGGACTTTAATCCCATCCCATTCCACCCCATTCCAAGGGCAGGGACACCTTCTGCTGTCCCAGGCTGCTCCAAGCCCCATCCAACTTGGCCTTGGACACTTCCAGGGATTCAGGAACAGCCACAGCTTCTCTGGGAAATCCATCCCAGCCCCTCACCACCCTCCCCACCAGGAATTCCATCTCAATATCCCATCCATCCCTGCCCTCCTTCAGCTTCAGTCCATTCCCCCTTACCCTGTCCCTCCATCCCTAATCCAAAATCCCTCTCCATCTCTCTCGCAGGTGAACATGAAACCCCTTGATCCTGGCTGGATTTGGAGTTGGAGATCTTTCCAAACTCCCAAATAACAGCTGGATCTAGGAAAGGAATCTGAAAATATTCCAAGAAAACAGAAAGATTTGAGAATGAAAGAAATTTGGAGGTTATAACTTGATTTCAGCTCATGCTGTACCAGGAACACTTGGCTCTGGCTGTTCAGGGTGTCGTGGATAACACGGATTGAAAAGATTCCTAAAAAAACCCCAGACTGTCCCAGGAGCAACTGTTGTAAAACAGTTAAATTCCAACAGTTTAATTTCAACAATTAAATTGATACTAAAAATATTCCTTCCTAATCCCTGCGGACCAAACCAATCCAAAGTGTCCATGATCTCTACAACAGGACCTGGAGTTGGGTTAAACTGTGGCTGTTTCAGAGTTTTGAGCCCCAAAACTCCTGCTGTGATCCCATAAATATTGATCCACTTCTCTTTCCCATTCCAGCCTCAGCTTTTCCTGATTTTCAAGCTGGGGGCACCAAACTGAGAGCATCCCATCGCATATTTGGAAACATTCCGGGTTTCCAAGGTGTTTTAATCTCTTTTTTCCCTCCTGACATGGATCCAGATGGAAATTTGGCTTTTCTCACGCCACCTGTATTTGTTTTCCAGCCATTCCAAATGGGTTTTATCCACTCTCCTCTTGTGATTGTGGAAAAAGAAAGAAGATTAATGGGAAAAAAACCAGGAAAATGAGATGGCTGCTGTTTCCCATTTGGTGTCTGATTTATATGAATAATTGAATACATCCCAGATGACTTTTATTGAGGAAACAATAAATGTTTCATAAGGGAACGAGCAGTCCATCATCAAAGGGAGCTCTGCTTCTGAGGCTTTCGGAGGAGGGAGAACTGTTTGGGATTTCAATCATCCCAGGGACACTTTATTCCCGTTGCTGCCTCATTAACATTCCACATTGTCCCGCCGTGGGATGAGGTCACTCCCAAGGAAAAATGAGATTTTAGGAGAGACAAGATGCGAAATCCTCGAATGTGTGAGATTTGGAGGATGCTGTTCCATAATAAACCTTTTTCCATGGATGGGTGGGAGCTCCAATCCCAAATCCAGCTGGAATGGAGCAGCTCTTGCCAGTGCATCCCACGGAAGATCTGAATCCTTGGTTCCAGGCGTATAATAATGGAAAAGGGAAGGAAAATGTCAATACCTGACTGAGGCCAAGGCAGGGATTGGATTTGAAACCTTCAGGAATTATTGTCAGGGAGCAAAAGGATGAGCCGGAGACAAACAAACATTGGGAAAGAAATTAAAGGGATGTTAGGAACGGGAAGGGATCAGGAATGCAGGGATAAGCAAATGGATTGGTGTGAATTCCCTTGCTAATGCCTCGGAATGGAATAGAAGGATTGGGCCTGGAGTTTATCCAGCTCCTTGGAGAAAAGCCCCACTTCAGGCAGCTCCTTGGTGAGGAGTGGATTCAGGAAGAGGAGATGGTGCCATTAACTAATCCCTTTAATTAATGAATTATTAGCCAAAGATGAGTGAAGGCCCCAGATTGATTGATCCTATTAATTAATTTTCAGCATTCCATACATTCCTTGTATGGACAAGACCATCCCAAACCCATCCCTGGAGCTGCAGGTGAAGTTTGGGAAGGGCATCTTCTGGTGCACTCCGAGATGAAATGTTCCTGCTTTTATCCCAGCATCCCAGACTGATTTGTGCTGGAAAGGACCTTGAAGATCATCTCATTCCAAGCCCTGCCGTGGTTTGGGACACTTCCCATATTCCAGGTCTCTGCCAATGCCTCCAGGACCAACAGTGGTGTGGGAATAAGGTCCCACCTCAGGTTTTTCGGTGTCCTGTGGCCAGTGGTGAGGATGACCAGTGGCCACCACCACCCTTTGGTATCTGCAGGCTGGGGACCAGTTTGGTGTCCGGTGCCACTAAAATTCCTTGGAAAGGGCTTTAAATGTTCTGATTTTACCCCCAGGAGAACAAGGAAGGGTTTAATCCCAGAGCTGATTGCTCAGGAATTTTCTGCCTGAGGAGGAGTTTAGGAAGCCACAAAGCTCCAAAGAGAGAGGAGAAGACAAAGGTAAATAAAATAAACCAGAAACTTCCTCTGAGTCTCCTCAGCAAAATCCCAAAGGGAATCAGGTGACAGCGTGGGGCCATCAGGAAGGGTCCCCATCCACCAGGATGTGCTGAGAGCCTCCGTGGGAGTCCTTGGAAGTTCTCCCATGGGACTCTCATCACAGCAAGGAAGAACATCCCTGCATCATTCCCAAGTAAAATCTTGGGCCCGAAGATTCTGGAAATGGTTCATCCTTCAGCTTGCCAAGTTTTCCTGAGTGCAGTGATCCAAGGATCCCCTCTACAGGCAAGGATGGAAACATCTCCCTGCCCACAGGATGATCTCTGAGGTCCTTTCCAATATTTTTTGGAGGGCAGGGTGTATAAATATCAGGAATTAGGAGGGATCATCATTTTACTGACACATATTTCATTTTGCCTGGAAGAAAATTCACTCCTACAACTTGCCAGGACTGGGAAAACCATCTCCAGCAGGAGCTACCTCCCACCCTTGCCATGGGAAAGGAAAGGCCATGGGAAGGACCAAAAAGCTGTTTGGAAGCTGCATCCACATGAATTTTAAATCCCTCCAGGGATGGGGACTCCACCACTGCCCTGGGCAGCAGTGCCAGGCCTGGACAGCCCTTTCCATGAGGAAATTTTCCCCAATATCCAACCTAAACCTTCCCTGGTGCATCCTGAGCCCTTTTCCCACTGTGGGAAAAAGTTTTCAAATTCTGTCCGTACCAAAAATATTCCAAACTTCCCAAAAATCCCAAGGCTGCCTGGTGGGAGGTTTTGTGGACTCAAACCAAGCAAATATTTGCAAATCCTTTGATATTTACATGTGGCAGCCGTTGCTAAGAACAAGCAGTAGAGACATTATGGAAAAGTGCATCCTGATGGATTCAGACACTGCAGCCTGGAAATCAGGGAATCCCAGAATGGGAAGGGACCTTCAAGTCCATCCAGTCCCACCCCTGTCGTGGGCAGGGACACCTTCCACTATCTCAGGTTTTGTTTTCATATCCCTTCAAGATTTTCTCTTTTTAAAGTACTGATTATTTTAGGGAAGTGTTTAATAATCCTATGAGACAGATTAATTCCCAAAATTGCTGGAAAGGCCACTGCACCACCCAAATATTTCCATCAAGTGCCACAAGCACCAAGTGCGGCCTCCCAGCAGCTCCTCCAATACATTTTGGGGGAATTCAATCCCCTTGGAGTGTTTGCTCCAGGTGAATATCCTGAAAAATCCCCTTTTCCCGGGTGAGCGGAGGCGCTGCCGATGTTCCGCCGCTGATTTCCATCACAAAGGTGCAGCTCGGCTTTGTTCGATCCCAAATTCCAGAGATTCCGTGAACCAGAGGAGCGGATCTCCTGTCTTGTCGGGGTTGCAGGGAAGGTTGTGGCTCCTTCTCCATGCAAACAATCAATCAATTCTTGCCTAATTAGGCTCATTTTGCACCGTTGGCATTGAAGTTCACCGGGGCTGAACTCCATCCCTGCCCTTCCCTGTTCATCGGAGCTTCATTCCCATTCCTCCCACAACATCCTCGTTTGTTTTGTGTTTTTAATTAAAAAGGCAAACTTTGGCTCGGTGCATGCTCTGGAAATGCAAACAGTTCTTAATTAAAGCACGGGAAAGTGCCAAAATTAAGCATAATTAGTTGGGCAGGGCAGCAGTGAACAATGGGCCGCGTTCTGTGTGTGCAAACCCCCCAGAAATCACAAAAATGGGAGCAAAAGGCACAAAAAAATCTCGTGGTAAATCAGTACTGCTCAGTTATTAAACCTTTATTTCCCTCAGCACTGTCATTCCCACGGGAATCAATTCCATTCCTGTTAAAATCTGGGGTTTCATCTTTGGTGGCTTTATTAATAATTATGGAATTGGGGATTTATCTCTGCTTATTCCCTGATTTCTGATATCCAGCCTGGATGCTGATTGCACCAGAGCTCTGCATCACCTGTCATTCCAGCAATATCTGTAATTCCTGCTGGAAAAGATGGATCCAGGCTGCAAACTGAGATCTGGGAGCTTCCAAACCCTTTTATAGATGGATCCAAACCTTGGATTTATCCACAGAATTTCAGTTCTTTCATACCTGTCCTGGTTTTGGCTGAGCTGGAGTTAATTGTCCTCCTTGGAGCTGAATCAGTTGGGAAGTGTCTGGGAATTGGTCACATCCCACAGTGCCATGAAAAACATCTTCCATCTTTGGGAGCTCTTCCATGTTCTTGCATGGAAATCCATTCTTCCTGAAAGGAAAAGGAGTGTGCAGAATTCCTGCTGGAATCAGCACCCATTTTTTCCCTTCCCTGTGCAATTTCCATCCTTCCCCATTCCCTGATTAAGGGATTTCTTCCTTTCCCAACCCCACCCTGCCTAAAAATAAACAGAATTTGGAAGCAGGAATTTGCTGCTGGATCCATTGTTCCAGAATTCCATGGTTTATTTGCTCCCATTTTAAGTGGATGGTTCCTCATTTGGGAGTTAAAAACCTCGTCCAGCTCACGTTCTGAAGACAAATATTTCTAATAATGAAGTGATTCGAGCCTCTCAATTTTGCTCCAGAGCTTTTTATGGACCTGGCTGATGAAAAGGATGAAGCCCAAAGGCCAAATTCATTTTTAAATCTGCATTTTAACCCCCAATATTTCCTGCTTGCGACTGCTGCTGAATTAAAGGCTCCTTGTGCATTCCAGGATGCACTTTAATTAATAATTCCCGAATTTATAGGTGCAAATGTGGATGTACGGAGCAGGATCAGGTATTGATCCTCTGAGCAGGGAGTGAGGTCGGAGAGGCCAGGCCAGCATGAGTTAATTACTTAATTGATAAAGACATAAAAAGTCAGGCCCCAGCCATGATTTAAACAAATAATTTGCAAACTTTTACAGTGCAGAAAGGAGCATTTATTTATATCCCATTTTGGGGGGGTTCTAATTCAGAGGGGAGAATTGGGATTGTTCAGCTGGAGAAGAGAAGCTTTGGGGTGACCTCCTTGTGACATTCCAGTGCCTGAAGGGGATCCAGGAAGGATGGAGAGAGAGGATTTCCAAGGGATGGAGGGACAGGACACAGGAAATGCCTTCAAAATGAGGGAGGGAAGGTTTAGATGGGATATTGGGATGGAATTCCTGGCTGGGAGGGTGGGGAGCGGCTGGGATGGAATTCCCAGAGAAGCTGTGGCTGCCCCTGGATCCCTGGAAGTGTCCAAGGCCAGTTTGGAGCAGCCTGGGATAGTGGGATGTGTCCCTGCCCATGGCAGGGGGTGAAATGGGATAAACTTTAAGCTCCCTCCCAACCAAAACCCACCTGGAATTCTGTAACTCTAAGCCAAGCTCATTCTCATCCAATTATTTTAAAGCAAATATAGAAGAATTCCAAGTTTTCCTGCAGGAATATTGCCATCATCACAGGAGTGCCTGGAAAGTGGAGGAAAAACGCCCAAGGACAAACTCAACCTCCCTGTCTGGCACAAAAGAAATCACATTTAAAATACATTTTATAAATTGTTGACTCTTACTGGGATTTCAGCATTAAGGGGAGGTTGGTGTGCAGTTTAGCTGGACTCTGGAATTGTCACAATCCCAGTAAAATCCAAGGGAAAACACCAACCTAAATACATTTTACTGCTCAGCCTAAGACTGCCTGAAATATAAAACCCCTCAGTAGCAGCTCTGCCTTCCCTGCTCCTGAAAGAACCTCTAAAAATGGATTTCAGGATTCCAATCCCTGCAGCACACACATTCCAGATAAATTGCTCAACAGGGATATTCCCAGCTTTTCTGGGTGTCTTCCTCTGAGTGACCCACACATTCCAGTCAAATCCCTCAGCAGGGATATTCCCAGCTTTCCCAGATAGCTTCCTCTTCATGACTGGCATTTTGTCCCAGGATTCTGAAATTCCCATGATTTCCGTGCTGCCAGAATTCCTGCAAAAGAAATGATGGGATCAAAGAACCCTTAAAGTTGGAAAAGTCTTCCAAGATCATCAAATCCAACCTTGGGCTGAAGGAGTTGGACCAAAGGACCTCAAGGGCTGAGCTGGATCCTGATCATGCACAATATTAATTTAGAGGAATGTCTGGAGATATTTTCCATAAAATTTTAATGTTATGAACTTAATATCTCATCTGAGGCGTGGGATGTGGAATATTTAGCGGGGGAGTCAAAATTCCCCTGGGCTGGGAATAAATGATGGAACATCCCTGGGTTGGATCACAGCCGCTGGATTCAGGGTCTGCTGGAAGGAGCTTCTGGATAAAAATCTGCTGCCACGAGGGAGGAGGAATATAAAATATAAAACTGAGTTTGGAGCTTCCCAGAGAAGCTGTGGCTGCCCCTGGATCCCTGGAAGTGTTCAAAGCCAGGCTGGATGGGGCTGGGAGCAGCCTGGGATAGTGGGAGGTGTCCCTGCCATGGCAGGGGGTGGAACAGGATCATCCCTTTCCAACCCAGACCATTATTCCATGATTTTTTTGTTGTTCAGTCCCTGTTTCCATAGGTTTGTGGAATGTGAATCCGTATGATGCCTGACTAGTCCGTGATGTCCCTCTGTCCTCACCTGGACTTGCTGCAAATCATTTCATTATAAAGCAACAAAATCCACGATCCTTTCATTCCTCTACCAGTCAGGACACTGGAGATCCATCCGTGCCCATGGATACCATCCCTCTGGATGCAGGGATCAAAGGGATGAGAGACTGTCCCAGTCACAGAACTCTGGAATGGTTTGGGTGGAAGGGACCTTAAATCCCATCCCATTCCCACCCCTGCCATGGCAGGGACACCTCCCACTGTCCCAGGCTGCTCCCAGCCCCAATGTCCAGCCTGGCCTTGGGCACTGCCAGGGATCCAGGGGCAGCCACAGCTTCTCTGGGAAGCTCCAAACTCAGTTTTATATTTTATATTCCTCCAGTGCCAGCTGCTCCCTACCCTCCCAGCCAGGATTTCCTTCCCAATATCCCACCTGAATCCACCCTCTTCCATCTTAAAGCCATCAATCCCTCACCTTCTCCTTTTGGGAACAATGAGCTGGAAGTGAGACCTTCTGACAGGAGGGAGAGAACTCAGGATTTGTGTCTTGGGCCCTGTTCCTCTTCCTTGTTTTGGGAGAGGAACCCACAGAGCGACACCCACCACAAAATTCCCTGGAATACCAGGCCCTGGGTCACAGCCTGATGCTGCTGTTCTCTAGATCCTTAAAACAGCCTATTCCTACCAAGTTAACTTCCAAGCAAAACCAATAAAAAGGAGGAAAAATAAATCCTGCCCATATCCTCTCTAAATGTAGCCCAGTGAATAATTTTTGTAGATTATTTTACGTGGAGGAAATAAATTCGATTCCCATTCCCCAATTCAATTCTTCCATTTCCCAAATGAACCACCAGGGGCTCGGGTGTGTCTTTAATCCAAGAGAAAATGCCTGTGGGAAGTGAGTGTTTAGGTAAAAGCCTTTCAAGAGAAAATTCCTTCTGGGAAAGAGCTGCTGCTTCTCTGTAGGAAATTCCTTGGAGCAAACTGGTTTTTAGGGCAGTGTCTCTGCTGGTACGTGAGCACAAAGCTTTGCCATCTGTGATTCCTGCTGGGCTTCCTGGGGATTTTGAGAGGGAATTTTCAGAGTGATCCCAAAGAGAGCAGGGTGGAGACATCAGCACTGCATTTCCAGGCTGCTGGAAGCAGGACACTGGGAGAAAAAAACGGGATAAATATTAATAGAGGGATCCCCTGGGAGGTTGTACCGACAGCTGTGCCACTGGAAAAATTGCTTCAGTGGAATGTGGCAGGGGATACTGGAAGAAATTCCCAGGTAATTGCTTAATATCTGATCCTCAGTGCCACGGAATGATCTCCTGAGATCCCACCTGGAATGCCGTGCACAGGTGTGGTGTCCCCAATAAAAGAAGGACTTGGAATTGTTGGAGCAAGTCCAGAGGAGGCCACAGAGCTGATAAAGGGACTGGAGCACTTTCCCTATGGAGAGCTGGGGATGTTCAGCCTGGAGAGGAGAAGGTTTTGTGGAGACTTCCCAGCACATTCCAGGATCCAAAGGGGCTCCAGGGAGCTGGAGAGAGACTGTTCCATCAGGAGCTGGAGTGACAGGACAAGGGGCATGGCTTCAAACTGACAGAGGGGAAATTTAGGTTGGATGTTGGGAAGGAATTGCTGGCTGGGAGGGTGGGGAGGGGCTGGTCTGGAATTGCCAGAGCAGCTGTGGCTGCCCCTGGATCCCTGGCAGTGGCCAAGGCCAGGCTGGACATTGGGGCTGGGAGCAGCCTGGGACAGTGGGAGGTGTCCCTGCCAGGGCAGGGGTGGGAATGGGATGAGATGGGATGGGATGGGATGGGATTTAAGGTCCCTTCCACCCCAACCAGTCTGGGATTCAAACTGAGTTCATTTTGGTTCAGAAAATCCTCTGACAAGCCAAGCTCTCGTTTATTTGTCACCCTCTTGAGCCAAGGCCTTGCCAGGGCTGTTGCTAATCAACACACACATTAATTCCCACCAATCCCACAAAAAGCAATGGATCTTTGGGAAATCATCAAACAAAACCAGCTTCAGCCTGTTCCTCTCCTTGCTTTTCCATGCCCATATTCCCTTCCTCCCCTCCAGATCTTCTGCCTTTCTGGACATCTGCTGAAGGAAGAAAAAAAGAAACCCTGTCAGGTTATTCATTCACAAGCATCCTTCTCCCAAAAAAAAAAACAAACCAGGAGCAAACTCAAGTTGAAGCATATCCAGGATGCTCTGGCACCGCTCCCGAGCTCTCATTCCACTCGGAGCTGATGATGGGATGCCACTTGGTTGGAATGATCAATCAGTGCCAAAAGGGCTCTCAGCACCTCGCCCTCAGACTCCCCACAGCTCATTCCCAGGGATTTGTGCAGCCTCTGCATCTTCTCTCCTGTCCTCCTGCTGGAAAATCTCCTGGGTCTGGCTCCTTCTTCCATTATTCCAAGCAGTCCCCATCCCTGTGGATCGGGGATAAGCAGGGAGAGCTCACATTCCCGCAAAGCAGGAAGAAAATGGATTTATTTGAATGATGGCTGGGAATAATTATGATTTATTAATTTCAGCCTGGAGAAGAAGAGGCTCAGGAGAACTTCAAGTCCTTTCCAGTGCCTAAAGGGGTACAAGGAAGTTGAAAAGGGATTTTGGAAAAGGACATGGAGTGCCAGGAAAAGGGGGAATGGGTTCAAAATGAAAGAGGGGAAATTTATGACGGATATTGGGAAGGAATTCCTGGCTGGGAGGGTGGGGAGGGGCTGGGATGGAATTCCCAGAGAAGCTGTGGCTGCCCCTGGATCCCTGGCAGTGCCCAAGGCCAGGCTGGACACTGGGGCTGGGAGCAGCCTGGGACAGTGGGAGGTGTCCCTGCCCATGGAAAGGGGGTGGGATGAGATGATTTTTAAGCCTCCTTCCAACCCAAATTGTACCGGAATTCTGGGATTTTATCATTCTAGGACCTTCCCCTGATGCACGAGCAGCATGAAAAGGATGCAAACCCCAAGGTACCATTTCCTCCTGACCCCAAACCTGGACATGAGCAATTTTCAAAGTAATTTTCCCCAAAACACCACAGGTCAGAAGCTGTAGCAAGGAAGAGCAGCAGCAGAGGGGTCCGAGGCCCAGGAATTCCCGGTGTTCCTGTGGGATAAGGTGCTGTCACCCAACATGACGCTGCAGGAGGTGAGGATGCACCTTGCTCCCTCCTCACTCTCTGAAATCATGGATAACCTCGGGAGGATCAGCCTGGGCACCTGTGGAAGTGCAGAAAGGCCCAGCTTAAAATACAGCAAATGCCCAAAATCCTGCTTGGATCCGGAGCATGAGGACATTCCCACCTTTCCCTCTCCTTTAAACGAGTTACAAGCATGGACTGAGTGCCAAATTTGCTGCATTTTGCTCTTCATTATCCCAGAATAAAAACATGCCATCCTGGTGCCAGAAGGAATAAATTTATCCCTCAGCTTTATCAATTATTTCTCCAGTCCCCATCTCCGAGCAGCCATGGTCAGGGGCTCCTGCTATCCATAAAACCCACCTGGAATCCATAATATCCAATGTATTCCCTCTTCCACCGCAAATGAGGAGATTGGGATTCATACCTTATCCCTGGCAGGATTCCTGGCTGCCTGAGAATCCTGGATTTGTCACCTCTCAGCTGGTGACACTGCACTGCTCACACGGAGGATTTTGGTCCCGAGCCTGGACCTTCCCTTTCCTGCAGCCGCTGTTTTGGGAAGGTAAATATTTAGGATTCATTCCATGCAGGAGAGGCTCTATTTATATCCCTGGACAAGGAGGAGGTCGCTGCTCCTGCAGAATTGCCAAGCACGCTCCGGGCTGAGCGGGAGCTTTGCAGGAATCTTCTTAAAGCACTCGAGGTCTCTTTGCAGTTGGGTTCCTGAGGGGGAAAAAAAAATTCTGGATTTCAAGTCTGGAGTGGGTTTTTCATGTGGAAGTTGGGTTTTAGAGTCATTTAAGGTGGCTCTGGAGCCAGCACAGCTTCTAAAACAGCCACCTTTGTGGATGTGAGGAGAATCATGGAGTGGTTTGGGTTGGAAAGACCTTAAATCCCATCCACTTCCATCCAGGGACACCTCCCACTGCCCCAGGCTGCTCCCAACCTGGCCTTGGACAATTCCAGGGATCCAGGGGCAGCCACAGCTGCTCTGGGAATGCTGTTGGATGTTCTTTGGGATATCCACAGCAAATGAGAATGCAAATATTTCTATCCAGGCCCTCAGACCACATTCCCAACTGGAATGTCCTGGCCCAACCCTCTGGATGTCCAGTTGCAATAAAGGAGCACTTCCAGATGATCCTTCCTGATCTCTTCTTCCATCACGGACATTATCAGACCTTTGGATGCCTCTTCCTTGAGGAATGACATTAAAAATATCCAAGGATGTGACTCTGTGGCATCCCATGACAAGAAACACGGGGCTGGAGCGTGTCCAGGGAAGGGAATTGAGCTGAGAAGGGTCTGGAGCACCAGGAGGGGCTGAGGGAGCTGGGAAAGGGGCTCAGCCTGGAGAAAAGGAGGCTCAGGGGGGACCAATTAATTAATTAATCAGGTTGATGAGTTCCTTCTGATGGAAATTCAGCTCCCTTTAAAGGAAGGCACAGAAAGGGGCTTAAAAAAGGAGAATTTCAGGAATTCATTTGTGAGGTTCACCTGGAAGTGGGGGAAAGGAGGGTTTGTTTCCAGTTACATCCATTTCTTTTTGGCAGCTACTTCCAAGCCAGGAAAGGCAATTCTGGAAGCACTTTTGAATTTGACAATAAAATCTCTAATGAAAAAATGGTTTAAAAAACCAACTAAAATGCCCACGCTTATGAAAGTCTCGTAATTTTTGGGTTTATGCTTTGGTTTTCCAAATGTTCTTTCCAAATGAAATGCTTTTATCAATAACGTTTCATTTTTCACTGAAGAGCTGGAAAATTTGGGTCCAAGTGGGATTTTCTTTCTGTTTCAATGAGTGATTTGTAACTTTCAAAAAAAAAAAATCTCTGAGGTGAAAATTAATTTCAGACATGAATAAAATTTGGAGAGTCTGCTCCAGCATAAAATAAAGGAAAAACCTTCAGAAGGTTGTTCAATAATGACCATTAGAGAGGATAAATTAATTTAGGAGAAAATAAAAGTTTCATTTGGTGGGTTTCTACAATCTTTCGTGTGTTTCTAAGGAACAGAGACTTCCTGATTCCCAAATATTTCCCCATTTCCTCTCATCCTTGTTTCCTGGGACCAGAGCTCGGTCCCACCTGGCTGCACCACCCTGTCAGGGAATGTGGAGAGGGAGAGGGTTCCCCCTGAGCTTCCTTCCTCCCTCCCTTCCTTCCCTCTCCTCCTGTAAATCCCAGGGCAGAATCAGAGCAGTGTTTGTGTTCACAAAGCACCAAATGTTCCTGGTTTTCCATGAAAGATGAAAAAAATTTATTGTACCTAGCTCTCCTTCCGGAAAAGTCATCATTCTCTCCCAGATTATAATAAGGATTTATTCCCAAACACTTTATTTATTCCCACCCCTCAGGACCCAGCTGTGACCTCTCCCAGTTTCGTGCTCAGTGTGCGAGGTGGGAAACACAAAACACTTCCAGGACTCTAAAACCAAATTGCTGCCTTTTTATCCCGGGCAAACGATTTCCCGGAACATTTGGAGGGGATTTGCATTCCGACCGCGTTCCCGCTGCCTCCTGCAAGCCCTTCCCTGCCATCTGTGCTTCTCCCTCCCTGCTCCGTGTGGGCTGCTCCATCTTGTCATTGAGCAACTGTTGTTGTGCCTTTGGTGCCAGCTTTTGTCACCTCGGCGGGGCGGGAGTTGGGAATAAATTATGGAAGCTCCAGTTCTGCAAGCTCTTCTCCGGGAATGCCGACTCCGGAGTGCTCCGGGACAAACGGTTCTGGGAAGGTGGTGGGGATGGGTTTCTGCACAATCTGGGCAGGTTCGGGGTTTAAAAGGATTTAGCAGGTTCCACCAGACGCTTCAGGGTCGTTCAGCAGGGGAAGAGAAAGGCTGGGAATTATTCCCAGGGAAAACGAGTTTTTCCTTGTCTTTGCAGCGGTGCAAGGAGCAGCCAGTGGTACTTCCATGGGGACATGGATGCACCAGCCGGAGTTAATGGACCCAGCCCGGCTCAGACTGTGACAGCTCCAACAATCAGGGAGGTTTTACAGCCCTGTCCATCCTGCAGATTCCCAGGCTGTTATCCCAGAATTACCGAGGTTAGAAAAGAGCTCCAAGGCCATCGAGTCCAAGCTGTGCCTGATCCCCACCCTGTCCCCAGCACTGAGTCCCATGTCCAGCCCTTCCTCGGAACCCCCAGGGATGGGGACTCCAAACCTCCCATTCCAATGGTTAAAATTCCTTGTGATTGATCCTTTTTGTGCCGTGATCCAAGGTGGGAGATGCGCTTTTTCCACAATTATCCTCTCACTCCAGAGCCACCATTTGAGGATGACTCCTCATTTGTCATCCACGAGGAGTTCTGGAATTTTTGCATCCAGCTTGCTCTTCCTGCACCGCACATCCCAGGTGTTTTTCCAGCTGCCCAGCAATCCTCAGCTGCCAAATGCCTGGAAAAATGACAAGGGAGGACATAATGGCACTTCATGTTGTCGCTGCAGATCCAAACCTAAATCCATCTGCCGGCTGCATCCCTGGAACCGCGAGCTTCCCGCTTCCCGTTCAGTGCACACATCCATTCATCTTTCTGGGATCAGCACCAGCTCCAGCGTTCCCCATCTGGCAGCCCAGCGTGACCCATTGTCCCAACACAATGTCAAGTCCGTGAAGCACAATGGACCTCCAGCTCCTGGCTGGTGGATCCTGCCAGGAATGTGAAGCATCCGTGGAGCAGGAAGGCACAGGATGGATCCCAAAGGCTGAGTGGGGCTGAGAGAAGGGAAAGGTCTCCTTCAGAGTTTGCTCTTTATGTTCCCATCCTCCTCTCATTCCATGGGGTATCCGTGTTCGGGACTGGATGCTTTGTCCCCGGCTTCCCTCTGGATCCCCCTCATGTTCTGAATCTGTCACTGCTGGAGGTGCTGGGGGGCCTGGAGCATCCCCGTGCCCAGGACAGGCTGGGGGAGCTGGGGCTGCTCAGCCTCGAGAGGAGCCCCAGCTGCGAGGGGCCCTCAGCCCTGGGTGTCCCTGGCTGTCCCTGGCTGTCCCTGGTTGTCCCTGGGTGTCCCTGGCTGTCCCTGGCTGCAGGGAGGGCTCAGGGCAGGGTCCAGGCTCTGCTCCGGGGGATTCAGCGATGGCACCAGAGCCACGGGCAGGGTCTGAGCCCAGCAATTCCCCTGCCAGGGGCACAACTCCTGCCCTGGGCAGGGTCTGATCCCAGCAATTCCCCTGCCAGGGGCACAACTCCTGCCCTGGGCAGGGTCTGATCCCAGCAATTCCCCTGCCAGGGGCACAACTCCTGCCCTGGGCAGGGTCTGATCCCAGCAATTCCCCTGCCAGGGGCACAACTCCTGCCTTGGGCAGGGTCTGATCCCAGCAATTCCCCTGCCAGGGGCACAACTCCTGCCCTGGGCAGGGTCTGATCCCAGCAATTCCCCTGCCAGGGGCACAACTCCTGCCCTGGGCAGGGTCTGATCCCAGCAATTCCCCTGCCAGGGGCACAACTCCTGCCCTGGGCAGGGCCCCAGCTGGAACAGAGCCCAGAGAGGGGCTGGGGTCTCCTCCCTGGGGATATTCCAGAGCCCTCTGGACACACTCCCGTGCCCTGTGCTCTGGGATGGCCCTGCTGGAGCAGGGAGTGGCACCAGTGACCCTCTGGGGTCCCTTCCAGCCTGACCCATCTGGGATTCTGTGTGAATCCATAAATTATTACATGACCCCCCTTTTCCATATTTTTTCATCCCTGCACTCCAATCCCAATGGCTCCTGGCTCAGCCCCACTGCTGCAAGAAGGTTTCCTTCACAGGTGACAGTTTCTCCTGGTGACAGCTTCCTCCTGGGACAGCTTCCCTGGCCACTGGCCCCGGGCCAGCCCACTGCAAGGCTCAGCCATCCACCCACTCCTGCTGTGGCCAGCACATGGTGTCCAATCCCTTTGAGCAGGATTGAATCCCATCCCAGCATCCCCTGTTCCCTCACAGGCACAGCCACCTCCCGTCAGGATCTCACCTCATTCCACACCTGCTGTGCTGTGGAAGTTTTCACACCCAGTGCAGGGCTGATGACGTCATTATTGTCACCCGGCAAGCTGCTGGGAGTGCCATCCTCCTTCACCCTCCCATTTCCAGCGTTGGTCGCTCCAAAGCATCCCAAATTTCCTTCAGACAACTTCCCAAACCACCTTCCATTGTCCCTTCCCAATCCCCAACCTTCTTAACCTTCCTGTTTCCAGGATTGGCCTCTCCAAAGCTTCCCAGTTTTCCTTCAGACAACATCCCAAACCACCTACAGATCTTCCCATAGGCTCTTCCCAATCCCCAAACTGCTTAACCTTCCTATTTCCAGGATTGGCCTCTCCAAAACATCCCAAGTTTCCTTCAGACAACATCCCAAACCACCTTCCATTGTCCCTTCCCAATCCCCAACCTTTTTAACCTTATTTCCAACGCTGCCCTCTCCAAACCTTCCCAGCTTTCCTTCAGACCACATCCCAACCCCTTCACCCCTTTCCATCAGCCCTTCCCAATCCCCACCCCTCAGCTGAGCATGGTCAATCCCAGGATTGATCCTAAACCAGGATCAAAATAAGAATTGCCGGATCAATTTTCTTCCCAGTGTAATAAAAACCCGGAGCGAGCCACAGATCCAGCAGAACATTCCCTGCCACGGTGGTTGCATTCTCCCCGTTTAAATCCCTCTCCTCCTCCCTGCACGGTCTCAAAAATTCCCTTTTCCCTTTCTAGTCAGGTCCGCGATCCCTGTTTCCCTTTCCCGCGGCACGTGTTAATTGAGAGAGGAGCAATTATACGATGGAGCAGCTGATAGCTGATAAGAGAAGAAAGGTTATCTCTGTTTGCACGGGCAGGGAAATTAGCAGAGGTGCAAAATCCGCTCCTTATCTTGCTCGGCCATAATAGGGAGAGAATTGAGGGATCCACGCACAGGCAGCTAATCCCTAAATACACAACCCGCAATCAGCCTGGATCTTATCTCTGCCGATGTTTGGGAAACCGGAGTCGGGTGTATCTTGCTGGAACAAGAGTTTGCTGAAATGCTGAAAGTCCTTGAGACGCTGAACTGGGATGTGGAAGCTGAAAGGGAGAAGCTGAAGGGCGGAATAATTCCAGGGGGTCCAGGAGAGCTGGAGAGGGACTGGGGAGAAGAGATGGAGGGACAGGACACAGGGAATGGCTTTAAGGTGAAGGAGGGCAGGTTTAGGTGGGATATTGGGAAGGAATTCCTGGCTGGGAGGGTGGGGAGGGGCTGGTCTGGAATTGCCAGAGCAGCTGTGGCTGCCCCTGGATCCCTGGCAGTGCCCAAGGCCAGGCTGGACATTGGGGCTGGGAGCAGCCTGGGACAGTGGAAGGTGTCCCTGCCAGGGCAGGGGGTGGAACTGGATGATCTTCAAGGTCTTTCCAACCCAAATTATTCCATCATTCCCTGATTTGCTGCCACAGAAGGAGTGAGTTTGGTGAGGCAGAAAGGAATCGGGAGTTTTACAAACGCCGAGGGATTTGCACTGGGAAATCCCCGGAGATAACAGCTGTAAACTGGGAAATCCCGGGAAATACCAGCTGTGTCCTGGTGAATTCTGGGAACAATTGAGGCCATGGATTTGCTCTCTACAGCAATGGGGCTCTGTGGTTATCAATAACATCACAGAGCTTTTGTCTTCAGTGCACTGAGGAGTCACCAAATTTCCCTCTCACCTGGCACCAGGTCACTGCTCTGGTTTTGTTTTACCTCCCACATGGTTCTGCTTCCAAAGTCGTTTGGATGTTTAAACATCCTCACCCTAAAGCTGCACCCCCAGAACCTGCACTGGTGTGAAATTCTCTGAATATTCCCTGGATTTCAGCTTTGTCCCCAAAAACAAACTTCTCTTCTTCTCTTCTGACAGAGTCTCAGACTAACCCCAAATAAATAATCAGGAATAAAGATTTATAGCAAAGGAGAACAATCCTGCCAGGCCCTCTGTATTTTGTAAGGGCTTCTCAAATTATGTTGACCTTTTGTTTTTCCCATTTTTCTTCCAATTTGTCCAGAAAGGTCACAGCAGGATGGAGAATCAAACCGAGGGAATGAGGCTGATGTGGTCTGTGAATTAAATGAAAATTTAACACTGGTTTGTCATAGAATTACAGAATGGTTTGGGTTCAAAGGGACCTTAAAGTTCATCTCACCCCACCCCCTGCCACGGGAAGGGACAATTCCCACAGTCCCAGGCTGCTCCAAGCCCCGTTCAACCTGGCCTTGGACACTTCCAGGGATCCAGGGGCATTCTTGGGATATCCAGATTCAGTCTGGAATTCAGATTCGAGTCCCATCCACACCTGGGGCAATCCCAGTACACAAACAACAAACTTTGAAACCTTAATTAAGCGATTGAAGGATTGATTGTGCCAATTAAATCCTTCAGATATCAACAGCTGACCAAGTCCAAGGATGAGTCTGGATCCAGCCACACCTGGAATCCCCTCAGGAAGGACTTTGGAAGGCCAGGGAGTCCTTCCTGAGGTCTCCCTGGCACATTTGTCTGTCCTTGCCCACTGCTCAATAATCAAATTAACCCTGCCATGGAATCTTCTGGAACCACTGCTCCATTTCCTATCAAACCTTGTTAAATCCCTGGATTTTTTTTATCAATAAATATTTTGTTACTTCTCCACGAGTGAAGTGATCACTCCATCCTTGTTTAAAGCAGCCTAAAGGTTAAAGCCCTGACCCAAAAAATAAAGGGAGCTGCTTTCAATCTCTGTCAGCCTTCCTTCCCCTTCCCATCACTCCTCCACGTTCCTGGAGGGAGCTGCTCCTTAAATTTCAGCTGAATTTGGATGGAAAAGCTTCCCTGTCTCCTGCTGCTCAGTCCTTGCTCCAACCCCTCCTTCATTCCCACATTTTCCATCCCATAATCTCTGTACAAAATCCAGAACTGCTGAAGGAGGCAGGAGCAGGGTCCCTGTCCTTGGATCCCCCTCACCTGCAGCATCACCTTGGCTGCTCTCTGGCTTCTCCTCTTCCTCCTCTCCCATGGATCCTGCTTTTTTTCCTGGCTCTATTCGACCACATGGAATTTGAGCCATTCTGGTGTGTTTGTGGTTCTTTTCTGGGCCTTGCACTGAGGCAGATTTGCTGGAGCTGGAGAGTTTTCCCAAGCAAACAGGATTCCAGGGGAATTTCAGATGCTCAGCGCTCCCTTGGGCTTGAGTTGGGAAGCCAAAATCAATTTAAATAATTTTTAATATCAATTTCAATCAATTTAAATAATTTCAATAATTTATCATTTCAATTTCAATCGATTTAAATAATTTAAATAATTTTTTATTTCAATTTCAATCAATTTAAATAATTTCAATAATTTATCATTTCAATTTCAATCGATTTAAATAATTTAAATAATTTTTTATTTCAATTTCAATCAATTTAAATAATTTCAAAAATGTGACCCTCAGCCTGGTCTCCAGCTGTGATCCATGAGGGTCCCTCTGGAAGCAGCCTCTGGATAAGGACAGGGATGCCAAGTCCTCCATCCTCACAAGAGGGGATGTGAGGGACCAAAAAAACCTAAAAATGCACATCCCAAACCCAATTTTGGGTCTGAACTTGCCCCACCCCAGAAGGAAAAGGTTTTATTTGAGTTTGGAGATTTGATTTGATTTGATTTGATTGAGGGCTCTCCACACCCTTTGTTTTCCAGACACATTTTAGGCCAAGAACCTTCTTCAGGAATCTTTTAACCCACAAAATTTAACCAGGAGAGTGAATCATCAGGGATTCCTGGGAGATTTGGGCTCCACCAAATGGGAATTCTGCTTGAAATGCTTCAGCCATGAGGGAGAACACCTCATTTCCCAGGTGAAAGTGTTTGGCCCGGAGTTTTCCTTCAGGTTTCCAAATTTTCCTGCAGTTTTCCAAATTTTCCTTCAGTTTTCCAACTTTTCCTGCAGTTTTCCAAATTTTCCTTCAGTTTTCCAACTTTTCCTGCAGTTTTCCAACTTTTCCTGCAGTTTTCCAACTTTTCCTGCAGTGTTTCTCAGCAGGACAACTGGGGCTGATGGAAGGGTGCAATGAAGGTGCTCTTGGATGGACAGGACCCAAACCAGCCCTGACTGGAGCATTCCAACACCTCCTGGAATTCCCAGTTGGAAAAACACACAATTCCCACATTCCCCCTGCCAATGTCTGCTCAGGCTGTGAGGCTTAAAAGGAGTGGCCACGAGATTCCTTCAGGTCCTTCCCAATCTTCTGCTCCATCATCCCTCGATATTCCCATAAAAAGGAAGTTTTCATCCCTGGAAGTGTCCAAGGCCAGGTTGGATGGGCTTGGAGCAGCCTGGGACAGTGGGAGGTGTCCCTGCCCATGGAAGGGGTGGGAATGGATGGATTTTAAGGCCCTTTCCAACCCAAACCATCCTGGAATTCCGTGATTCCAAGATTTATCCTCTTACAGACGTGGCAGCCTTGCTGACTGAGCAATCTTTGTTTTCTTCTTGTCATGTAGAAGGAGAAAAGCCTAAAATCAAATAAATTCTGGGGCATTGTGCAACAATTCTCCATCGGGAGGTGTCTAATTCTGCTCCTTGGGAATAGGAGTTGTTACAGGAGCCTCAAATGGGGGGAAAACCACGGGAATTCTGCAGCTGGTCCAAGAATTTTGAGCCCAAGAGGAATTTTCCTTTGGCAGGAGAAGGGGGAAGAGGCTCTGCTGGATGAGGCCACTGGAACAGACAGGAGGGTGTGAGATGTCCCCAACCTCAGGTTCAGCTTCCCACAGGAAGCAGATCCAAAGGCACCACCGGGCCTGTAGAGCCTCGGATTTTGTGGAACAGCAGCTGCAGGACTTCCCTGAAGCCATTCCATCCCAAATGAAATCCAATTATTTTGAATTTATAACACAATTCCCCATCCCTGATTTCAAATTGCTGAGGGTGGAGTGACCACAGCATCCCCTGAGCTGCTTAATTACCTTCATTAGGAGCAACATTCCCCTTTTTTCCGCCTGAAATTTTCCCTAAATCCCTCTGGAATGCCTCACCCCCTCAGGAATTTCCTCGAGGAGCCCATTAACCCCTTTTTTTTTGTGTGGAGGACCCGTTTCTCTCCCTGTTTTTCCCTGGAACAGCTTCAACACTGGCAGTTTCCAGGCACAGAAACAAATTCCAGCCTTCCATAGGGCTCTTTCCCATTTTTCCATGGCATGGATTTGCAGGCAGGAGATGCAGCCACCTGGAAAAGCTTCTCCTGCTGCAACCTGGTCTTTCCAAGGAAATTCTGCTGACACCAGGATTTCTTTTTGCTTAATCTGCTTTTTCCTTGCAGTTTTCCCTCAGTTTCTTTGGGATAAAATGCTGACTTGGCTGAGAGAGTGTGGTTTCCTTGTTTTCCACAAATTTCACCTGATGGAGACAAGGATTGGAGTCACTCTGGTCCTTACCCAGGATAATCCTCTTTTCCTACTGAAAAAAAATCCCCTTTTTCACTGTGTAAAAAAAAACCTTCCAGACATCCATTCCTTGCACTGGTAAATCCACGTGACATCCATTATTAGGGATCATTGGAAAAATATCTTCATTTTTTACATCTGATTCCTTAAACTCACAGCAGGAAGATTTAAATATTATTTGCCAAATTTGGGAAGTCCAAAACATTTTTAAACTATTTTTTTTTAGCATCTGAGCATCTTTTATCAGCCCTGCAGTGCAAATTTTGATGTTATTTAAAACTTCTTCCCTCAGAGAATTAAGAAATGACGGATATTTGATCCTTGTGCCTCTTGACATGAGGAGCAGGAAGGACTCATCCAAACTCTGGCACTTCCCAAGTGAGAAATCATCTTTTCCTGCCTGAAAAGGTGGGAGAAACACCTGAAACTGTTCAATATTTGATGTCCTCTTGCTGCAGTGCGGTGCAGAGCACGCCAGCATTCCAGTTTGGAGAGTGGGGAAGGAGGAGAGGGAATGTGAAAGGAATAATCAGCCACAAAGTGGCTCTTAATTCCAAAATTCCACCCCCACAGCAAATGAAACAAAGCCCTAAATAATAAATGAGGGAATGAAAAGAAATCCTCCATTCCCTGGGCTGCAGGTGGGGGGTTGGCAACATCCCATCCCATTTTCATTCCACCCCACCCCATTCCATTCCATTCCATTCCATTCCATTCCATTCCATTCCATTCCATTCCATTCCATTCCATTCCATCCCATCCCATCCCACCAATACCTGCACAGCCCACGGAGCTCTCTTGAGATCCAGCAAAAGCACCCGGAGTTCCAGGACACAGGGAAGGGCTTCCCACTGCCAGGGGACAGGGATGGATGGGATCTTGGGAATTGGGAATTGCTGGCTGGGAGGGTGGGGAGGGGCTGGTCTGGAATTGCCAGAGCAGCTGTGGCTGCCCCTGGATCCCTGGCAGTGCCCAAGGCCAGGCTGGACATTGGGGCTGGGAGCAGCCTGGGACAGGGGGAGGTGTCCCTGCCATGGAAAGGAGTGGAACAAAATGGGATTTAATCTCCCTTCCAATCCAAATTCCAGGATGGAACACAGCTGGATGTTGATTTTTTTTTTTTTTTAAAATAAATCTTTTTATAAGAAGCAAAAAAACCAAATTTTAAGAGGCTTTGAGGCAGCCACGTTCTTCATCTCTGAAGCAGAACCATCCTTTCCCAGGCTGAGAGCAAATGCTGGGAATTGCACTGGAAAAGTTGGCAGCACTGGGATCAGGCAGCCTCGCTGGGCACAGCCACCGGCTCAGGGATGTGGAATTCCCAATGGAATTCTCCTGACTGGAAGCAGGAGGCAATTCCATGAGTTCCAGGTGTCTCATCCGGTGGGATGTGCCGTGAATAAATCAGACCTGTCCTCATTCTCTGTCTCACCTGGAAGGACTCCAGGGGCACTCTGGGCTTAAACCAAGGCAGCAGCAGGAGTTTAGTTGGGTCAGGGCTGGGCTTGTACAAAAACCAGAGATTTAGGCCTGGTTTGTGTACAAAAGCAGAGATTTTAGGGCATAAAAGCAAATTTAGGAAAAAATGAAAGGATTTAAGCACGAGTTCAGTTCCCAGCTCAGACACTGACACTCCCTGGGTGGTTCGTGGGGCACAAACGGGGCTGAGCTTGTTTAAAAAACAGAGATTTAAGCCTGGTTTTGCTTACAAAACCAGAGATTTTGGGGCCTGAAAGCAAATTTAGGAAAAAAATGAAAGGTCTAAAGCATGAGTTCAATTCCCAGCTTAGACCTTGACATTCCTGGGACACAATCAAGGCTGAGCTCCTCGTGGTAAATATCAAACTGGTCATAAAGGTAAAAAGGTGAGAGGGAAAACCTTTCCCAGGATAAGTGGGAATGCTCCACTTCCCTTCCTTCTCCCTGTTCTGCAGCACAATTTAGAAGATTAGGGGATAATTATGAGTCCAAATTCTGATGACCTTCAAAACCAAAAAGCAAAGCTGCCTCTCACCTCCACAACTTTAATTTTGGGGGAATATTTGGTGGTTTGACTTTTCCCTTCCCAATTTCTCTCTCTCAATCAACATTTTTTGCTTTCAGGTCACAAAATAAATTTGCTCCTCGGGCCTTTTGGGGCTCAGCAGCCAGACCTCAGCTGATATTTAAGGATGAAAATCCCTTTTCTGCCACGTTTATTCCTTTTCCTGAACTGGCTGGGGATGGATCTGGGGCTGGCTGGGACGTCAGGGTCAGGATTTGGATGACCTTTGGAAGGGATATCTGAGGAGCAGGATTGTCCTCTCTGTGTGTGTCCCTCTCATCCTCCCCACTCCGGTGGCAGCAGAGTTTATTACGGAGCCACGGCCACATCCCTGACCCTGGAAGCTCCACAGGGAAAGGATTCCAAACATTTAACGAGCTCAAAACACATCAAAGGGGCAGCTCAGCGTTTCAGGCACAGCTCTGGCTCCTGGCAGGGAGTTTAATCCAGGCTTTGTTGGAAATTTGTAGTTCCCACATTTTCCCCTCTCATTCAGTTTCGCTCAGGGATCAGCTGCTCCCAGCTCAATCCATAGGGACAGATCCCACCAAGAGCTTCTGTGCCTGAAACCCCCAAAATATTGGGAATGTTTTGATGAATTTCCCAGCAATCTCCCTTAGGGAAGGCAGGATCCTCAGGAACAGAGGGAAAACTTGGTCTGAGCTCCGGATGCTGCTGATGCAGCAGAAAGGATCCCAAATCAGCATCCAGCTCCCATCCCGACCAATCCAGGTGTATCCCTGACACCTGAGTGCATCTAACCATTCCCATAAAACCCAGACCCCTGGGAGTGAGTCAATCTGCAGAAAATTCCATTCCAGAGCCAATCCATTCACCGGGAAATGGGAGAACCCCTGTAACTGAGAGTGCCTTTAATCAATCCTAATCAATTAATGATTTTATAATGAAAATAAATTATTAATTGAGGTCGAAGGAACTGCTGGTTTGAGGTTCTCCTTGCTGATGCTGGCAGTGGGAACAGCCTGCACCTCCAACCGGTGTTCCCAATCATTCCCGGAGTTAAGTGATGCTTGGGAAGCACAAGGAGGCGGTTCCATTGGGATAGTTATCCTCCAGGAAAGCCTTCCTGCCCCTCAGGCTGTGCTGGCATTGGAAGAGCCGGCCCTGACGCCTCTGAAGATGCACCCATCCTCCTTTTTACAAATAAATGGAATATTCTCCTCAATTCCTCATAGAATCCCAGAATCCCAGCCTGGTTTGGGTGGGAAAGGACCTCCAAACCCACCTCATTCTGCCCCCTTCCATGGACAGGGACACCTTCCACTCTCCCAGGTTGCTCAGAGTTTTCCCAGTTTTCCCTACAAGAAGGATTTCCACAAGTACAGCTGGGACAGCTGGGATATCCCACTGGACAAATCCATGGATTCCTGGGAGCCAAGAGTGAAGAGCTGTTGGCTTGGGACACAAAACCTCATCCTCCCCCTGGACCTTCTTGGGTGGCCCTGGCACAGGGAACCAAATTTGGTGAAGACTCCTCCCTGGATCCTGGGATAACAGCAGGGACAGGAAGCAGCTCCTGGCTTCCCACTGCCAGAGGGAAGGGATGGATGGGACACTGGGAAGGAATTCCTGACTGGGAGGGTGGGGAGGGGCTGGGATGGAATTCTCAGAGGAACTGTGGCTGCCCCTGGATCCCTGGAAGTGTCCAATGCCAGGCTGGATGGGGCTTGGATCCACCTGGGATAGTGGGAGGTGTCCCTGCCCATGGAATGGGTGGGACTGGATGGGATTTAAGGTCCTTCCAACCCAAACCATCCCGGGATTGTGATTCCATGATCCTCCCGCTGCAGCTCAGATCCAGTAGATGGCGACAGGATACAAAACATTTCTTCCATTCTTCCACGAATTGCCGGCTTTTTATGTCCCATCCCTTTGAACATTCCCCCTTTTTAATGATTTTGTTTCCGTATTTCCACGTCACGGCTGCAGTGACTCCATTCATCTTCCCAATTTTCCCATTTCGTCCTCATGCCATGAAATCCATTCCAAGCTGGGAGGCACAGCCAATCTCCTCCCACTGCTGCAAGTCTGGAGGAGCTGCTCCAGGTTTTCCTTGGTCATCCAATGCCCCGGGATGAGGAATTCCATCAATATCCTCAGCTGGGGAATTTGGATCCATTTGATTTCACTTCTGAACCGGGGGTGTTGCTTCTTGGATCTGGAATGAATTTTCCTGATCTCCTGCAGGATTCCTTCAGCCATAAGGATGATCATCCATCCCTTCGGAATGTTCCCTGCTCATGGCAGAGCTTTGGAATGAGATGGCTTGAAGGTCCATTCCAACCCAAATCATTCTGGGATTCCATGATTTTTATGGCTCGGAAAAGGAGGAATTGTCCTCAAATTTGATCTTTTTTTACCTTGGACACAAAAATACAATGGAATTAGGAGCAATCCGAGTCTTCCATTCAGAAAGTGAAGTGACTGTAGGATGGGAAAATGAGGAAAATCCAGCAAATCTGGATTCTGTAGTTCCCATGGAATGATCTGCTCTGGAATGGGCAATTAACAAGAGCATGAACAGGACAAGGGGGAATGGCAGCAGGTTTGGATTGGATATTGGGAAGGAATTCTTCCCTGGGAGGGTAGGGAGGCCCTGGAATGGAATTCCCTGAGAAGCTGTGGCTGCCCCTGGATCCCTGGAAGTGCCCAAGGCCAGGCTGGATGGGGTTTGGACCAGCCTGGGACAGTGGGAGGTGTCCCTGCCCATGGAAAGGGGTGGAATGGGATGATCCTTAAGATCCCTTCCAATCCAAACCATTCCAGGATTCCATGAATGTGCTAAAATAACAGTGCAGTCCCACACCTGCAATCCCAAATTCCCTTCCAAGGACAATCCACGGCATTCCAGCCTAATTATTTACAGTTCTCATCCCAGCTTGCTAAAGTCTCTTTTTCCCTCATAGACCTGGGACTGGATTCCCACATTTTGTGCCTTTGTCTCTGTCTTGTTTGGGATGAGCCATCAGCTCAAACAGGCACTGAGGTGATTCCCAAATTTCTGCTTGTCGTGGAGACAGGAACAGGCTGATCAACTCCTGCTTCCAAGAGGAAGCCCCTTCTCACCACATTCCCAAGACTTCTGGCACCTGGAATTCTGACCTAGAAACACACCTTGGGCACGGGGGGCAGTTAAACCAGAAGTGACGGAGGCACTTGGAAAAGCCATGGAATTATAAACAATTCTTCCATTTCAAGTGGAAAAATCTTTCCCGTATTTTATTCATGAGCAGATGACCCCCACACTGCTTTATCTCATAAATAACAGAATTCCAAGATTCAGCTGAATTGGATGGAATTACATTTGCATAAAAAGTGCTAATTGCAGTTAAATCCCTGGAATCTCAGATCCAAATAATAAAAATCGAGCCAAAATTCCAGTGATGACCTTCATGAGAACCCTGTGTTCCTTCCAACCAAAATCAAGATGGGATATCCACATCAAATCCTAAATCCTGATTTATAGGAAAGGCCATTTCACATATTCCAGAACATCTGATGGAAGCAGCCAAATCTCCTGAGCACGGAAGGGTCTGCCAGGCCATCAGCCAATTAATTGTGGGAATTTCCATGCCAAGAAATCAAATTTTTCCCACTATTTATACAGCCAGCATCCAGAAAGACTTATTGATTCCTTATGGAAAGCTTTATGGAAAACTGATTCCCCACCTGGAAGTAGAGAATTCCTTTAAGTTTTCCCTAAGTATTAAAAATACCAATAGGGAAATATATGAAACACTTTTAATTTTCCAACTTTATTTTGGAATCCAGGACTCTGGATGTCCCAAACCTTTTTTGATGAGGCTCCACCTGTCATGGATAGGACAGATTCCCATTCCTGGAGGGATTTAAATCCATGTGGATGTGGCACTTGGGGACATGGGGCAGCGGTGGCCTTGGCAGTGCACAGGAATGGTTGGACTCCATGATCCCAGAGGGCTTTTCCAACCTAAAACATTCCCTGATTCCATGATTTCAGCTGTCACGTGACTCGGGATTTTGGGAAGATGGCAAAAATGAGTCCCTGGAATGGATTTCTCCATTCAAATGCAGCTCTTTGGGACAGAATCCTGCACTGCCTTGGAAGTTGTGCCAAGCCCTGCTCCACGTGGGGATGAATTTTTATTCCCAAATCTTAATTTCCCAAGCCAAGATCTCACTCTGCTCTCCCTTCTCCCATCATTTTTGGGAATGACTCATCCCAGGAAAGGCTGAACCATCCTGGTCAGTGTTGGGAGCCTCAGCTGAACCCCAAGAATTCCAGGAATGCTGGAAACATCACACAGGAGATCCAGTCAAAAGGAAGAGTGGGAAATGTCCCTGTCCATGGTGTGAAGGCTGGAATTAGATGATCCTTAAGATCCATTCCAAGCCAATCCAAACCATCCTGGGATTCCATGAAAAAGAGGGAAGAGAGAGAGGGAGAACCACCAAATTCTCTGAAATTTCCGAGCAGAAAGGTGGATCTGGCAGCTGCGTGCTGAGGTTTAAAGGATATTTTCGGGATGCATCCAGCTTTTCTCCTTTAAATGGGAATTTCCTGTTGGATTTGGAATGAAGCCTCTCCTGCTGCTTGGGATGAATCCCTCTGTTCTCCCCCTGTGCTGCTGGTCAGCCTCCGTTGGGAAGATCCAGAGAGGAGATGAATTCCCTGCCTTTTTCAGAGGAAAAGCTCCTTTTCCTTGAGGAATTGGATCTCGCATTTCCAAAAGTTTGGAATGTGCGGTGGGAAAGAGAAGCTTCTGTTTACCAGCTGAGCTCCTGCGCTGCTTCCCCACGGAGCAGCAGATGGATGTGCGGGAGGAACAAAAGGAACAAAAAAAGTGGGATAAAAGCAGATGGAGAAATGGTCGGAATGATTCATTGGGAATCAAGGAGTGGCAATTCATTTGTGCCTGGAATCTGCAATTTCCTGCCTGGAAGCCAAATTGTTCGCCCATTATGGAGATTTGGGATGGATCCAGGCAGGGATTCAACTTCTTCAGGATCCGAGCACCTGCTCGTGAGATTTGCTGGAGCAGGACGGGGATAATCCATGTGCTGGAAGTTAAACACGGAATTTGTTGGAAGAGCAGCTGGCTGGGATGGGATTTGGAGAGTTGGGATCTGAGCTGAGCATTTCAGTGGAAAAGCAGGAGAGTCTAAATCCTAAATTGTCTCTTCAAGCAGCAGAATTTACCTCATGAATGGGTGAAGCTGGGATGCTGAGAGAGGGAAATCTTCACTTTTTTCCTAAAATTCTATGGGGGGAAAATTAATAATAATAATAATA
>VXAC01000678.1:51795-74639 GCA_013399225.1 Rhipidura dahli | reverse complement strand
GTTTTCAAACCAGTACATATTTTAGCACCCAATGTGGGGCTCGACGTGAGAGAAAGTCAGAACTACAATTCTGTATTAACAGCAACCTTTTCACCATGGTGCTCAGCTTGTCTATATGGGTACTATACCTTGCTCTCTATATTTTTCCTCACATGGGGAACTACCTGCCTGTTGTATTGCTCCTGTTGAAAACAGGGAATAGTATGAGAATTGCTTTATTTGTTTGTTATTTCTATTGCATGATAACCTGTGAGACAATGAATGCCATTTGGAATATATACTCAATTTTGTTTGCCCGTCCCAGTCTGAGCTACTACATCTGGAACCTCCTCAACAATCGCACCCAACCCCTGGGGGGAAAAGTAGAGAGTGGTTTCTTCCAGCCTTTCAGTCCAGGCACAGCAAATTTTGAAAATATTTAGTTCCCTCTGGATGTTAAGGATGGCATAATCTTCCTGTCAGTTCTGTTTTCTTTTTCTTTGTGACCTGCACTGTGTACACCATGCCTAGAATCAAAGCTGTGGCACAGCATTCTCACATTGTGAGGGAGAAAAGCAGCAAAATAACAGGTACCATGTCCATGCAAAACATCAAAAAGAGAAAAGGAACCAAAACAGCAGTCAACACATCTACACAAACCATCACCGAGTCAGAACAGCCTAAACCGGTAGCAGTTGCCCCTGTTCAGAAGAAGAAATCGAAAAGCAAATCAGTCTGCATAGTGGAGGATGCAGCAGCACCTTTGCACCCAGCAGAAGAGACAGAGCCAGAGATCATCACTCAGTCAATCTTGGGTGAGTTGAGTGGCTTGTGTAGGGAATTCACCTGCCAGACAAACGAGTCCATCCTGCCCTGGCTGCTCCATATCTGGGACGCCGCAGCTAACGACACCATTCTGGATGGAAGTGAGGCCAGGCAACTGGGATCCCTGTCTCAGGATGTGGTCATTGACTAGGAGTTTGGGAAAACCCAGGAAACTCTCAGCCTCTCTCTCTAAGCCTCTCTTACCCTTGCCAGCCTCTCAGCAACTGCTGGCAAGGGTAAGGGATAGAAACCTTTGTAAAGAAGACCTCCAGATGCACCAAAGAAAATGAAGCACAACGGAACAAATATATCCGATGCCTGAAGGAATTGGTTGTGCTGGAGATCATTTTCTCAGAAGACAGGAGATTCCCCAAGAGCCCAGATGGTGTCCAATGCACATCACAAATGTGGTTGAGATTGACACGGCTTGGACCAGAGTTATATGCCTGTTACCTAGCAATGCTGCAGTGGAGGAAAGGAGAGGACAAGGTGGGTGTGTTTGTCAACAATCTGAGAATTTACGAGGATACTGTCACCACCCTGCTATGCAGCCATGTCTCATGTGTGGAAACAAAGCTGGCAGAACACGTCCGGAGCTTGGGAGAGAAAACTGAAGAGGGCCACCAGAAACTGAGAAAGGAGATTAAGGAAGGAATTTACCAAATCTCACCAGAACCAACAGGAGTCTCTACCATTAGGAGCAGACATTCCCTGGCCACAGAGAGAGGATACGCTCCACGAGGTAACCTCTGATACCTCCTTCTTCAGGAGCATGGAGAATACAAGAGGAAGTGGAATGGAAAACTCACCGCATCCTTAGCAGCCCAGGTACGTCTTATTAAAAAGGAGAACATCTACCACAAGAAGCTCGTCTAGAGTCAATGCTGCTCCAGTCTCTTGTGGACAGAACCCTAGACAGTATAGGAATGATAATATGACTGATCCTCTTGAAGGAGCCTCGCGAACTTACTTACAGGAGGAGAGCAATGTGTACCATGACCAGGATTAGAGGGGCCGTGCCTCTAGCCAGGTGGAGGAGTGGGACAATCAGATCTATTGGATCCAAAGGCCTGGCACATCTGACCCATAAAGATATGCAGCTTTGGTTGATACTGGTGCTCAGTGTACCCTGACGCCATAAAGGCATGTGGGAGCAGACTCCATTTCTATTTCTGGGGTAACACTTCTACCTTGAAGAACATTTGCCATTCACAGAGGAAAAACATCTGTCCAAATATCTAGTCTGTACTCATCCGTATAACAGCTGTGACCAAATCTTATGCCTGACTTGAATCTGTGAAATAATACTCAGTAAAAATAGAACTGAGTTCCTGCAAATGCTGACCACAGTTCTCTTGGATGCCTCTGAGTATATGAGCTAACAGTTGTAATATGTGCTTCTCCAACTGAATTAAAAGAGTGATAATACACCTGATAGCATTACTAGGTTGTTGTCTTACAGACAGGTCAATCAGTTTAGAAAAAAATGATCCCACATATCTCAGAACATAATCAGGTTCTTATTCAAATAACATGAAACAAAAGATGTCTTGCATAAACACAGGGAAGGATAAAAAACAAAATGAAAATATAGCTGGAGGGATGCAGTTTTCAATCAGGTAGATTGGCTGTTAGAACAAGGGAGATGAACATAGGATAAAATTATGACAGCTGACAAATTAATCCAATAGAAAAGCTTCCCTTTTTAAGGGAAGTTAATTTTTTTCTCCTCCCTGGGTTTTTAATGCAGCATGAAAACACCCCCCAACAAAACAACAAAAATAACCATAAATCAAACCACATTTAATAAATGTGAGGAAGCCAGAGTTTCCCAGGCTGTTTAGATCATCTTGAACTTTATCCATAGCAATTATAGCAGAAGAAGCATGTCTTTATTACCAAAACAGTTTTCTCTTTGACAAAATTCTTCTCTCTTTCCCTTTTTTTTTTGGTAAATATATGTAGTATTTGAATAGTGGCTGCAGATGAAATACTCACATCACCTATACTGAAAACAAGGTCTTTTCATTTCAGTAAATGTTGTGCTCTGCCTTGACAGAGCAAAATTTTCTATAAACATAATGATTACAGCTTAAGGTTTCTCCTAAGCATTCTCTCTTTGCTTCACCCATCTATTACACCGTGGTTCTGTTGTGCATTGGAAAACTGCAATTTCTTTGTTTTCCTTTTTCATTTTAAATTAATCTACCCTCCATCACCGCACTCGAGCACAAATGAGAACAGTCCTCCCAGAGAAGACATCCTAGTTATGACTGCATTATTAATTTTTTAACTGAAACAACGGAGAATAAGGAGAAAATCAGAATAGTTTAAATGAAGTGTCTCAAATAAACATTTAATTAGGAAGATGAAACAAAGAGGTGTATACAGAGTCTCAAAACTAGCACTGGGAAAATCCACATGAAAGGAGCTTGAGAAAACTATTTATAGAAGAAAAAATACAAATCCTGAAATCCTGCAAATAACTAACAGATAAGACTATCATGCAATTTGCTCATAATTACAGTAATAAAAATTATATTTTACTGCTAGGGAGTTGATTTTAATTTTAGGGAAGTGATGCTCTCCCTCTACTTTGCTCTAGTCACAATCTACCTAGGTCATATCAAGCTATGGAGTCCCCAACACAGGCACAACACAGACCTGTTGGAGAGAGTCCAGAGGATGCTGGCAGGGATGACCAGAGGACTGGAACACCTCTTATATGCAGACAGGCTGAGAGAGCTGGGAATGCTCAGCCTGGAGAAAGAAGGCTCTAATGAGACCTTACAGTGCCTTCCAGTAAAAATAGAGAGGGACATTTTAAAAGTGCATGTTGTGACTGGACAGTGGTTTTATACTGAAAAAGAGTAGGCTTTAATGACATATTGGGAAGAAATTCTTCACTGAGAGTGGTGAGTCACTGGAATATGTTTCAAGAGGAGTTGTGAATTCTCTGAACCTGGGAGAGTTCAAGACCAGGTTGGACTGGACTCTGAGTTAACCTGGACTAGTGGAACATATTCCTGTTCATGGAACCCAAGCCATTCTATCATTATATTATTCTATGGATTTTTTTTTTTTCAAATTCAGAACACTTTGAACTGTATTTATTGAGTGATATTGGAGTCTGATTATATAAGAAAAATAGGAGAAAAAAAATTGAAGATGTATGTTAAGAGTTTATTTCTACAGTGCCACACGGTTTATATTTTATGTTAGCATCACAGAGCTCTAACCTTTGGGCAGGATTTCATTGGTTTATGCTGTACATTAGTTTACACAGAAACAAATTTATCTGCCAAACTTTAAATAAATTAGTTATGGGAAAAAATAATTTTTATTAGACAGTCTTATGCATATGTTTCCTAAAACATTCACAAAAATCAAAGGGTGGATGTTGGAGAGTATACATCTTTCATGATGCGGAGCCCTCATGTCATGAGATAATGAATTTGATTCTAGACTTGCTAGTATAGAATTTGTTACCTTGTTTTCTAATGGCACAAAACACTGATATAGTGTAATACTACATAAATCTCTATCAACTCCTGGAAAAAGTGTTAATGAACAAAAAGGTTTTACTAGCTATCTGTTACCCTAATCTAAGAGAAAGCAACTTTTCATTAATGACTGGCCATGGAGCCAGTCTACTTCTTCTCTCATATTTTATTACTATTGCCTTTATGGTTTTAGTTACCACAGCTCTTCATCATCTCCCATGTTGTGATTATAATCTTCAACTTTTTTGCCCATTCCAATGTCTTCATCATTCTCTATGTCTTCTAATTCATAAAAATTATCTTCAGTTCCATCTATGGGATTTGAAAAAAAAAATTTCTTAACCTCTTTTGCTATAACTTTGTCCTATCTCTTCCTTTTAATCCAGTGACAAAACTGTGTACCACAGGCTATTTCATTTCCCTTGAAGGGGTTAAAGCATGACTTGATGACAGAATCCATTTTGATTATGAAAACGGAGTGGTCTTATGTATAAAGGATTTGTAACAGCTTTCCTCCTAGTGTGACAAGATCAGAGTTCCTTTCTCTGGCAGCAATCTTCTCTGCTGACAACAGATAATCTTTGAATGCTTCTAGGACAAGCATTCCTGTTTCTCTTAGTAGCAGACATGCCCTACTTCAAATGACATTCAGGCAATCCTCCATTAAATTTGTAGATATTCATCCTGGGTTTGACACTTGACAACTATTCCAGTAGGCAGCTCTTCCTTTGGCATTGTTTTATGTATCAAGAACACAGAAGGTGGTAATTTTATAGCATCTGTTGACACTGCCAATGATAAAGCGATGTGCATTGCTTTTCTGCATTTTTATTATAATGGATTTTCTGCTTCCCATTTCAACAATGTAACTTGATGTTTCAACTGCATTACCCATTTGACTAAGTAGATAGTCATGATCTTTACATCCTTCTTGGAATGCAGTGAGCTTTTTGGTGACATCAGGAGAAGGTAGATGTTGGTAAAGTACAGATTTCTCCCAAGGGCAAAAAGGTATGAAATCATATCTTTCCTATTCCACTCTACTATCATTTGCTTTCTTGCTCTAAAATATTTTATGATTATGGTATTTCTTGATCTTTCAGGTTAATGATTTCCCATGTAGCTGGAATTCATCTTTTGGTTGAATATGTACAAATACCACAAGCCATGGAGTTGCAGAATCATTCAGATTGAAAAGTTCTTTCTAGTCCATCTACCTTCTTTGAAATATGGCCACCACTAAATTCAGATCTGATTTTTCTTCTGTCTGTTAAAAACATTCTTTTCTTGGGGGGGGTCAACTGAATGATTTCTGAATAATTAGCAAATGAAAGCTTCATGTTTCTATTTTCGTAGTTATATTCCCTTTTGTTAGATTTCCTCTCATTCTCACCATTATTAGTCTGTTGGGCTTGGTGGTTCAGGTTTTATTTATTTGTGTGGGTTCTTCTGTCTTTTCTTTTTGTTTTTCTGTTTTTCTTTTTCTTTCATATAGAACCCCCACGAGTATAAGAGTATAAAATGTGAATGATAACTTCTCCTTATGCCTTTTTCAAGTTGGGTGTCTCACCTCCGTACCCTCTGCCACTTTATAATAGGAGAATTGAAAATAACTCATAAAGCCACCAAAATCATAATGGGATTCTCTGAGCTGCACAGTTCTGTAAGTAGGAAAGAGAAACAGCAGCAATATATTTCTCTTGACTGTGTCATTACTTGTTTCAGGAAAATTAATCCTCCTTTTAGGAAAATAAATTCTAATGAAAACTAGAGCTGGGTGGACATCCTGTCCATGCAGTGTAATGGTTTGAAAACAAACCAGTGGGAGGTCACAAGTCAAGATTGAAATTTATAGAAAAAACAGAAACAAGCAAAATAATATAAGGAAAAAGCACAGATAAAGTTAGATACAACCTGATACCCTATTAGGATGGCAGAAGCAGTGCAACTGAAGTGATCCAGTTGAAGCAATGATCCGATGAAAGGTCCGATGTCCAGCTGAAAATCTGTGGTGGCTCTTGTCCTCTAGTTACCCACTAGACAGGGCTACCCTTGGGCAGTTCTAGGGCCAGCTTATATCCAGGTGGGAATGCCCGGCTTCCCCCTCCTGGGTGGAGCATTTCACAATAGGGTGAGATAAGTCCATGAGTCATTGGGTGGCTTTTTGATGGCCCATTGTCTGTTATCAGGGGTGGGTCATTAGCAGGTGATAACAGCTAACGGCCCACAGCTGGTGGTAATAGAATACATCTATTTTTAACCTAGGACATGCAGCAAGCAAATTTACCAGCTTTTTAGTCTGGTTGGGGTTAGGGTTAGGGTCAAGGATATAGTTCCAGAGTACTACAGGATTTCCATGGCAGAGTAGATGAGACTTTCAGATTTATAAAAAGGGACTTAATCTTACCCATGACAGGGATTTCAAGAACAATGGCTAGATTCTAGTGAGAGAAAAAAAGGGGAAGCTCTTCTAGTTCCCCACTTTGAAAGACTCCAAAGAACAATTGAGCAAATAGTGTGTTTAAAACAAACAAGGAAGATGCTTTGAGATCTCACGTCCACCTTATGGGATTTTTCTCTTTCTATAAGAATGTAGGTGCATCATACACTTTGAAAATGGGTTCATGCAACGCTCTAGTTTAATCAGTCCTCAGTATGCCCACCTTGAGGCCATGGCTAGATCTCGTAAAATTAATAAATCCCTCTGAGCTTAGGAATATGCTTTTCCAAAATATCTCATCATACGGACTTTGGATACTTCTATACTATGTGCAAATTCTGTTTTGATCTTTCTTCACTAGTGTGAAAAAACCCACAGAAAATGCAAGTAGACAAGGACCTAGAAGAAATTCTTGAATGAGAATCAAAAATGTATTTGGTGAATTTTAACAAAATAGATCATTCATTTAAAATATTTGATTATCATTCCAAACAGACTGGGACTTGACCTTGCAAAGATTTTATTTCTTGTAAAAATTCAGTTACTCAAGCACTTTCAGTATCAAGACAGATTCATTGGACTCTGCTCAACTTGAACAAAGAAAAAATTTAACTAATTTGGAGTGAGACTGACTAAGTATCACCCAACAGTAATGCTGCTTGCAATGTGTCCACAGCATTATTGAATTTTCTGGATCCACCTCTTTCTGTCCAGGACTGGGGCCACAGGTTTTCATGAACACTGTCACAATCAGAAACCACACTTCCTCACTGAATTAAAACATATTCAGCTAAATTAACCATCACTGCCTTATGTCTAGGGCAGCAGTTCTGACCAGTATCCCTGGGTTTTTTCTTCACTTAAAGACCAACCCACATCACTCAACTCAGTATGCAATAGAACCTCTGATCACCAACTTCATCCCACACAGTGAAGAACTAGACATGGGGAACTTCAGTTTTATGAAAAAAAAGTTTATTTATCTATAAAATGACAAAAGATGAGAGGGAAAAATAATTACATTTTCTTCCTTATGAAGTCCCAACTCCTGTCATCAAAGGTAAGTAGACAAGGACAAGTACAGCTTCGAGGATGTCAAGAGAAAAACAGCACGACCAAATAGGCTGCTGTAATAAAAGAGAATAAAGCAAAGTGATTATGTGCTTTCCCACAGAGAGCAGCACATTCCTTAGCAACCATGAATTGCTCAGCTAGCAACAGCATGGAAGTACTGTAAGACACAGAGCAAAACTGTAAACTATGTGGAAAATTAACTGAAGGGCCTGGGCTCAAAGGGCAGGGTCAATGGTTTGATGTATAGCTGGTAGTCAGTCACTTGCAGTGCCCCCAGGGTTAATGGAATAAACCTATGCAATAGCACACCCAGGGTGGGAGCTGCACAGAAAGCCATTCTGCAGAAAATAGCATTGGGGTCCTGCCGGACAACCAGCTGAACAGAAGTATGGATGTACATATGCAGCAAAGGCCAACTGTATACTGGCTTGTACTAGCAAGAACATAGACAGCAGAATGAGTGGAGTGGTTATTCCAGTCAATGCAACACTTCTGAGAGTCCCTGTGGAGCACTGCGTCCCGTTTGAGGGTAGCCTGTATGAGAAAGATATCAGCAAACTGGAGAAAGTGTGATGGAAATTGGCTCAGATCTTTAGGGAGATACAGGTCATCATTTATAATGAGAAGTTGACACAAATGTATTTGTTCAGACTTAAGAGGAGAAAGTTACAGTGGGATCTTATATTGTCTACAAATGTCTTATAGGACTTATATGCAAAAGAACAAAAGCCAAAAGACACAAGTTCCAGAAAGAGAAACTGCAGATATTAAGATATATCTTGGTTTTTTTAAATGATGGTAGTTAACCAAGTATTGGAAAAGAGTTTCAGAGATGTTGTGGAATCTCTACCCTCAGTTGCATTGATTCAAAACTCGAGTGGACAGTATAGTGAGCAACTTGATCTAATTCTGAAGCCTGAATTAACTTGAAAGTTGTTCCTGTGGAGTTGAACACCTCCATAGCCCCTTCCAACCTGCACCATTTTGCTGCTTCTCTTCTAATGACTGAAGCAACTGAGGTATCAATCAAAGTTTTACACACCTTCAAGTCAAATTTGCATTCATTCTTTATGAAAGGAATTATTGTTAGATAGAAGTAAGCTTCAAATCTGTTATTCCCTCAGGATATCTGTGTAGTGGGTTGACTTTAGCTGCATGCCAGACACCCACCATAGCTTCTCTATCATTCCCCTTCTCAGCTGGACAGAGAAAAAAAAGTATAACAAACTTTCATGAGTTGAGATAAAGACCAGGAAAGGTTATACACCAAATACCATCAAGACCAAAACAGATTCAAATTGAGAAAATTAAGTCAATTTATTACTTACCCAAAGCATGTCAGGATAATGAGAAATAAAATTAATCTTAAAAGCAACTTTCCCCTACCCCTCCCTCCTACCTAGGCCTTATCTTCTTCCCCCACAGAGATGGGAATGGGGATTATAGTAATTTCATCACATATTGCTCCTGCCACTGGTCAGGCAGAAGAGTCTTTCCCCTGCTCCGGTGTGGGGTCCCTCCCATGGCAGAGAGTCCTCCACAAAATTCTCCAGCCTGAGTCCATCCCACAGGCAACAGCTCTCCACAAACTGCCAACACTTTTCCATGGGGTGCAGTTTTCCAGGCACAGCCTGCTCCAGGATGGGTTCCCCACAGGGTCACAAGTCCCACCAGGAAACTTGTTCCAGTGTGGGCTCCTCTCTCCACAGGTCTTCAGGTCCCTGACAGGAGCCTTCTCCAGCACAGGCTTCTCACAGATTCACAGATGCCTCCTTTGGGCATCCAACTGCTTCAGCATAGGTCTCCTCCATGGGCTGCAGGAGCACAGCTGCTTCACCATGGTCTTCACCACAGGCTTCAGAGGAATCTCATCTCCAGTGACAGGAGCACCTCCTCTCCCTCCTTCTCCTCTGACATCGTTGTCTGCAGAGCTGTTTTTCTCACATATTCTGAGTCTGCTCTCTCTGACCACAATTATAATTACATATTATCTTTTTCTCCTTCCTAAAGATGTTATCACAGAGGTATGTCTATCATTTCTGATTGGCTCAGCCTTGGCCATCAGTGGGTCTGTCCTGGAGTCAGCTGGCATTGGCTCAGCCCAACATGGGGGAAGAATCTTCCTGCAGCTTCTCACAGAATGATTCAAGACTGCAGGATGCAGGCAGTGTGAAAAAAATACCAGGAGTGGTTAAGAGATGTTCCCATTAAATTTACCTGTTTACCAGACCCAAGAGCTGTTGAATATCTGAGGTCAGAAATAAGCAACTTGCAGCATGATTGATTTTGCTGGTGATGGTATGGCAGGCAATAGCTAAGTATACACCTACTCTTAAATAGTTTCCACAAAATTTAAAGGATCTGTGTAAAGACTACCAGTTGATTTTGTTCATTATCCAAAACTTGGGTGTAATGAAAGCCTTGTGAACACCAGAGATCAGATTTTAGGTAACAGATTGATGATGATGGTGGGAATCAATGACAGATTTTTATATAACCTGTAAATATAAGAAGTTCTTTCCCAGTCTTTCACCATAGATTTGAATTTTTCACTTTAAACTTGTAACAGGTTGTAACAGCTGCAAAGAGATTAAAGAAAGGCTTTGCAATGAGTTCCTTTATTCAATTTCATTTTATGTTAAAGCTCAAAGAAGACTTCAGGGGTGGGGGGAAAATGTAGGCAGAAAAAAAAAAAAGAAAGAGATTAAAGAAAAAAATGAAGGAGTAAAAAAAAAGAAAAAGAAAGTCTTTGAAAAAAGGCTTTCGAAAATCTGAGATCTAATGACAGGAGTATAATTCTGAGTGTCTCTGGGAATACATCAGAATTCATAAAAGCAGGGTTTCCATTTGCCACAGTGTTATTCTTGTGTAAACATTTACCACTCCAGTTGAGTTGCTGAAAGCAGATTACAAAGATGAATTATTTCTCTCTCTTGTGTTTTTTTTTTTCCCTGATAACTTTTGATCCATGAAAAAGACGTTCAGCCTCTGTCAGATGATCTTTCAGGCTTTGCTTTGGTGATTGTACTCCTAATTAAAAGTAATTTGAAAGTAATTTTTCCTCCAAAGTATAGCCTAAAAAATATAATTTTTGCTATTACAAGACTACAGTCTGGGATATTTGTCTCAAGTCGTCAAGTGACTACTGAGTGTCTTTTTGTATTTGCAGCTCTGTGACTGCTGCCTGTGACTGACAGCAGTCTGACAGACAAAGGACTTCCCTGCTGGAAAAAATCACAGCCCTTTGTTTCATGTGCCAGGGTGAGGGCTACCATGAAAGCAACTGGCTGGAGAGAGAAACACACAAATAGTTCCAGAACTTAGGAGGATGGAAAACCCAGTCCTAACATCAAACTCCTCCTAGCAACAAATTCAGTAACCTTGACAACTCACTGTAACACCTGCCTTTACTTCTTAAGCTGAATTTTCAGCACTAGGCTTTATTTTCTAAAATAAAGAACTGTTGAAGTGGCTATGTAACACTATAAAAAGCATTATAAGCAATCTGTCCCTGTTAACTGCATTGTTGCAGGCACATCCTACTTCTTGTCTCAGTATCAGCTGAGTCATTACTTCTCTGTCGCAGCAGACACTGTTTTCTCCCTGTTGTCAGAAGGCTCTTTCCTATGATCTCTGAGCTTTGACTATCTGTTCACTGCTCTTTACAGAAATTTCTCTATCACCATGGGATCTGCCAGCTCCAGTTCCTTGTTTTAACTCTCTTCTCCTTTGTTCAGCTTCCCACTGCACACTCTGGAACAGTAGTCATTCTGGCTTCACACTGTTGCCATAAAGGAAAAAAATATGCCAAAAAAGTCAGACACTGCCAGTCAGAGGCTCTTTCTAACACCAGCTGCCCATTTGTACAACTAAGATCAGCATCCATACCAGTGAAATGCTCCATTTGTTCCTCTCTGAAGAGGTTTATTCTAGAAATGACGTAGTATAACACTCTCTTTCACCACTCTGCTTGTCAAAAATTCTTCACTTGAAATTGAAGGCTGTGGTAAAACCTTAATCTAAGTCTTAGCAGTCCTTTTAGAAAATGGGGCAATTTCATGTGAAAGAAAGAATATAAAAGCCAGTAGCTGATGTGGTGTCTGCATACAGTCTCAATGTACTGCTGAGAATAGATGGAATAGCTGCATTTGGCAAGATCTTAAATGTTTTGTTTGAGAGCTTCTTTAGTGCAGGGCTCTGTTTTACCTGCTACTTCAGACTTTCTGAAAAACAGTTAAAAAGGAAGGTAAAAATCAAATTAAAAATATCTTCAGTTATTGCCTAACAGTTTCTCCAGCTTGAAGTGAAGAGGGCAAGAGGAGTAAACTTTACATCTTGATTTCTCTCGCATGCTTTGTTTTTTTCACTGACCAGTAGTTTCAGACTACCTTTGTATTTGTTTGCTTGGGTAGACAAAGTATGTGCAGGGACAGTGGAGTCCTATTATTCTTAACAGACACCTCTTGAAGACTATGCCAGTTTGTGACCCATCCCCAGATCTCTTTCCGTAGAAACAAAGAGTTATAGGGTATTGATATAGGGTCCAGCTTTTCCCCAAATAACATAGAGATTAGGTGTGGATGGGGTGTGTGACTGGAATTTAGCTCTCTAGCCTACCTCCACATGTAACTGTTTCTCAACCCCCTTCTTCTAATCCAATAGGGTTTTTTTTTTCAAAACTGTTATTACAGAAATAGCACAAATAGAATTTTTTTCAAATGTGTTTGCATAAATATACGAATTCAAAATCACATGCATAGCTGCAATTTTAAGCATCACCTTGGGAAAGGGAGCAGCAATGTTCACAAACTCAGAATCACTAAGGTTGCAAAACACCTTTACAATTAAGTCCAACCACCAAACTAGCATCACCACCTTGTTCACCATTTAACCCTGTCTTCACATACCATATCTACATATTTTTTCAACATTTCCAGGGGTGGTGACTCCACCAGTTTTCCTGGGCAGTCTGTTCCAATGTTTTGCAGCCCTGCCAATGATGTTTTTCCCCTAATATTTAATCTGAATCTCACCTGAGACCATTTCCTCAAGTTCCTGAAGTTCTTTGTCACATGACTTATGATACAACATCTAATAACAACATTTCCATGTTGATAATGGATCTTGTCTCACAGGTCCTGTGATAAGCAGACATCTTAACCACAACTTGAACATAAAATTCCTTAGATAATCTCATTCTGTTTTCATTGTTTAATTATTCATGATCATTCAGTTAATGCTGCTAGTCCAGGATATTTATGTTTAGTGATATATAAAAGGTACATTGCACAATGGCAGTAGTCAAGGTGTGTCCTTTGCTTTTCACTTCCTGTAAAATAATTATGTGCATAAACATAGCACAGCAAATATATCCAACAAAACCAAGAGCTGATCTTCAAGCTTCATTGTAAATACACATTATTAATCCTTATAATCTTGCAGTGGGTTAGATTCTTTAGCCCCTAATTTATTTTTCAACTGTTCTGAATATCCCAAGAAGTGCAATGCCCAAAATTGGTCAATATTGCAATAATAAAATCATAGAGTCATTAATGTTGGAAAAGACCCTTAGGATCATGGGGGCTACCCATTAACCCAGCACTATCACATTCACCACTAACTCTCTGTGTCTCTGACTGCCACATTCACATGTTTTTTGAACTCTTCCAAATCTGGCAAATCAACCATTTCCCTGGGTAGCCCGTTTCAATGCCTGACCCCCTTACTAGTGAAGAATTCTATCCTACTATTCAATCTAAAATTCCTCTGGCACAACTTGAGGCCATCTCCTCTCATCAGATCATTCATTACCTGGGAGAAGAGGCCAACCCTGACCTTGCTACATCCTTCTTTCAGATGGTTGCAGACAGCTATAAAGTCCCCCCTGAGCCTACTTTTCCCCAGGCTAACCATCTCCAGTTCCCTCAGCCCCTCCTCACACAGGGCTTGTTCTCCAGACAGCTCTGTTGCCCTTCTCTGGACTTGCTCCAGCACCTCAATGACCTTCTTGCAGAGAGGGGCCCAAAACTGAACACAGGATTTGAGGTGTGGCCTCATCATTGCCGAGTACAGGGGGACAGTCACTGCCCCAGAACTGCTTGCCAGAGTAGTGTTCCTGATACGGGACAGGATAACACTGACATTCCTGGCCACCTGGGCACTCTGCTGGCTTGTGTCCAGCTGCTGTTGACCAGCCCCTCAGGCCCATAAAACCTCAACAGAACAATTTGTCCTTCCTCCAGTTTTCCCTCTGGAAATATTATCCTGCCTCCCCAAGGTTTAATGTCATTTTGCTGTTTCTACTCATATTTATGGTATCACTAAGCCCCTTAAATTTGCATCAATGACCTTGTAAGGCTCAACCAATTTAACAGTATGTGATTTTATTTCCAGTTCTGCCTGAATAACAAGTTAACTAAAGCAAAATCTAATAATGGTGGTGTTGTAGTACCTCAGTGGATGCACTTTCGTATCTATTTTACACAACTCATTTTATCCTTTGCAAGTTTCAGACAATTTAAATACACATGTTGACAACTCAAGGAAAAAATAATTTAATAAATTTAATTTTGTGCAGTATAGTATCAGAAATGTTACAAAATCCTCAATCTTTTTTTATTTTTCAACTGGCCTTAGTAAGAAGCTTATCTTTAACAAATGTACCAAAAATAAGCATCAAGCTCACAGATCTTAGTTACTTAATTTGAATTAGGTTCAGAACATTTTTGTACATGGATGGTATTTACTAAAGTATATAAATTCTTAGATTGTGCTTTTCACTGTGTTTTTTAATTAAAGTAGTTTCTCTCACTGTCCTTATATCATATGTATAGATATAGAGTCATAGAGAGACATATGTAACACTGGTCTTCATCAAATTTATTTTGGTTCTCATTGTCAAAAAATTGACAAGTTGCTGTATTTGCCATGAAGTACTCAAACATCAGTGACAAACAATAGTCAGTGATACTGGACTTCTATTAACATTCTGTGCTTAAGAAAAAGACAGTTTCTGAAGTTCAGCATTTGTTCAATGTTTCCATGTCATTTGTTGGTATAATTAAAGTAATAAAGAAGAGTGAAAGTAGGAAGTTATATGAATAGCAACAACAGACTTCTGTTCACATTTTTGTAAGAACCTTCTGGGAAAATATTTCTCCCTTTATAGGTAGTATACTGCATTACTTTTCATATTTACTTTCTGAGAAAAATGCATCTCTATTTCTAAAGAAATTGCTAAAAGATACATTTAATTTGTCATAAAAAGTTTTATTAAGAATTGCAAAAAAACTCAAGTAACCAAACAAAAAATTAAATCAAATTAGCGTAACTCAAGTATCACAGTGGAGTATCTCTTAACAACATACCTCAGAATATAATATTTTCTTTTGTAACTCTTAAAAACTATGGATTCTTGTCCTTTTTATGTGGTTCAAGAACTGCAAAAAAAAAAAAAAAAAGAAAAAAAAAAAACGCTGAGACAAGATTGAAAAGCATAAGAAGAATAGCCTAAGTCAAGCTAAAATCTGTGGAAGCCATTGACTCTGTCAATCTGTAATTAAAGAAAAAAATTACTGGCTTAGGAAATAAACACTACACTACAACACAAGAGGCTGAGAGAGCTGAATTGTTCAGTCTGGAGAAGAGAAGGTTCTGAGGAGGCCTTACAACAGACTTCTAGTATCTAGAGTGGGCCAACAGGAAAAATGAGGAGGGATGTTACATAAGGGCATATAGTGATAAGGCAAAAGGGAATGACTTTTAACTGAAGTAGGGTAGGGTTAGAATAGATATCAGGAAGAAAATCTTTATTGTGAGGTTAGAGCAACACTGGAAGAGGTTGCTCAGAGAAGTTGTGGATGACTCATCTCTGGAAGTGTTCAAGGCCAGGCTGGCACAGCAGCCACCCATGCAACCCCTCCAGCTACCAAAACCTTTGCAAACACAAGATATAGTTTTTACAAGGCAAATTCATTCCAGTGAACCAGCAATCCTATAGGATAGTTTTGTGCATATTTTCTGTTCTCATTACATTCTTTTTGGGGAAAAAGATCCAAATCTGATTAATAGATCTTCAAATCTCTTTAACTCTATTTGCTGTTGATGTGCCAAGCCTCATAACATATCACACATTTAAAAATATTAGACAATCTAATACCTCTTCTCATCAATCATTCTGGCCTTGGATGCATGTAGTCACTTTTCCAAGAAGCTTTCACATTAAATCTCCTCACTCTAAAATTGCTTAGTCTCCTTGACATTACAGATTCATTGTACAATGTCAGAAAATATTAGGAACATACCATTTATGCAAGAGACAGGAGACTCAGGGAGACTGTGAAGAACATATAACTATACTGGAGGAGAATCTGAAACCATATCAGAAGTATTCCTTCTTCCAAGGGGGAAATTGGTGTAAGTGTTAAATTTTCAAATGAAATCCTGAAGATGAATGATGCAGGTTGTGCTTATGCACCTTACACTGTGCACACTACAGAGAAATGAGATTTATTTGGGGGAATGAGGTAATCAGCAATGGCACTGACAAGGCTAAAGGCAGGTTCCTGACCTTGTTATGTGTGACAGCGTAGGTGCTGCTTTAGGAGTTAGCAACATCACCCCTCTCTTTTAAAAAGAGAGAAGCCAGCAGTTTTGTCATGGGCTCACCTGTGACAGAACAACAGCTGATCAGGCAGAGAGAGGCAAATGCAACACCCTCTTGGGGTCAGATCGCTGCTACCTTCTCTCAGTCTGAGAAGGTAGAAGTCAGCTCTGTGGTCCTTGTGGCTTTCAAGGACAGCCCATTAAAATATTTTCTGTTCTGTGCAAGGTTTACATACAATATGATTTATGAGAATAATAGTGAAAGTTCTGTGAAATAGATATCATGGGCTCGGATGGGCACAGTAACAGGATGCTGACATTGTTAGGAGCATTTCTCATGGGAAGGTGAAGTATCAGAAATAAAGAGTAAAATCCTCTGTGCAGCAGTGATGAGAGAGGAGTGAGAAAACAATAAAACAATCCTGTGAGCAGCAAGGCTCATGAATAAGAAGTGGGAGGAGATGATCCAATTGCCAGAACAGAGATTTCTTTGCAGCCCATGCACAGATATCCACACTTCAGCCTGTAGAGGACCCTATACTGGAGCAGATGGATATTGCCCTAAATGATGCCACCTGTGGAGAACCACACAGGACCAAGCTGTCGTGACAGGAGCTGGGTCCATGTGGAGGTCTCAGGCTGAAGAACAGGAAGTGTCAGGAGGAAGGAGTGTCAGAGTGTAGCTGTTATTAACTGCCATGACACCCATGTGTCATCTTCCCTGAGCTACCCGGGGTCTAGGGAGAGGTAGAGATGTAAGAAATGAAAGAATGACATTGAGCTTGGGAAAAAGAGATAAAGTGGAAAGAGGGTGTTTTTTATTTTTTTTCTTTGTTTCTCATCATCCTACTATATTTTTAGTTGACAACAATTAGAATTAATTTTGATGGCAATTAGTAAGTGGACTTCCTCTCTTTACCTTGACCCATGAGGAGGGAAGCTTTTTCATCTTATTTTCTCCTCCTAGTCCTGTTAAGGAAAGAGAGTGAGAGAGCAGCCGGGTAGACATCTGTAAGTCAGCTAAAACATGATAAAATGATGGTGAGCATCTTCTGACTAAGAGAGAAAGAAGACTGCTCCATGTTAACTTTAAATATTTTCTCCTCAATTAAAAGGTTCACAATAAGGCACACTTTGACTCTTTTTGTGGTTTTTTTGGTAACCAGTACATTCTCAATTAAATTTATACTTCTCTACATTCTCACATAAATCAGTACAGTTTTCCTGATTGCAAGAATATTGTCTTATCATAAACCTTTCAAAAATAAGAAAAGAATAGAGCATACCTAGATAATTGATCAGATTATCTTCAGTGTTGGATATATTGGGTTTGCATGGCAAGGTGTTGGTAGTAGTGGGCTATCAGGGTTATTTCTGTGAGAAGGCAGAAGGAGCTTCCCCCATGCCAGCTCCATGACAGACATGCTGCTGGGCAAGGATAACTCCATCAGGAACAGCGGCAACAAATTTAAGAAGGACCAAAAGTCGTTGCATGACAGCAGCATCAGCCAGAGACAAATGAGAATATTTCAGAGAAACAACTCCTGGCAGGACCTGTGGCCTTATAGATGGAGGAACCCATGCTGGAGAAGGTTTGCTGGCAGGACTTGTGACCCTGTGAGTGACCCACACTAAAGCAGTCTGCTCCTGAAGGACTGCAGTCCATAGAAGGGCTAGAACCGTTCATGAAGAGCTGCAGCCCACTGGAAAAACTCACGTGGAAGAAGCTCATGGAGACCTGTTTCCCACTGGAGGGACCTCATGCTGGAAAAGGGGAAAGAGTCCTCCCTCTGAAGGAGTGGCAGAAACAATGTGTGATAAACTGACCACAACCCCCATTCCCCATCTCCCTGAGCTGTTGTGGGGAGGAGGTGATTCAGAAGTGAAGCTAAGTCCAGGGTTGAGGGGAGTGGGGAAAATGTTTTAAGGTATTATTTTATTTCTCATTATCCTATTTTGATCTGATTGCTGATGAATTAATTCTTCCCCAAAAATTATGTCTCTAGCCATCAGAGATTAACTTTAAATTGGGAAAAGATTTGCATTAGTTCAGTAATGCAGCATTAAAAGGCGAGAAAATATATATAATTAAATTAATCTGAAAAATTTGAAACCTAATTCATTTGAACAGAGAATCGTAGAATGTTTGGGGGAGGAAGGGACCTTTAAATATCATCTAGTCCATTGTGCCTGCCATGAGCAGGAACACATGCCACCAGATCAAGTTCCTGAGAGCTCTGTCCTGCCTGAGTTTGAACACTTCCAGACACTTGAACCTGTTCCAGTGTCTCATAACCCTCAGAGTTAAAAAAAATTCTTTCTTGTGTCCAATCTGATCATACAGTCTTTCAGATTAAAACTGTTGCCCCTGGTCTTTTTGCTACAATCTCTGGTAAAAAGTCTCTCTACTATCAGTCTTAGAAGCCTCTTTTGAGTACTGAAAGTCCACAACAAAGTGTCACTGGAGTATTCTCTTCTCTAGCCTGAATAACCCCAACTCTCTCAGCCTTTCTTCATAGAAGTATTTCAGGTGACTCAATATTTTCATGGGTCCCCTCAGAACCCTCCAAGAGATTCAGGTCTCTCTTATACTGGAGGCCTGTGAAATGGACAAAGTGCTGGTGAGATCACAGCAGAGAAGGAGAGAACAGCAACAGCATTATAGTCATATTTTTGAACAGCATCTTTCACAATCTTTAAAAGTCTTATGAGAATATCCATATTTTTATTGCAAAACTAAGCTAATGGAAGTGTTAGACTATCTGGAAGTAAACAGCCATTCCTTTTCATACATTAGGAGCAAGGAAACAGATACTCACTTCAGTGAAGATTAAATTCTGCGAGGCTATGATTGCCCTAAAATGCGTGACATAAAAAACTTCAAATGAACTTGGGCTAACAATTTTACTGCAAGGCTGAACCCTATGAGCAGGAACTTTCAAGGGAGTAACTGTGAAAAACACAAACCTGTGAAGGATGGAGAGTTTCTGTTTTTGGAACTGGCTTGTAGGGTGGACAAGACCACAGTAAGTTATGGCATTGGTTGTGTCTTACACTGCAGGTGCTGCATGACTGCTTAGAAATGCGTAATCCTGCAGCCACAGAGGTACTGTCAGTTCAACGTCACATGCTGTTGAATGCTTTCAGCTGAACTGGGTGCATCAAAGTTATGAATGGTGGGATAAATTCTGCCTTTGATTGTGGGAAAATTCCTGAAGCAATAGCCTTTGATAGCAATTTCCACGGAAGTAAGTTCGCCTGCTGGAAAGCAAGAGCAGAGTTTATCTAAATGTTAGACCTTTTGTTCCAAAGTTACATGTTTTCATTGACATAGGTTAAATAATTTATTATATGTAAACTCAACTTGATACATTAATAATTTGGTTTCTTTTTAAAAGAAACATTGCTTAGAAAACATGTTTCAATCTCCAACACAAATTAAGATTTTTGTGTGAACTTTTATCTGATGCAGACAAATCTTGATTTAATTATAATGACAACTTGAAATCTACACAGAATAACCTGAATTTCCCTGACATCATTACTAAGAGATACTACATAGAAAGTTTGAACAAGCTATTATGAGCATGCATATGTGAGAGAAAAATGAATGGCACACTCTTCATTACAGAGTCCTTGGAGAGTCCTTGATCTGTCAAATTACTGACATGATACTCTGTTACTGCTTCATTGGAGCCCCGATGCCCTGTCATGTCAATATACACAAGGGAGATGAATTTCACAAATACATCTGGGCAGAAACAGAAATAGAGCACTGAGAACAGAACTGATGACAGTTTGCCAGTAAAACAGTTTTCCATTAAGAAATAGCATTTTGATTTATTTTCTTTTTGGATTATCTAACAGGTACCAAGGAAAAAGATATGGAACATTTCTTAATTTCCTTTCCCAAAATGTTCATGTAGCAGCCTAGCAGGACCTTGCAGATTATATTCAGATGTGACCTAGTCTGTCTTCTAGTTTAAGAATAGTACATCTCATCGTTCTGGCCGTGGAACCCCTGAACTTTACAGAGTGAAAGGAAGGAGAAGCAGGTCATTTTGGAAAACTGAAATGTCAGTTCATTTTTCTGCAAGGAAAATTTAGAAATTCTGTTTAACCTGGTCCTATTATTTAAAAAAAAAAAAAAAAAAAAAAGAAGTGGTATTAATCCAAAATTGTATCTGTGAGTATTTGTGTGCATATTTATGCAAATATACAGCAATGCTCAAATGTCAATCTTCTTCTGAATTTCCCATAAAAGGGACTCTCACAGTTGTCCCTGATAAACAATAAAATTGGAAGAAATTATCGTGAAACCACGTAAATGTAAAGGCAAGCAAGGACTATGTCTAAATAATATCAATCTAAATGAGCAAATCTGAAAAACAAAACAGCTGTAAGGACATGATGCCTGCCCTGCTTATTTCAGGGACTTTTCTTCAAAGTACTTCTAGTCTGCTCCCATAGACTAAATGCCCAGTAGTGTCTAGGATGTAAAGAATGCTCCTTGAAAGTTATTTTGTACTTTAGTTTCATACAGTTACTGCACTTCACTACTGTAGCAGTGCCAGTATCTGAGGGGCGAAGGGAGGTTTTTACCTCCAGCACCCAAGGTTTGTCCCGGGTTAGCTGATGTCTATGCATAAGGCTGAACGAATATGCATCAGGCTGGAGGACTCAAGCTCCCCAGATTCCATGTTTGTCTCGGCTCCTTCCCTGCTGGCTCTGCACTGCCCAGGTGGCTATTCCCTCACCAGCCCATTGGCCCAGCTCCCTGACCGAGGTCCTGAGGGACTGGTGGAAGGGAGAGCCCAGCTCGTTCGCCATTTCCCCCTCGTGGTTGGCACCTTGTTCTCCTCCCGTGAGAATTAAAGTTGTTTATTTTAAATGGCAGTGACCCGTCCTTCTGATAACCTGGTAGCAGCTGCCACTGCGGCTCCTGGAACAGAGCTTAAGACCCAGGGATTCGGCACAGCCTTCCCAAAATTGGGCTGGCCAGGACCCCAGGGAAAGCAACTGAGGGCCGGACAGGTGGCCCCCTGTGATTTCTTTAATTCCCCCCCATTCTTAATTCTGGATATTAAGTCCTTCAGGTTTCCAGAAAGTACAATTTTTCTCCTCTGCCCCTGGGCTACTTGTTGCAAAAAGCTTAAGGGGCAAGGTGGGGATTATTTTCCCAAGCCCTGGTGTCTTAGGTGTCTTACCCTCTTCCTTGGTGGTTTTTGTTTCTTTTTGCCTTAGTTTGGTTACGTTTCTTGTTTTTGTTTATTTATTTTCCCTTATGTAGCTGCTGCTCCTTTCCTTAAAGCAAAAGGATGTTTCCCATCTCTTGAGTGTGAGCTTCTTCAATGACCAGCATTTGATCACCACCGAACTCTTTATCATTTTGGGTCCTCTGCTTTTGATCTGTGTAATATTTTGCATACCTTTTCCATTACCCGACTCTTAAAGTGTACATCATAACAAGAGACACACAGTACCAAGATCACACAGCCAGTTCCCATAATAAAATAATAACAGCTGGCCAGGACAGGGGCCTTGCAAAGTCAGCCTAGGGCACACTCAGAGAAAGGCCTATGGCCATTTATTAGCAATAGCAATCCTATTTTTTTTTTTTTTTTTTTTTTAATGGGGCCAGCTGATAAAAAAAAAAGCTTCTCCATTTCTACTACATTAACACACTTATTTCTGGAATCAAATCAAACTAATTTATGGTATGTGAAATGGGTTTCTATTGTTATGAGTGCTAGAAATCTCTGCTGTATCTAGTCTCTGTCAATAAGCTGTATTTTAGTCCCTGATACATCTTTCATATATTCCATTACATCTTTCTAGGTAGTACAACTATGTTTTCACTGTTACCCAACATTTGAACACAGCTCAAATTTTTAGTTGTAGAAAGTATTTCTGACTATATTTTGTAAATGAGGGCACAGGGAATATAAGAAACTAAGCCTCAGTCTAGCGATACAGTATAAGGCATGCATAATTTCACACTTTATGTGTTTTATGTAGTATACATGACTGACTGTTGGAGTTATAGCCTAAGAGACTTAATGCAAGTCAGGCAAGAAATACTTTGAAGAGCCAGGAATAGGATCTAAATGTTCTCAGTTATGCAATGTCTCTTTTCACAAGATTGTCACAATCAATATTCTGTGAAAATAGTAGTAGTATTGCATACATTAATGTTTTCCTATACCTGTCATCAGACTTCCTATCAGTTATGTGACACCATCTTCCTGTAATGGACAGAAAAACACTTATTAGTGGTTTTCAGTTTGTGGTAGTCATAACTCCCATCTGGTTGTTTCTTTTCTCTTCAAGATTTTTGCATAAATGTAGTACAATCTCAATATTTTGTATTTCAGAATTCTGAAAAGCAGTGAGATTTTCCTTTTCAAAAAAAAAAAAAA
>VXAC01000678.1:3708-42643 GCA_013399225.1 Rhipidura dahli | reverse complement strand
AAAAAAAAAAAAAAGAAAAAGAAAAAAATAAATAAAAATAATATTATTTATTTAAAATTTGGTAATGTATATGCAAAGTTTATATATTGTCCACAAACATATTTTATATTTTTTAATAATCATTCTCTAAAAAGAAATGCTTTGGTACAAAGAGTCTTTTAAGTTTTATTACACTGTGTAGAATATATTTTCTGTATATATTCTTGTATCCTAATAGATATTTGTTCTTTTTTTTTTTTGTTATATATAAATAATAAATAATGCTCATTGCTTCTCTAAAAATGTATCAAGGTTGACAGCCCAGCTGCAGTGCCTGTATACAAATGCAATTTACCTAGTAACAAACAGGAGGGTCTGGAAACCACTGCACAGGTGGAAAGCCATCATCTAATGGCCATTGCTGAAACATGGTGAGATGACTCACACAGCTGCAGCACTGCAGACGGTGTCTGTAAACTGTTGAGAAGGGACAGGCAATAAAGGAGATGTGCCATTGGGGTGTTGCCTCTGTAAGAAAATGGATTGACTACATAGAACTGGTTTTGAAAAAACACGATGAACAGGTGGAGAAATTATGGTGCTAAGATCTTCTGTAGCCTTGACAGTGTTTGAGACTGGCAACAGTGCTCTTCACATCCCTAAAATGGCTAAAAATAAAGGGCTAAGCCAACAAAGGAAGCCTTGTGGTTATATTTACTACAGGCTACCCAGCCAAGGGGAGCCTGTTGATGAAGCATTCTTACTTCAGCTACAGGAAGCATCAAACCCTCAGGCCCTGATCCTGCTGGGAGACTTTAATCACCCTGACACCTGCCAGAAAAGCAGCACAGCTGCTGTGAGCTGTAAGATGAGTCCAGGAGACTCTTGGAGTGCCTCCGCTCCATCCAGGTGACAAACCACCCCCTGAATTTTAGGAAAGCAAGCAGGAATTTCTTAAGGAGTTACTGGATTAATTCTCTGGGAAATTGTTGTCAGAGGCAAAAGAGCTGAACTGGGCTAGGATCTCTTTAGGGACATTTTTCTTATGCCACAAGACTTCTTGATTTTTATGTGTAAGAAATCAGGCACGGAAGGAAGAAGACCAGCATGACTGGGTAAGAATGGTCAGACTAAGGTGTAAGAAGGAAATACACAGGCAGGGGAAGATACCTGGATGTGAAGGGATTGGATCAGGACAGATAGGCACAGTTAGAGCTAAATATGATCAAGGGATGCAAGGAAAATAATCACAGAATCATAGAACGGTTTGAGTTGGAAGAGACATTAAATATCATCCAGTTCCAACCCCCCAGCCATGATCAGGAACACCTCCCACTAGAGCAGGTTGCCAAAGCCCCATCCAACGTGTTCATTTCAATGCCTGTGCTCTGTTTCTGCTTTAACAGGTCTGTATCCCTCTTGCACTGGTGGCCTTGAAAGTAAAGCAGTACTCCAGGTGGGGGTCTCACTAAAACAGAGCTGCAGAATGACCTCCCTCAACCTACTAGCATTAGTTATTTTCAAGCAGCTGGGGATGCTTTCAATAATCAGAGGGACCTTACATGCATGATGCAGAAAGACTTTTTGCAAGAGCATATAGTGACGGAACAGTGGGCAGTGATTATAAACTGAAAAAAAAGTAGGTTCAGATTGGACATAAAGAAGAAATTTTTTACAATAAGGGTAGAGAGAAATAGGATAAAGTTTCCTAATGATATTGTAGATGCCCAGTCCTTGAATGAGTTCAAAAGCTGATAGGATGGAGCTTTAACAAAATCAACCTAGCAAAAGATATCCCTTCCCATGGCCAGGGAATTGGACTAGATGATCTTTAAAAGTTCCCTTCAAACCAAAACCACTCTATGACCATATGGACATAAATACATAGTCTGATATTTAACAACAGGGCATTTTTTCCCATGTCTTACAGAAAAATTTTGTGATCCTAATACAAAGAAATAACTGATGGATGTTGGCTGCTAATTGTCTTAGATTTCATTTAGATTTGCTTTCAAGGTACTTAAACTGATGTACTTATTTAGAATGTAATCTGTTGGATATTATATTCTGAAAGGTAGTCTTAGACTAACATGAAATATACAGATAATGTAAGATCCTAATTTAGTAACAAGTAGCAGATAGCAGAGTTCATGTCAGGTTTTACTACGATCAGTTATCTATAAACAGAATGAAACAGAAGCATAATAATAGAACAATCCCGTTGGTGCTTGGAAACACCATGTCCTAAGATGAACACTGAAAGATTAAAATAAATAATTTTGAGTAGAAGCTGAGTTAATAGACAGCTCATAATAATCATGGGACATTATAACCATTCTAAAAACAGCATAGGGGTTTCAAAGTTTATTTTCATGTATTTCTGACAATTGAATCTTTTGCCTTACCATGTATTCTTATATTTTAACTCTGAGATATGCACTGCTCTTCGTGGTCCTCAAAAGCTTTATTCATGGTATTCAAAACCAAAAATTTTATATGTAACTATTCATTTGAAATTATTTGGTTTTTAAAATTCTATTTTAGAGGATTTTATTTATTTGAAAGCCCCACCACAGAACACAGAGATAAAAGCTAAGCATCTGAAAAACAGACATTCTTTTACAAAATTAGCAGCAATCTACGTAAAAGTTAGACATATAGTAGCATATCCAGGAAAAACAATCAATTATTATCTCCTGATAAGAAATACAAGACAAAGAGAAGCCATGCTTTATAAAATGTAGTAAGTTTAAAAAGTTTATAATATATTTTATCTATTTTTTATAATTATTATAACCATTTCATTATCTTTATGTAAATCATGCCTCTGAATCCTATGTTTAATAGATTGTAGGTATAAAGATGACCTAGTATATTCAACCTGAATTACAGATAAACAACACTGAGAATTCTACAAAACTCCCACTATTTCAGAGCACAAGCTAGTGGTTACATTTAAATTTAAATCCTAAAGACTTTAAATTTTGTACATTAAGCAGCCTAGAATACTGTAATAAGCATTTAATAGCATAAAGTAATTTTCTTTTTTAGATTAAAGAAGCTTTTGAAATTCAGTGGGAGTATCTCAATATATTATAAGTTGACTGATTCTTACTTTTATGTTCTTTATTACTTGATAGCATGGTAATAGGCCTTAGGAGACTTCCTACCACTGCACTAGGAAAAAGGGAAATCACTTGATTAATCTGTATGACGGATTTTGCCTATAGAATGAAGGTAACATGTTCCCTGTATTCTAAGGAGAAAAGAAAAAAATGTTACAGTTTAAATTCAGAGTGCCATCTAGTGCTGAACAGAAATGTAAAAAAGTAACCATATTTAATCTGAACACATACATCTCTTAAACCAATTTACGTCATCAGGATCACATAGTGCATTACAAGAAATGATTTTTAAAACTACCATATATTGGCTCTTGAAGAGGCTGCAAAAATTTGTCAGGAAAATCTCTTCTATACCACTGTATTTACCACAGTTCAAAATATCTGACAGCATAACTTAATAAATTCAAATATTTCTTTCCAGTATGCAGAAACCATTTCATAGGAATTCACTATGGTCCCCTATTCTGTCTTCCTTCCTTGATCATCTATAATAGAGAATATCAACCTATTTTTTATTAGTTTGGTTTTTTCTGTTTTTTTTTTTTTTACTTGTGGAACACAACTGCTGTTATGTTTGGTTTGTTTTTTGAAAGGTATTGAAGCTATCAGTTTTTCCTTTTTTTGGTATATCTGATTGGACTTCTTTGTCAATAAAGTATATTTCATGGGAATTTCTCTTCCAATGCTGATTAAAAAAAATAAATTCTTAAGTCTTTGAAATGTATTAGTAGTGTTCCTTACATTATTTATTATGTTAGTTTGTTTTAAAGTTTAGAACTCAAAAGCACAGCAGGATCCAGGATTCAGAAAAGAAATACTTTTCTGTAAGGTCATGTAAAAAAAGAGAAAGAAAATAAAAAATAAAAATGCCAAGATATCAGTCTTTTACCAGAAAAGCTCCAAACTAAAGGAATAATGTTTTTTTAAAATGTGGTTTTACTCTGTAAGTGAAGTTTTGGCTGTCACTCATGTCTTCTGGAAATACCAAATATTCTAGATTATGAACAACTAGAGCTTTCATATATTAGGTCCTGCTTTACACATCTGCATATCTGCTCCACAGATCTGTTGGTAGTCCTTAAAACAAAAGTCTCAACCTATGAACTACTCCCCCTTCTGCTTTCCTTCCACTCTTTCCTTCAACTCACCAACACGTGCAGAATTTGTTAAAAATACCTAAAACCAAAATGATACAAAATATTTTTTGATATCTTCTCAGTACATTCAGCATTTAATCCAAACCTTTGCTCCAAGAAAATAGGAAAACTAAGTATATTTTTCAATTAAAATGAAGTTTTTACTGAAAGGTTATTTTAGACCAGTAAGTAAATATCTTGACAGAGTTATTCTTTATTGTACAATTATGAACAATATAAGCAGTTTAGAACAGCACATGTTTATCTGGGATCTCTTACTAGGTACATACACTCAACCAGCACTCTCTTCTTTGTGTTAAGATTATGCATCTCAGCCTTGATCACATCTCATTTTTAGTACTTGAAATGTGAGTGGTTAAGGAAAGCTGTAAGTAGAAAGAAAAGCTGTAGGAATCCCACTAGAAGAATTTTAAGCCCAAATCCAATGCATCACTGAAATTCTTTCATAGCATTCCTCTACTGCTTTCCTTCAAGCATTTGAGAAAAATTTATCCAGTTGTAAAATCCTGTCTCCAGGCAGACTGCCTACTGGGACCCAATAGATGATGGATCAATTGGCATTTATTTATTTCTAAGTTCCAAATGATAACAAATTACCTGTAGATTAAGCAACAATAAACAAAGCTCAAATTAAGACATTCTTCCATATGTTTGGAACTGATTGCAGGGGAATTCGAACATTCCCATACAATTATCTTCAACATCAGGAGGAAGTTGTACAGATGGGCTCTACAGATAAACCAGCTGATCATTTCAACTGTCTCTCATTCCTCCTATTGCTTGAGAAAGATAAATTACTTCCAAAGTGAATACAATTAGGTTCAAAATATAAAAATAGGAATTAGTTTAATAATTTCTAAAAGGAAATTACCCTCTCCCTCCAAAATAACAAATAGAAGCATAGAATCACAAAATGTTAAGGGTTGGAAGGGACGTTAAAGATTATCTAGTCCCAGCAACCCCACCACAGCCAGAGACACCTCCCACTAGACCCAATTGCTCAAGGCCTTATCCACCTTGGATTTGAGCACATCCAGGGTTGGGGCATCTACAGCTTCCCTGGGCAACCTGTCCCAATATCTCACCACCCTTATAGTAACAAATTTCTTCCCAGTATCTAGCCTAAATTTCCTGTCTTTCAGTTTGTACCCTTGTCTTACCCCTAGATTTCCTGATGAAGAGTCTCACTCCAGCTTCTCTGTAGGCCCCCTTCACACACAAGAAGGTTGCTATGAGATCTCCATGCAATCCTCTGTTCTCCAGGCTGAACAGTCCCAACTGTGTCAGCCTGTCTTCCTAGGGAAGGCACTCCAGTGTTCTTGTCAATTTTGTGGTCCTTCTCTGGACTGAGGAGTTTCATGTCCTTCCTTTATTGGGAACTCCAGAGCCAGATGCAGCACTCTGGGTGGGGATCTAAGAAGAGAGAGTAGAGGGATAGAATCACTTCCCTCACCTTGCTGGCCACACTGCTTTTGATGCAGCCCAGGATTTGTTTGGCTTTCTGGGCTGCAAGTGCACACTGCCAGCTCATGTTGAAATTTTCATCAAGCATCACACCCAAGTTCTTCTTCATAGGGCTGTTGTCAATCTCTTCTCCACTCAAACTGTGGGTGTGCCTGGAATTGTCCTCATTTTGGAGGTCTTCAAAAGTGATGATAATTGCTTCTTTTTTAGTTACTGACAGACACTTAAAGGCAGAAGTCTGTTTGGTTGTAGAATCTTCATCCTGGGAGATACTCAGAAACCTCTTGGACATTATCTGCTATTTCTTTAAACAGCTGAAAGTTCACTGTTCTGAAGTTAATGGGACACTGCTCTTTGCCAGGCCCATGTTTCTTGAGATCACAAGCTCAACCAGGGCAGAGTTGCTACAGCCCAGGCAATCTGCAATGTTAATTTCTTTAATGAGCTCATCTGCACTGGTAAGTACCAGGTCCAGTAAAATTTCTCTTCTGGTTGATTTGTCTGGTAGATAGACAAGGAAGTTCTCCATACACCCCAATAGTCTCCAGGATTGCTTGCAGCTGGCTTCATTTCTTTCCCAGCAGACACCTGGGTGGTTGTGACCCCTCATCAGGATGATGGTTGGTGAGCCAGGTGTTTCCTGCATCTGAAGGAAAAAGGCCTCATCAAGAGGCTCCCCCTCATCCAGTGGCTTGTAGTAGACGCCAGCCAGAAGGTGTCCTTTGCTGGTTTAGTCCCTGATTTTTACTCACAGGTTCTCAGCCTTTTTATGGCTGTTTCTTAGAGGCAGCTCTTTTACAGTCTATTCCTGCTTTAACATGGAGAGAAACACATCCACCCCTCCTTCCCAGATAATCTCTTTTGAAAAACTTATAGCCCTCAATTGCAGTATTCCAGTTGTGTGTCTCATCCCTCTCACCTTGTTTCCATAAAAGCAGTTAGGTCACAGTTTCCTAATGGCATCATGCTTTCCACCTTCTCTTGCTTGTTTCCCATGCAGCATGTGTGCATTGGTATAGAAGCACTTCAGCTGGGCTATTGGCCTCTTCACCTTTTGGGACCAGCACTCCCACTCCCCAAGCAGCCAGTTTTCTTCCCGTAGCGCTCTTACCCCATCTGGCCAGGTGCACCCCATCCACTGTCAACAGGTCTGGTCTCTTGAAGGTGTATCAAAGGTACATCCTGTCACTTCTGCACTGGCTTTGGCTGAGGTAATTTTCTTCATAGAGTCCTATATATATAGGAGTATAGTACAATGTTTATGATTTGTGACCCAAACAGTGCTGATAACACAACAGTGTTTTAGCTATTGCTGAGCAGCTCTTACACAGAGTTAGGGCTTTTTCTGCTTCTCAATTCATCCCTTAGTAGGCTGGGGCTGCTCAAGGAAGGAACACAGTTGGAACAACTGATCCCAACAGATCAAAGTCATATCCCATACCAACTGATGTCATGCTCAGCAATAGAAGTTAGGGAAAGAAAAATAAAGGGGCTAACATTTGTAGCTATGGCGTGTATCTATCCAATAGCTGTTAACTCGTGATAAAGCCAATATTTCCTCAGGATGGCTGAATATCTACCTGCCAATGGGCAGTAGTGAAATAATTTCTTATTTTCTTTTTCTTGGATACACAGCTTTTGCTTTATCAAATTGTCTTTATCTCAGTCCATGAGTGTTTGCACTTTTACACTTATGATTCTCTTCCCTATACAGCTGCAGGTGAGTGAACAAGGAACTGTGGGGCTGAGTTGTTGCCTGGGTTAAACCACAACTTTAATATGTGGGTTGATAATACCGAATACAAGTAAACATATACAGGGAACCTATGGCAGCCAGAAAATCTCTTCTGCTGAATTCCCTTCATTATACCCTTGAACTGGTCAGGCTTTTTCCAGCTGAAGATGATGGAGCCAGACTCTTCTCTGGTGCCAAGCAATAGGACAAGAGGCAACAGGCAGAAACTGATGTACGCAAAGTTCCACCTGAATGTGAAGAAAAACTTATTTACTGTGGGAGTGACCACCCACTGGAAGGAATTGTCTAGAGAGTCTGTGGAGTCTCCCTCATTGGTCACAGTCCTGCTCAGTGTGCTCTGGGAGGGCCCTGCTTGAGCAGGGAGATTGGGCCAGTTGACCCATTTTGCTTCCTTCCAACCTGACCCACTCTGTGATGCTGTGAACCAGTAAATTCTTTTAATTCCTCTACATTCACATATACAAAACACACAGACAGATCCTGACATATTAACTTTCATATTAATAAATATTACTAAATTAATTCATTGTATAAATCTAATGAACTAGGAATATGCACTTATATTGTGTTTAGAATAGAAAGTTTCCTTTTTACTAATTCAAAAGTTGCTTGGTGGCATTAATATGAGCCCAAGGGAAAGAACATGTTCCAATTAATCCTACTTAAGGCACTGTTATTTTTTCCCAGCCTTTTGAGTAATAACACTGCTCAGGTTAAGTAACAACTAATAAACTACTGTTTCTTCACTTCACTGTCTACTTAATAGACAGCCTCTGCCTTAAGGTAGTAACTAACAAGCTGACAATTAAATGTCCAAATTCAGTGAAATCAGTTTCAAAGTCAGAACAGAATTATATTTCAGGACTGCATAAAGGCCCCAGTCTATGTTGTGGGGTTTTTTTGTTTGTTTTGTTTTGTTTTTTTAATACATAAAAAAATAATGCAGATACAATTTTAATTTATTATTTTCCCAGTAGAAATTATTGAGTTCTGCAATTTAAAATAATTTTCTATCTTGTGAAAGAAACGCTAGGGATTTTATGCTCTTGGCTCCTGTAGGGCAATTCATTAACCAAACCATTTTTTGCTGACATCTTTTTCCATTTAAATGCTTTAAATCTTGTAAAATTAAAAGTAGACAAGATTCTCAAAACACAAGAGTTTTACAGTTTACATATTATTATTAAAAGAAATTGGAGTATTTTGATAAATTTCAGCTACTTAGACATGTATTAGTTTAGGTCATCTTTAGCTATCACAAAGCTATTCATCTAACACAGAGTCTAACTTACCTGCAGTGAGTATCTTTTTTAGATTACGAAAAATCCATTAGAAGTGTCTCTCTTCTCTCTTTTACCTAAAGACAGATTTCTGTCTAGAATGCCTAGGCTTCTAGAGGGTAAGCTTCCTTCTGAGCTATCTGCTTAACAGCACCAGCAAATATTTTCATTATGGATAACCCACGGTGTTGATTAAGAACAACGAATTATGTTAAATTTACTGGTTTTAATCAGAGTTCAATAGTCCTAATCATAAAAAAAAATCCTTTCATGACATCCACACCATTCTTCTGTGAGGGTCTTATTTTATATTTTTAACTTCATTTTTTATTTTATATATATAACCGGTTCTGTTTTTTAGTTTATCTCATCTTCCTAGCTTATGTTTCTCTTTGTCTTTTTTAAGGATCAGAGTTCTAGTTTCACTGGAAAACTCACAGATCTTGTAACAGAAAACTTAATAAACCATCATACCCCAAACCACAATAGCCATGCCCCTAATTTTCTGAAATTACTGCAGTTCATTTCTCCTCTATGCACTCCCTTTAGATCTTTTCTAGATTAAGTATAACTTTACATTTAAACATGAGCTTACTCATTTTTCATATGGAAGATATTTTGCATCATCACCCTTTTCATACTTCAGTAGACTTAGGTCTTCAGTTCTGCTATAGATATTAAAATAGCATAAAACACTTTCTTTTTATTGTCTTTATTAAATCTCTAGTAATTACTATCATGTGAATCTTTTAAGAGCTACTGTACTTATATTTTGTTTACAACTAACAATTATAATGTCAAGACCTCATTTAGTATGAAATCATCCAGTTAGAACCAGTGTCTGTGAATAAAAATTATGGGATTTTCTACATTACTTTAGACTTATCTTAATTTACTTTTATCTACTATTCTTTTACTACCTAGTTGGTATTCTGAAATTATTCTGCAGTTCCTCATACTTGGCTTCATCTCTGCTACTTCAATAGCAGTTTTTGTAACTTTTGGAGTCATGCTGAACAGTCAGACAGAAGAATTGTAGTATCATAAAGTAATTTTTTGGGTTGCAGAGGACCTTGAAAGGTGCAAATTCAGAACCAAAAGCAGGGGCATCTTGCACTGTCAGATTACTCAAAACCCCATACAAGCTGACCTCAAATGATTCCAATGATGTGACACCCATAAATTCACCAGGCAACCTGTTCCAGTATTTCATCACCTTCATTGTAAACAATTTATTTTTTGTGTCAAATTTAACCATATTCATTTAAAAGCAATTGCTCCTCATCCTGTGACTACAGGCAAAAAGTGTTTCTTCTTCTTTCTTATAGGTGCCCTTTAAGTACTCAAAGGCTTCAGTAAGCCTTCAATTAGGTCGCCTCAGAGATTTCTCTTCTCTAGTCTAAAAAAACTCCAGTTCTCTCAGCCCTTCTTCATAGGAAAATTGTTCCAGCCTCCTGATCATTTTTGTGGCCCTCTTCTTGACCTATGCCAATATGTCATGACCTTCTTTTGTTGTAAGTCCCAGTGCTGGCCACAATATTCCAAGTGGGATGTTACAGGAGAGGAGTAGAGGGATAGAATCACCTCCCTCAACCTGCTTGTCACACTGCTTTTTATGCTGCCCAGGTTGGTTGCCTGTCTGGGCTACAAGTCCACATTACAACCTAATATCCAATTTTTCATCCAGCAGTATCATTAAGTCCTTCTCTGCAGCACTGATCTTGCTTCAATCCTTCCCCTGGGACATTGGGGAATTTGGGTTCCCATCTGCCTTTGTTCCCCTGTACTTACATGGACTTATTAAGACTGGTCTTTGATAGGCTGATGGCTTCTGCAATTAGCTTAGAGGTAGCCAGAGCAATGAATTATCTGGGCTCTTCCATCTGCTATTCTTTCTCCATGCTTCTTTTATGGGTGTGCAGATGAGTTTTTATCACAAAATCTAATATAAAATTCAATTAATTATTCAGGTATTTAATCCTTCACTTCCTGTAGGATTTGAAGTAGATACCGAATGTTTACAGAAAACTGTTTCCTTTCACTTTCCTTTTCCTGATAATTTACTGACCAGCAAGATCTGTGATGAAACCCTTTTCCCCCAACATAAAAAAGAAGAAAAATCTTGCCAAAGTGGTGAGACTTTCTAAGTCTTGTTCATTGTGAGTAAAGATGGAAGAGAAATCCTTACACATTACAGCTCTGACATTATCTTCTCTGAACACTCATCTCAGGTTTTGATCATCTACTGACCTTATAAAGCTCCCATCAAGCTTTGTTCACCTGATTTACTTGAAGAATGACTTACCATTATTATTTTATGCCTTCTTCAAGTATTTCCTCAATGCTTCATTTTGTACTGACTTACTGTGTTTTCAAATTTAACCTCTCAAGTTTTAAGAACTTTTATGATTTTCTTCTTTTAAACTTGAATTTATTAACTTTCCTTCCCTGCTACTTAGTAAGAATGTTTTCTTCAACATATTTTTTAGACTTTATCCTGAAGTAGTATAAATTGCTTTTGAGTCTTCAGTAAAGTATCTTTTGAAATCTCCTGACATTTGAAAATGTGTTACCCTTTCCTATTCTTTCTTTATCATCTTCTTTGAGACCTTCATAATTTTCATGTAACGCACATATTTTTCCTCAAAATTAAATACAACAGACATAAGGGTTTCTGTCTTTTGGTAATCCTGGAAAGGCCTTGACTCTAAGTACATTGTAGTCACTGTTACAGATCAGATTTGGACGGTAATAGTATAAATTTGGGACCCTGACCAGGACCAGGTCCAAATAGGCACACACAGCACAGACAGAAACGTGTATTTGCATTTTCAGGTATCTATCTGCTCCATTCCTGAACTGTCTAAAAATTCAGCCTAATTTTCCCTTCCTAGTTTGTAGTTAGTCATTTTAACATGATGGTCATCAACATCTGTGTTTTCTTTCTCTGTGGCATTGATGATTTCATTCAGATTCAATATGTCACAATTTGCATTGCAATTCTCATTGACTGACTCATAAAATGGTGCTAGTATTACCTTTTTCCTAATCAGCAAATGAATTTCAGTGTTGTTGACATATGGAATATCCCTGAGTTTATTTTTATAAATAAAAATATTCTTTCACCAACAAAAGGAAGCTCTTGCCAGCTTATATTTTGCACCCAGTATCCTACAGATACATTTTTGCAACAGTTTCTCTTGTCATTACTATGAAGTCATCAACTGAAAACTGGGCATCACAAAATGCATCTCACTTATTTATTGTCAGAATGTTCAGGTGTTACTAAAATCCCTTTGCTTTTCAATGGGGTTGATGTAGCTTGCTTGCATTTCATACCTAAATATGTAAAAGCTTGATGACGAAAAATGTTTCTGTCTTTTGACAGATATCACCAGTGCAAAGGCATATGTTGCCACTTTCCAAAGGAGAATATTTGGAGAGAATTTCTTGTCCTTCTACTTTCCTTTAAGCCCTTCTTACATGAAGTTGAATGTGTTAGCCTGAAGACAAGGCAGTTCTGTTCTCTGAACATTTCTTTATCATTTTCTGCATCCCCCTTCTCCTTTCTCAGTAACATTGGTATTGTTCTAAATGGTGGTCTGTTCAAACACATCTTTTCAAGCTTTGCTGATATCCCTCTATTATTTCTTGAGCTCCTCTGAGTAAGCCACCCTGGTCTCAAGAGTTTGTTGTGTCAGAGGATGTAACCTAGTTACCTGGGTTACTTTATATTGCCACAGGGAGAATACAATACAGTATGATAATCTGTAAGCATTTCAACTGACACCTAACACCTGCCTGGAAAATTAACAGCATTTATATATTTATTTATTTAACATCTTTCTACTTTCTTGAGTCATTTCTCCACAGGGAATGTGTATACTGCTCTGTAAAACCCAAAACCTCTTCAGCATGAGCTGACACCTTATTGCCTGTTTTTTCACTGGATTCTTCCTAACCCATCACAAAGATACATATTTCTTTCTTCCCTTTTGTCAAGTGGTGCAATGCAAGGTTATTCTGAGGGGGGTAATAAGATGGGATCTGAGAGTGACCCAGCAAAGGCATTGACCAGGGTGAAGTCCCAGAGCACCTGAATAAAGGGATCAACCAGGGCCCAGGGGAGGTTGGGGGTGGCATGTCAATAGAGTGGGATAGAGCTGGCTCCAGAACTGAGGCCAGAGGAGGCTGTGATGCAGGTCCAAGGGGCCCATCCAGGAGACAGACACCCCATAGCACTGGTGTTGTGATCTGGTTTTAAGGTTCTTAGAAATACCTCTGCCCGAATTAAGGCGCAAATGAGACCATATGCCAGTGACAATAGTAAGGGTTTTATTGGATGGTAAATATGAGAGAGAGAGAGAGAGAAAGAAACAAAGGAGAAGAGAGGTAGCAGGGACAGAAAGAGAGACAGGAACAGAATAAAGAAAATATCACCACTCTGTAGATCCCAACGATGTCCCGTTAATCCTCTCCAGCTGGTCTTTTTGGTGGTGAAGTTACCCTCCAGGGAAAGCATGGAATCCAATGGGTTTATATGCTCAGGGTGGGCAGGCATGTCCAGGTATGTCCCCCTGGGGAGTGGGGCAGTCTCTCAGGGCAGACTCTGGGTCTGTTGCATCCCTGCAGCCCTGTGGGGCTGAGCCTCCCATGTGAATGTCCCGTGGATGAGCCCTGTGGGGTTGGGGGCTCCACAGCTGGGCCAGTTTGTGTAATCAGAGGATGGGTGTTCATTGCCTCTCACCAGAGGTTGCACCCAAAACCTCCTCCTCCCCCCTGGGAGCAGTCTATGTAAACCTGGCTCCTGTGAGCTGTGCTCTCCCCCCAGCCCAAACTCATCCAGGGATGGTTGCAGCTGGTGGCTTTGGCCCCTTTTGGATGCACACCTTCCCCTCAGCCTGGGATGACTGAACAATGGGTTTCCCTTTATCTAAGCAGCAGTTTGAATTTCAGTACAAAGTCCATCTTCAGTGAAGCTTCTTTGCTTGTAGCTTCTTTATAATGAACAAAACTTTATATCAATGTTTGAGGCATGAACAATTTTCAGTCTCTGACAACTGGGGATGGCACTGGGCACAGATACCCCTGCAGCACTGCTGGCACCAGTCTGGAGATCAATTGATCCCAACACCCATCAGAGGAGAGGAGAAAAAATCAGTCTCCATTGAGAGGAGAAAACATCAGTCTCAAAAGCAGAGTTATTTGAAAATACAGTAGACTAAAAGCCCCTCTGCAGTTTAAGATAACAATTCCATTTCAACAGGACCAATCTTCATGAATAAAAGAACTATACAGCTGTAAACTATTATTATTATCTTCAAAACCAGCATCTTTATGCTTCAGCTATGCTGATTGTTTTCATCCTGTTTATAACAAGAAGAGTTTGCATTGATTCATGAGAAATTAATGAGGAAGGGTGCCATCTAATTCGTGGCCTTAAGTGTAGCCCAGATACTAATCTCATGTTATCTATTTATACTTTCTAAAACTTACAATAAAAAAATAATTTCTACTTTCTTTCAGCCCTAAAAAAAATAAAAAATAAAAAAAAAGCTGAATTAATAAAGGAGGAACTCTTAGTTTACTTTATTTTGGGACTTTTTTGTCTGATAACAAAGAAGTTATTACAGAATTAATATCATATGTTAAGAAAGATTATATATATATATATTAGTCCATGTAATAGTAAGTCAGATTTTAAATTCACAGTAAATTATATTTGAACTCCATGTCAGATATAGCAAATTTTTTATTTGAAAAAAAATGTGGGGGATTGCTCTTTGCTACCTGCCAGGTGCCCACTAAGACTTTTCATCATTCCCTCTTCTCATCAAGACACACTGAAAAAATTTGATTAAGAGCAACAGGGAGATCACTCACCTAGTGCTGTCATGGGCAGAATCATCTTCCCCTGGGGAAATTAATCTAATCTATTGGCAATTAATTTTAACAGAATAGGATAGTGAAAAATAAAACAAATCTCAAACTACATTCCTTCTACCCTTTCCTTCTTCCCATATTCCACTTGACACCTAAGTTTTCTATCTTCTTCCGTAAGGAGCCTGGTGTGGCACTACCTCTCCATGGTTTGTAGTTTACTTCAGAGTGTATCCACCTGCTCCAGTATGGAGTCCTAGCTGGACTGTAGGTGGATATCTGCTCCATCACAGTCTTCATGAGTGGCTGAGGGACAATCTGTGTCACCATGGTCTTCTCCATGGGCTGCAGAAGAATCTTTGCTTCTCCAACGTGGAGCATCTCCCTCACTAGGCCTTGGTGTCTGAAGGTGCTGTTTCTCTCACATTTACACATTTAACTTTCTCACAGCTGCTGCACAGAGTATTTTACCCTTTCTGAAATATGTCATTGCAGGGGCACCACTGGTATTGCTGGCTGGCTCATCTTTGGCCAGTAGCCAGTCTGCTTTGGAGACAGACAGAAGAGGCTGTGTCTGACAAGGGAACAGCTCCCAGTCTCTTCTCACAAAGCCCCCCTGCTACCAAAATCTTGCCATGCAAGCTCAATGAAATATCTCAAGCATAATGTTAAATTAATGCATTTTAAATTCTACCTATTTTGTCTATAACATTACATATTTAATTTTTTCTGTCCATAATATATTTCAAGTGTAACATAATATTCTACATAAAATAACTTAAATATTGTACGAGTTTGAAAATAAACCAGTGGGAGATGCCAAGTCAGAGATACAATTTAATAGGAAAATTAAAACAAAGGCAGAAAACTCTGGCAGAGTCAGGGTGCAACCTGACACGCTGCTGGTCAGGGTGGTGGTAGCAGTCAGATTGAATGATGGCTACAGTCCTATTGAAGTGATAGATGTGGTTCTATTGAAGCAGTGATGCTTCAATACCTCTGGTTGAAAGAGGGTCTGATCTTCCTCCGAAGGTCCAGTGGTGGTTATATGGCTCTTGTCCCCTAGGAATCCAGTAGGTAAGAGCAGTCTGTGGTGTTCCAAATCTCAGATTATATCCAGGTGGGAATGCTTGGTTCCTCCCCCTGGGTGGAGCTTCTCACAGTTGGATGATGTAATTTTATGAGCCATGCAGTGAGGTTTGATAGCCCATTAGCAGAGGATAAGTCCCTGGAGGGAGTTATCAGGGATGTGTCATGGAAGAGATAAAGAACACTGCCCCACCTGTTTTTAAAAGTTTATGAAGATGGTGATAGAGTAACTTTTGGTTACAGCTTACATTGTAAACTAAGACAAATGTATACATAGGCTGTGGGTATAAAAATTATAATATATTTATACGTTATATCTAGAAATGCATCTGTGTGTAGGAATCTGTTGCTAGATCAAAAGCAGATTTGGAGTGTAAACCAGCTGGTCTGCTCAGAAAGGATTCAGCTGCTCACATATAATTGCCTGATGTGGTTTGTGATTTTCTAGGCTGTGCAATGCACCTGAATAGGAGTAATCCATATGGCATAGCACTTAAATGAGATCTGCACCCTGTTGAAGTGGAAACTTTGAGGCCAATACATGTCACAGTACCTCAAGTGACAGTAGGCACCTATTTTTTGTGCTCTGCAGTTGCCCTTTTTCTTTCCACTAGCAATAATAAAGATTTGATATGCTAGCTCAGATTACACATCTGTATTTCAGAGGTTCAGAATTGGTGCAAATGAATTCTCTCCTCCACTATTTTGTCTATCCTAAGTTATAGCAATTTTTTCTCTAGAAGCCTTAATTCTACCAATTGTTCTTCTCCCCCAAGTATAGGTTAGAAGGATTAAATAGATACTAAACTGGTCTGTGGCCAAAGCTGGCTGGCCAGAATCCAACCTAAGAGAACAACTCATGGGATGAAGTGCTACTGCAAAAACAAATGAAATGGAAATTGTCTTTCAGTGTGTTTGCCTATGAGGCTGGTTTCTGTAAGACAAACTTTCAATCTACAGTTGGGATAAACTATTAAACTGCAGTGAAATTATGCTATATCATCTGAGAAAATAAGAAAAAGAGAGGGAACAGACAGAGGAATGGAATCCATGAGCATATATAAATTTCCCTCATTTGCAAACATTCTTTATTCTCTTTAAGAGAATATCCTCCATATCCTTTTGAAGGTAGGAGGAGCAAGGAATCTGGTACAAGCTTACTCATCCCTGGAAAGGAATAAGTAGCAGATTAGGAGAAAAAGTGTGAGTCATAATCTGAATTTTTTGTAAAATAAAGAAATTAGAACATTGATTGACAGCACATCCTTTAAGAACTATTTTCAGGAAATTATATGGTTGCTCTCTAACTGTTTGGCAGCAGCCCTGTGATTTGTATAATATGACAAACACTTGCAACTATTTTCAAACTGAAATTACCTAAAAATTACAATCTTTGGGTTTTTTCCTGCTTTGTTCTAAGAAACATTTTTAAAATATCACCTTTAAGTATGACATTTCTTTTATGAATATAGCCATTTAAAGTGGGTGAGAAGGCTAAGGCCATTTTCTTTTTAAAATTGTCAATCACCTGCCTCTTTCCATAAGATAAAAGGAAAGTATGGATAAAAGGAATGATATTGCTTTAATAAATACTAATTTCAACCTGTGCATACCATCTGTGACAGGGAATAATATGGCAGTTTCATTTCTCATGCTGTAATGAGCTGTTAAAAGTGGAACAAAGCTAGTTACCATCATATTTTTCAATTTGGCCAGCTGCCAGTGTTTATGACATCTAGTAATTCAATCATTTAATAGCTAGAGGTTTTAAACTGCTTAAACCCTGTCCAATTTAGTGTGGGTTTTAGATGACTGAGTCCAAATAATGATTTGGTCTGTCCTCTTTTCAAGACCTCCCAGTATTTGTCTCATTTCATTGGTCATTTTTTTATTTAGCCAGAAAGTTCCTTGAATAACTTACTGTAGACACACATAACTATTCTGGAGAGACAGATGCCAGATCTGTTTAGGGCTACAACCAAGCTTGTGATTACTTGTAGACAATAGGCTAATGGAAGTAAATTGGATACTAGATTTTGTTCTTGTCTTGAGGAAGTTTGAACCTGTATATTCCACATACTGGAAAGGTGTCAGTGCTGGTTTTGCCTGAGGTAGAGTTAATTTTCTTCACAGTGATTGTATGGGACTGTGTTTTGGTTTCATGCTGAACACAGGGTAGATATTTCTTTTTTTTTTTTTTTTAATTGCTGAGAAGGGCTTACACAAAACCAAGGACTTTTCTGCTTTTCATACTGATATTTTGAAGAATTTGAGGATGCATGGGAGGCTGGGAGGAGACACAGGCAGGACAGGTAACCCAGACTGACCAAGGGATATTCCAGACTTGGGACATCATGCTCAGTATATAAAGACAAAACTATAGGAGCCAAGGAGATTGGTGGAATATTTTTTTCCTGCAATCACAAATAAAACTATGAAGTTGTCTTGCATAATGCTTGTCATTGCTAAATTTAGAAAAATTATGAGTCAAAAAGACATCTGATTTCATCCACGGAAAAAATACTTTTCCATAAAATCTGCACGATTTTACTTAAAAGCAGGAATATCCCCACAACATATTTTTGACTCCTGAAAAATGAAACAGAAGTTATAAACAAAGGAATTATTGAACATGTTAAAACCTGTCAAAATAAATTGTTTTATATTATTATTGATTGAACTTCATAATCACTTTATCATATCTCATTACTACTTCTGATAAGATAGCATATGGCAAAGGTTTAAATGTCATGAGAGTAACAACAACTCAAACACTAAAGAAATTTTATCTTTTACAGTGCCCCAAAGATAGAGAAAACAAAATGGACACTGAATGATATGAACAAAAGTATTAAGGAAACAAAAATCAACAGGAATAGTCATCATGGCTTCATGAAGGGGAAAACATGATCACCTTCTACAATGAAATGACTGGCATGGTTGGTGAGGAGAAAGCAGTTGTTACAGTCCACCTGGACTTCAGTAAATTCTTTGGCACTGTCTCTCATAAGATTCTCAGAGACAAACTGTTGTATGGGCCAATGAGCAGGTAGGTTATAAACTGACTGGAAGCTGGGACAAGAGGGTGGTGTTTAGTAGAACAATGTCTAGTTGAAAGGCCAGCAGGTAGGTGTGTATCCCAGGGGTGATTACTGGCTCCAGTGCTGTCTAACCAATTAATTTTTGATCTGGATAGTGGGGAAGAGCGTACCCTCAGCAAGTTTGCAGCTGATACATAAATGATGATGGGCAACCTGCTCTAGATAAACCTGCTGGAGCATGGAGTCAGACAAGATGACTTCCAGAGGTTCCTTCCAATCTCAACTACTCTGTGACTACCTTTAAGTTATTTCTTGCCAAATCTGTGATGTCATTGTCACACAAAAACCACAAAAATTGTATATAATGTAAAGAACTGCTCAGGTTTTAACAATTTTTTTTACTTGTTATCTTTTATATTCATTCTAGAAATATCATTTTTTCATTAATTTCCTTCCCTCTTTTCTTAGTTTTCAGTTCTCATATTCAATATTTTCATGAATTTCCTCTTATTTTTCTCTCAAAACTATGTTCTGATTCTCATATTTCATTCTCCTTCACATCTACCCTGTTGCAGATTAGCCTGAATCTTATCCAACAGTCCAGTCTTTTCAGCTTTCTTGTTTCTGCTGTCCCAAAATTTTTATCATATGTATGATAAATAGTCATGATTTTACATTATAGCATAATAAAAACTGTAACTTAGTTGGTTTTATACAATAAATTAACAAAATAGATTAATATAAGGGACTTCAACAGATAATGGAGTAGGCACTGGAGGCTTTTGGTAAGATTAAGTGAAATCAGTAAGACAGAGACACAGGCTTCCTGAAGCCATGATTTTTGCTTTCATGGGCATTTAAATTAAACAGAGAAGTACTATATTAGCATATTAATTAGTACAGAGGTTTGTCCACTCTTTCAACATGTGAGTCTGAACCATCCCAGATTTCAGGATGCCTGCTAGCCAAGTAGTTTAACCATAGCTAACTATTCAGATGTGGACTGTCACAATATGTTTTCTTTAATTGTCACTATGTTTAGGTAGCTGAATTTAGCTTTTAAATTCTCAATTAATAAGTGTCTCCACTAGCCTTTTTGGAAATGGAGATAAGAATGCTTTATTCCATGTGTAGCATTTGAGAATAAAACTACTGGAGATAAGGAACTACTCCAATGTTATGTAAAACATATTGACTAGGCAGCCTAAAAGTGCCTGAACCTTTACAGCATTGTGAAGGTATTGGTTACAATATTTTATGCTGACTAGAAAGCCTAGCAGTGAAATTTAAGACTAAGTGCTAACATAGTAGCTGAAGCCTATGATCAACAAAGTCAACTTTCAAAGCCCATGAGGACTGAATCTGTTAATGCTTTCAAGAGTTCAGTGTGTTCTAAATACATAGATGGTCTAGCCTATTATAAAATTTTACCCATACTATTATAAATGGTGAATTTCTCTGAAAAAACAAAAAAGTATTGAGATCATTAGCCCTTAGCAGACATATAAAATAATAGAATGCAAAAAATGCAAAATTAAATAGTTTGCAAATGCTGTGCCATATCTCTCCACATACTAAGGAAGTGGGGGGAAACCTACTTCTTTGGCCATATGCTTCAAAAAAGATTTATGATGAGAAAACTGTAAGAAGTGTATTATTGGTAGTCAAAGAATAAAGAAAAAGAACTTAATTTTCTATATTTACTTGCTTGCTTTAATTATATAAAGAGATTTGATGTCTCCAGAAAACTTCCTAGACTGGTGCAGCCCTCAGACTACTACCCATGACTGATCTCCCACGCAAGGAGTGAGTGATGAAGTTGCAACACCTAGTCCAAGGGCAAGCAAAAAAAAAATTAGAGCCTTGGGATGATTGATAAGGGACTCTAGGGCACAAGCTTTATTCTCTTCTGTATTTCCAGTTGAAGGCAGCAATATTAGAAGAAACAGACAGACTGAGACTATGAGTACATGGTTCCATGGCTGGTGTCACCACCAAAGTTTTTGGTTTTTTGACAATGAAGTGATCTGTGCAGCACCAGGCATTCTGTCATCAGACAAGGCTCACCTTTCTCAGAGAGGAGGGAAAGTCTTTGCTCAGGAACCAGCAGGGGTCATTGGCAGAGCTTTAAATTAGATGGGAAAGGAGATGTATCAGGTATTTAAATTAGACCTACTGGGTTTGTCCTGGGCAAGCTGTGGGATGATATACAAAGGCTAGAGGGATGGGATGCTATTGAGGGCCTTCTGCCAGTGGCTCTGAAAAATGATGGCCACAACAGAGCACCCTTGTAGTCTTGCAGACATGAGCCAGGGACTCATCTGGTGACAGAAGCCAACGGGAAAACACCAGGAAAATATCTTGAAGGAATTAAGAGGTGTTCCTCTAGGAAGGAAATGTGTCCAACAGCCCAGCTGAGGTGCTTTTACACTGATGCATGCAGCATGAGCAACAAACAGGAAGAGCTGGAAGCCACCTTGCCCCTAGAAATTTATGACCTTGTAGCACTTACTGAAACTTGGTAGAATGAATCCCATGACTGAACTTAACTATCAATGGCCATTCATCAGGAACAGATGAAGAAGGAGAGGTGGAGAGGTTGCTGCCAAGATGACCAGAGGGATGTAGTATCTCAGCTATGAGGGAAGTTTGAGAGAAATGGGATTGCTCAGCCTGGAAATGAGAAGACATCAAGGTGCCCTAATTGCAGCCTCCCCACACCTGAAAGGAGTCTACAAGAAAGATGAAGAGAGACTTTTTACAGGAGCATGTAGTGCCAGGAAAAGGGGGAAAGCCTTCAAACTGAAAGAGAATAGCCTTGAATTAGATATAAGGAAGAAATTATTCGTTGTGAAGATGGTGACAAGGAACAGGTTGCTCAGAGTGGAAGTGTTTAAGGACAGGTTAGATGGGGTTTTGAGCAACCTAGTCTAACGAATGTATTCCTGCTTGTGGAAGCAGAGGGTTGGAATTAGATGATCTTTAAGATTCCTTCCAACTTAAACTGTTCTATGATTCCATGATTTCTAATGAATCTACTTAGTCAAAAAAAAAAGACACTAGCCATTTTTAACTTACATACACATTTGTTGTAAAATGCTGAAGGATGAAAAGAGTAATCAGAAAAGTCAAGATATGAAATGAAGAAAAAACAGGAAGCACAGCTAATTCAGTTTAAAGAAGACCACTAGTTATTGTAGTTCAGATTCATCCTTCCCATTAAAGAAGTGTCAAGGCTCTTTATGCAATCAATAAAAAGATTGAAGCATCTCCAGAATGCAATTTGGATCTTATATAGAGTGTCCCTCTTGAGATTTTTTATTTCTTTTTTTCTGACTGTAAAGTGAGCCTGGAGTACTATTAATTTACCAGGCTTCTAAATTTAAAGATATAAATCTAAGTGGAAAAAAAAAAACTTCATTTAGATGGTGCTTAGAATCTTACAATATTAAAAAGAAATAGATTTGAATTAATGCAAATTTAGCTACTTCATCTCTTGAAAAATTAGTTATATCTACTTTTAATAAACATTTCACTAATGTTTTTGTCATAATTTTTAATTCAAACCAGCTCATATTGGTGCTTCTGAAGCATTTTTATTCTGGTAAAGGCAGAACTCATCTCAGGATTAAGACTTCAGTACCCATTTCCATAAAATATTTATCAAATTTATTTAAGAAAAGTAATTGCCTCAATCATAAAATAGAAATCATATATGCATTTTGGTGGGGGTTTTTTATCATTATGGCAGAGCTTAATTTCTTCCAGCTTGCCTATATGCAGATTGGAATCAGTGACCTACTCTCTAGTGGTGCCCTCAATTGTTTATTTCACCAGGAGCTTAAGCAAGCATTTACACTAATAATGGAAAAAAGTGAGGCTTAAACTATTGTAGGAATCTGTAGAATTGCTTTAATTCAAATCAGAAATGAACTTTTAAAATCTTCTAAATTTACCCACATACCATACTTTAGTTATGTCACAGACATGTTTTTTAGTGGACAAACTATAATGTTTAAAAAAAAAATTATGCAAAAAGAAGTACTTCCAATGCTTTCTGGTCTGTAGTAAGCATACAGTCTACAGGACTAGACAAGATCCTGCTCAAAGAAATTACTCTCCTATTTTGGAGAGTATGAATATCTTGCCACAGCACCACCTGTTTCACTTTGCAGCACTGTTTCTGTTTTGGTGGCTTAACCTTGGCTAGTGGTCACGTGCCTAGCAAGCTACAAGCAAACCTCACCCACAGAGGTCCCAAAGGGCTGGCTCATATGTTCTAGGTTGCAACTTTATTCTCACAGAACACTGAGATCAAAGATATCCATGTCTGGTGAAACTCAGGCTTATGTTCATCTAAGGGATGGTATTGCTGCTTATACAGGTACACAGTGTAATGATAATAATAATAATGATAGTAATAATAATAATAATAATAATAATAGTTGTCATTGTTATTGTTTTTTCTTGTCTGAAATGGATGATAATTGCTCAGTAGTAAGGTGTAAATGTGAGATCTCTGTGAATCATACATGAGAAGTGTAACACATACTTGTTGCAAAAAGTTGGGGAAGAGAAGAGATCCAGGTGATGATGAAATGGCTGATGTATTTTTCAGTATTGAAAATGGAAGTTTGTGCCTAGAATGGAAATAGAAAAAAATTATTTTTAACTGCAGGACGCACACAGCAATTCTGTCAGCAGCATAGCTCTGCAGAGCAGGCAAAGAATAAGTACACCCCCACCCAGGCTATGTTGGAATCTGCGAAGCACTAACATGTAGGGTAACAGTATACATGAATTTGGTTTAGATGTCAGAGTTTTGGCAGCAGCTGAAGTGTAACAGGGGTATCTTCAGAGAGAAGACATCAGAAACTTTACACATGTCCATAAGGGATGGTTCCAGATGGCTCCAAGATGGATTGTCTGCTGGCCAAAACCAAGCCCTTCAGTGGTGCTGGTAGAAACTCTTTGTCAACAAGTGTAAGGAGGGTTACATAGACTGCACATCAGCAGTTAAAAATCAATATGTCAGTACACTGCCCAGTCTTTTCTCTCCTCCTTACTAAGCTTCTGACATGAGGGAATGCAAGTGAAGGATATAACAAACCATGAGACCACAATGTAGAAATTCCACTGAAATGTATAATTTACAAGAAAAAGGATTTTCTTCCAAGGAAAGCAGCATAGGCACAGCCTCAAAAGTTATATCCTTCTGTTAAAAATCACAGCCACCAGTGACTAAATAAATTGCTAGGAGAAAGCACAAAGACAGCCAGAAATACAACAAAAACAGTATGACTAGGTTAGTCTAATTTTCAATGGAAAGAGGAATAAAAGCAATATTCAGGCAAGACATTAAAGACAGAAAACTTCTATTTCTATGCAAGTGCCATTAGTTACATGAATAGTGGTATTTCTTCTTTATTAAGTTCATTACAATTTAGAAAGTCATGGCTGTGATGTTGAGCATTTTGACATTTTTGTCCAGTTGAATTTGGGAGAATTTTTTTTTTTTTTAATTTCTTAATCAATCATTCAGGCTGGAAAAGATCTTAAAATCATAAATTCAACTGTAAACCTAATACTGCCGAGTCCATCACTAAACCATGTCCCTAGAGTGCCACATCTACACCTCAAGGGATGGAGACTCCATCACTTCCCTGCGCAGCCTCTTCCAGTGCTTGAAAACTCTTCTGGTGAAGAAACTTTTTCCTAATATATAATCTAAACCTCGCCTGTTGCAATTGGAGGCTGTTTCATCTTGTCCCATCACATATTACCAGGCAGAAGAGAAGGAACTCCACCTTGCTATAGTTTCCTTTCTTACAGTTGCAGTGTGATAAGATGTACCTTGAGTTTCCCTTTCTCCAGACTAGAAGAACTCCAGGTCTCTCAGCTCCTCCTCATAAGAATTGGTCTCTCATTCCTTTCAGAGAAGACCATACATCTTAACCCAATTCACCATTGTGATTTGCCATCAAATTCTTGATGAATCATCCACAATTGATGCATTTACTACATCATTAAGTTTTTTTCTGGATGGGGGTCAAAGTTGTTAACATGACTAGTTCTGGATAATTTGTCATGTGGTGTAAAGGAGGATAAATTAGAGCATGTGCAGGCATTAATTTTTCTTGGACATCCTTTATGTTCCCAACTCTGATTTCCATTCACATGTCAAAAAATGCTTTAAAGTATTTTTTAGGTTTAAATTTGTCAATGCAAATTGTGCAATTTTTAAGTGGTTATTAATAAGGGAATGCCTCATACTTTCATCTTTCTAGTTTTTGTCCCACTACAGTGATTGGGAGCATAAAAGGCTGGCATGCAATTATTTGTTACTAATAGCTACCTACCCACCTGGGAACCTGTAAATAGCTATTTTATAATTGCAAATATGTTTTATGCCTTAGATGTTCACCTGCCAATGACTTAGCCAAATTGCAGTACATGGGTCACATTCATTCTTCATGTTCATTATGAATTAAAAGTAAAATTAATGTACATTTAAGCCTAGACAGCAGATGGCACTCAATGGTACAAGCATACTGCACCATATGTCTGCAAAGTGCTTTCAGAAAGTACTTGACAGTTCCCAACATTAAAAAATATAATTAGATAGTAAAAATAATATATAGTTTGGATATAATTTAAATAAAAATATTTTAATAAGGCCATTGAAATTTAGTCCCACTCATATTTGCTGTGATGAGAATTGAATTATCAAAAATGTTTGCAAGGATAGAACACCTTTTTTTTAATATTCAAAAAGTCATATTTTCATTTTATTTGTTTTTATTTGAAATATAAACATTTTTGTTGAAAGAAAATAGACTTCAAATAGTACTAGCAAAAATTTCATAATTTTTTTTTAGTTATCATATTTTCATGCTAATTTTGCTTAAATTTAGAGGTAGGTCTACTTACATAGAGTGCTTTCTTGTCCATAACCTATGGAGTTCTCCAGTGTATCTAGCAACATCATAGCAAGTGTAACTATTGCAATTTTTTCTTCTAAGTGTCAGTTTAAATTCTTTGCAACAGATGGGTCTGAAACATTTTTCTGCACGTATGTTAAATCCTATCCATCAAAAAGTCTAAATTATTCTCTTTTGCTGTAAAAGGAATGTGTAACAATCCTGATAGCAAAAATGTGCAAATCACATAATACCGAATGTAAGTCCATAGATAAAGTTCAGAGCTATGCTTCCTAGAGCCAGTGAGGAAGCCTGGTGTTCAGAAGAACAAATGGAAACAGCTCAACTCAGGCTGTAAATTATGCATTTGGAAGATAGACAGGGAAATATAAAAGGAGAGTCTTTAGTCTGGGTTTTGGAAGTAGTATGGTAGACATCCCCGTGAGAAAACAAACTATTGCTCTTTTGTCATAGACCTTATAAAACATCTATTATTTTCCACTTCATTAATAACTCAAAAATGGAATGGCACAGGGTCATACAGATACTAGATGGCAAAAATAAAAGAAAAAAAAATGTTCATACTTAAAGTCTGGAGCATTGTTGTGGCCATTGTTAATGGATTAACATCTCATAAAATCAAAGAGTAGCTTGCAAAGCTGCATATCAAAATAATGATAAATCTTTAATATGCATAAATCAATGTCTTTTATTGAAAAAAAATATGAGACTGCATGTACCCTAATACTTTAAGCTAGAAAATTTATTTAGATGTTATATTTTGCTAGAAGACTCCTCTCAGATCAATCAGTAGCTCTTTGTGTTAGGTGCTTTATACATAAATTAAAGATTAAAAATCCTTCCCATAAACATTTGCATGAATAAGTGGGGATAGAATGACAGACATATAAAGATACAATCATCTTTTTACATGTTAATGACAATTTACTTAGAAAATTATTACTTTAAAAGGTCCTTGCGATATAAAACCTGACTTTTCAGTAGATTATTGATATCATGTTTGAATCACTGCTGAAGAAGTGAGCAAAAGCAGTGTTGAGAAAATGAAAGGGGCAAGGTAAATTCCAAATAATTTTGATTTAGAAAAAGTAAATTTGCAAGACACTTCTATGATTTAATTTGGCCTTATTTTAAAGGTCTCCTTAAGGTGAATGCAGATTTCTAGATATTGTGCATTCTGTATTTTCTCAGTGGTAGATAGGAGATCTGTAGTGTTGTTAAGGAACATTTATTAATAGATTTATGATGCTTTTCAAGCAATTCAAGCATATAGAGGAATGCATTCCACCTGGCACAGTTTTTTGAGCCACTGTAGAGAAAGACTGATTTGCATCTTCAGTTCTCACAAGATGTGACAGGTTGTGAATGCTTAAACTGACAGCAGGCTGTGAGTAATAGCTAACTTTCCTCCTACATTCCTATTGTGTGTCTAGGAAATCAGAGACTGTCAAAGTCAAAGAGTAAACAAAAGATGGCATTTACACAAACTGTCCTGTAAGTCTTTCACCAATTTTTTCTTATCAGGAGTAAGAAACACCAGGGACAGACAAAACTGGTCTACATGGCCTTCTATCTTGTCATTTCCATGCCTCCACTGGAGAGGAAGAATTTTCAAAGTTGCACAAAGTCTTTTGGTTGTCTCCTGTCAGTGACACCCTCCATAAGAGGGACACTGTCTTTTCCTGAAGTATTTCACAAATGAAGTATAGTGAGTAGTTAATGTGGTTCTTGCAGGCTATTGATAGCATTCTTGAACATGTCTCCCTCTATATTTTGAGAAAGAAATACCCCACTATTGCTGAATTGTCACTTTTACTCTAGAGATACTCATAATGAAAATAGGAGCTGTGGTGCACAAAGAAGTGAAAGTGGCAGCATCTTCCAATTAGATATCAATGAAAGTGAATACACACAATTTCCTCTCTTTCTCTTAAATTGTTAATCCAACAAGTGCTGTTTTATTCTTTGCAAACATGTAATTCTCACTTCAAAGCTAACACTATATTCCCTGATGTGTCTTAGCTCTCAGACACCCTCAAACTCTTTTAACACCATTCCAAGAAGCCTTGAACTCCAAAAAGCACTATAGGGCCCAGGGTCACAATCCAAATATGTGTTCTATGACCTACTCTGATTATTTGCATAATAATTTCATTATCTAATGAAATTTAATAGATTTATTTGTTCTTGAAGTCAGTATCTGGATCTGAATTAGAGCACACTTTAATATAAATCAAAGTATATCAAATCTCAAAGGAACTTGCAGTGAATCAAGATTATTTATTGACATAATATACCAGTGTTACTTGTGATTACTCATGACAGAAAGTGGGTGAATAACCTTAGTTTGACTTCGTCTGATTTCAAGTTGCAGGCATTATGCATTATGACATTACCTTCCGAAAAAGAATCCTTCAGTTCTGTTTCAATTATTTTCTAAAATAACTTGAATTTTGATCTGTTTTAACAGATAAAGCCTTATTTCTTGACTACAGACATTTACAGCTTGACATCATTGCATGGGAAATCCTTGATTATCTGAGGCATCCTCTCAGGAGTGGTGCATAAAACATGGCAATCCAGATCACTTTGGCTCAGCAGTCAGCAAAGTTTCCCTATAGCAAAACTCAAATAACTCTAACTGCCCATATATAGGGGATTAAATTATAATCTGTGAGGTCAAGACATCTGTTTGAATCACTCTCAAGTAGTACAGACTCCTATATTTGTTGTTCTGAATAGCTCCCTAGACACTGCCAACTTTCTTGCCCAGGCAAGAAAGATTTGCTTTCCTAGACAAAGGCATCTAGCACCACTTTGGACCCCCTGAAATGTACCCTGAAGGAGGTGTATCTTTGGGATATACAATGTCATGTGTGCCAGCCTTGTACAGATGTCTTAAACCCAGAGTATCTCAGATAACACTGCATACGTATGTTTAGGCAACAAATTTCCCCAGATTTTTGTAGTCTTGCCTCCTAGACATTAGAGATTCCTAGGGCCAAGTATGATATACACCAGTGTAAAAGTACTTGAAAAATAATTCCATTCCTAATAATGTAAGGTGTTCCTAATAAATGCTTCTCTTTAAAGCTCCTTTATTTAAATAACTTGGCTTACAACTGTTGAAAGGTTCATTAAATTTTTCAAGTACTTTTGTAGCCTGCATCAATTTCTTTAATTTCGTAATTCCATTCAACATGTCAAAGATATCATGACAGACTTAGTAATATGGTTTGTAAGCTAACAGTACCCCCCAAAATATGAAAAAAAGGGTTAGTGGCCTTCTGCAATGGAGTGACCATATGAGTGGACAAGGGAAGTGGACACATGTCATATATCTGGATTTCTGTAAAGCCTTAGGCACACTCCTTCACAATATCCTTCTCTCTAGATTGGAGGGAGATGGATTTGATAAGAGGACTGTTAGGTGGATAAGAAATTTGTTGGACAGACACATCCAGAGGTAGGGTCCATTTCTCAGAGTCCCGATGGACATCAGTGACTATAGTCTTCCTTTCTTGACTTCTAGAGATCCCAAATACTTGAAAATTTTAACAACAAATGTAAAGCTGTCAGTGTAGTTCCTGAGTGAGGGGTTTCTGAAAGCTGCCTTGATCCATGCCATAATTTAAATTAGCACAATGATGCTGTTAATCAAACTGGATTGCAACAATATCTAGGAAGCATTATACTGGTTAATTAAATTAAAGTGCCCTTCCAGTCAAGAACATCAGTTCGGAAAGAAAAAGGTGACAGTAATCTTTCTACCAGCTGTTGCTGGGCAAATCCCCATCAATCTCTTTAGGACAGAGTTATAACCTGTGCAACATTGTGCCCAAGCAATTAGGAATAGTCCCAGTGGTTGGTTTGTAAATTATTAATCTGTATCTAAAAATGTATCTAAAAGTACATTTTATTAATACATTCTAAGAATATACATATCTATGACAACTCTCCCCACTGTCATCTTCCACTGCTCCTGCAGCAGTACAGGATTCTTTGATCATCTTCTTTCAGCTACCCTACTGTTTGATCTTCTCTTCTAAGCTATTTTGTTTCAGTTTCCAAAGTTTTAAACAATTTTGATCTTCTGACTCTGAGCTCCTAAGATTATCCTTGCTTCAGTATCCAGCTATTCTATTCTAGATACTCTGGATCATTTCTAAAAATATTTTGGTTTCATGGGATAGCATTTCCACTGCTCTGGACAATTTAACCCTATTTTTTACTGTGTTCAGTTCCTAGCTTTTTTCCGAAGTAGTACTGCACCTATAAATTTCTATTGAGTATTTTGCTTCTTCTATATAATTTCCCTCAGTCTGCCACCGGAATTATGGTTTAACATACCTTATCTGTTTAAGATGAGATGGTTGTACAGAAAGTGCAGGTAAACAATGTTTCCCCTAGGAGATCATTTAAATCTCTTTTTCCCCCAGTAAGACTTTGGGGAATAATGAGAAACAAAGATATGTTAGAAAGGTGGTTAAGAGGAACATGTAATAAAAATTGTGGAACAGAACTTGCTATAGAGAATTTGTATGAATTAACTTTAGGACATACCTTAACTAGCACAATATTAAACTCAATTTTGCCCTTACGTGGAATGAGGACAAACCTATTAAGAAAATGCTGATCCATTTTTAAACATCAATGACCTTTCCAAGAATCTTGTTTTGTACTGGGTTTATTTCCACGTTTTCTTACACAGTACTACACTATGATGTATGCAAGGATAGAAAAGATCAGATTAATGTAGGCATAAGTTACTCATTATTCATCACTTAGACATTTTTTGTTCCTGGGTAATCTCCAACATGATTTCTAAATGAAAAACGTCCTCAATTTAAATTCCTTGGCATATAAGACACTATAGATTAGAGTGTATAGATACACATATAATATATGTAGATTAAATTGTTTTCAAGCTGTAGAAGACCTAGTAGACATAACAAATTCCCACAAGAAATTATTGCTGACTACACTGGTGGCAGTACAGTGTTTAAATAAGATATTTACAACTCTGCTTTACATTTTTGAATTACAACAGCTTACAACACAGCACCATAAATACATCTGGTTTCAATTAGCCTAGGAGATGAAAGGTGATTGCAGCTTTCTAAAGTTCATTAAATAGGTGACCTCATCTTTTTAATTAATACAGTCATGACATACTGAAATCTATTATTAGTAGTGTGATCCAGTTTGGATCAATTATTAGCCTTTTCTGTACTTTAAGGTTTTTTGTAATTTTAAATGCTGCTAAAATGAATATTTAAAGTTTAACTGCACTGAAAAAAAAAAAAAAAAGTCCTGTTCTGTCTCATTCTTAAATTTGTCCTTTGATTACATTTGATGAGACAATCTATATGGTGACTTCAGGAGTTGTATAAATCTATTCCAGTATCTGAAGTGATGAATTTTCTCTTCTCTTGTTATTTGAAACAACATGTGGAAGAACAAAAATCATGATTTAGCCTCATGCAGATTATCTCAGATACCAAGATATCACAAATAGCTCTGACACATATATTTGGGCAACTAACACTTATGTGCTTAATATTAGGTAGGCTGAGTTTAGTTTTGACGTCCAAAACTGAAACTCAGCCCAGTTAATTTTCTGAATTTTCTGTCATTTCATAAACAGTGTGTTGCAACTCTATATAAGAATATTAATATTAATTGCAGTCACATTAATTTGTGCCTCATTTAGAGGAAGTAAATTTTTGTAACACAAGTAGAGCAAAATGCAGGATTCTTCTTTTCAACCCACCAATGCCTTTGAAGTTATACATGAAAAACATACTATTATGTAGGTTTATTATTTGTAAGACCATATGCCTGATTTTAGCTCAGAAATTTCACTATGGACCTGATCATTAGAAGGGTGAATACTTCAGATCTGAGTATGACCTTCCTAAGATCTGTGCTCAGGTTTGCAACAAGAACATTGAAGATTTTTATAATGGGATATAATGGTATTGAGGGAATTTGTAAAATTGCTGTTTTCAGGGCTGTCTACTACTGTAGCACAGACTACTACATAAATATAGGAAAAAATCAACATTAAGTACTATCTTTTATCCTAGCAATATATTCATAGTATGTATGAATATAGGATATAATCTCTCTGTAGAATGTATATAACTACATATACCCTATATAATAAGTATACACACAATCTATAAATTTATGTACACACACATATAAAAATGTTTGCCCTTTTTGTCCTATTATAAATGGGGTACACCACTGTTTCATTTAGTTTCTTGAGACTCTGACTCAGTTTGCCTCATCACTCTGTAGCTGACTGCTGGGAAATCAAAAAATGTAAATTATCTGACCATGCAAAGAGAGTCTAGAGACAAGAGTGCAAATGGGTAAAGGCAATTTTTCAGCTTAAGGTAACAGAATGGTTTGCATTGGAAGGGACCTTTAAAAGTAATAGTCCAAACCCCCAGTTATGGGCCAGGACATCCTGCACTGTTGGGTTGCATAAAGCCTATTCAACTTGATTTTGAAAAAATTCCAGTGATGGGATATCCACAGCTTCTCCGAGCAATCTGTTCCAGTGTCTCATTACTCTTGTCATAACAAATTTCTATTTAAACCTCTTTCAGTTTAATGCTATTAGCTCTTGTTCTGTTGCTACACACCTAGGTAAAAAATGTCTTCTACCATCTTTCTTATATACACTTTTAAGCATGGAAAGGCAACATTAAGATGTTCCCAAAGTCTTCTCTTCTCCAAGCTTAACAGATCCAATGGTCTCAACCTTTCCTCACAGGAGATGTTCTGGACTGGAAGTCCTCCCTGTTCTGGGCTTCCTCTGGCAGGTTCATGTCTGTCTTGAACTGGCGCCCTCAAAACTGAATGATACAGCTGATGTCTCACAAGAGCAAAGGAGAAGAGGAAGAACCACCTCATTCAGCCTGCTGGCTACATTGCTTTTTATGACTGCCTGGATATGAGTGGCTTTCTGGGTGGCAAGCACACATCGCCACAACTCGTGTTCAGTTCTTCATCCATCAGCACAGCCTAATCCTTCTTTACAGGGCTGCTCTCAACCCATTCATCCCACAGCCTGTATTAATACTGGCAGTTGTCCATCTCAGGTGCAGAACCTAATTTTATGGTTCCAATAGAGATACTTGAGGGGCATCACTCAATATTGATCTTCCTTTGGGCCTAGAGGCATTGGTCAGAACAGCTCTTTGGATGCAGACTTTCAGCCCACTTCCTCATCCATCTAAACACACATCTCTCCCATTCAAGGATAAGAATCTTCTTTGCAAAATATTGTAAAAAATTGAGCATTCCTGTGTGGGGAAGGGTAAAAAGAGTCCAAAGAAGAAACTCTGTAGTGGTGGGCCCTCTCTACCTCTGTGGAAGGCAGTTCTTTGCTGAGGAGGCAGAGTTTCAAACCCTCAGAAAAACTAGATAATGTGGAGATAATGGAGAGTAGATGAAAAATAAAAGAAGAGTAACATATTTTTGAAGTCATGAAACTTCATGGCATTGTTATACTTTTTTTTCATACTGGTGGTGTGAATTTATAAAGTAGAATAATCTGCATCTCTTCAAAGCCCATAGAGAAGCCTAGGCTGGGTTTAAAGGGAAAACATCAAAATTCATTGGGGAGTACTCGCATAAATCTCTAGACTTATTTCTGCCTGAAATCAACAGGAATTTTATTAGCACTACATCAATTTCCCAGCAAGTAAACAGATGACCATGTGGCTTTTGAAACATCTGTGTGCAAATGTGAGAATGAATGGTTGCAGGAGACTTAGCTACCCAATCAATTTTGCAATAGGAGGTCATTTTAGAATTAGAATCACTGTGACCTTAGATCCCCTATCTTTTGGTAAAAAAATTCAACGGAAACTTTGGCTGTATTTCACCATTTAAGAGAGATAATAAAAAACATTTTTTATTTACTCAGTCATTTTTTTGAAATTACTGGGAAAAAGAGTAAAATTCAACCCAATCATTTGACTGTGTCAACTGATTACTCAAATGTTATGTCACTTCTTGCTAGCCAAAATCTAGAGATAAAAAAATGCAAAAAATAATAGAAAAAAACCCCAACAACACAGCAAAACAAAACATAGCTGTGGTGTTCTCTGTCTACCTAAACATGGTGTAATGGAGCTAATCTAACGTTCACTTTGGGTCTGGCATTTTTCTGAATTGAAGTAAATCATTAGAAGTCTGTTTCTTACGTAGTTTGGTAAAAAGCAATGAAGGAATTTGTTCCTGCCTTGAAGAAAAATCTGGAGGCACATGAAGCAACCAACTGATTTGTGCTTACCACTTCAGTTTATTTTAGTTGAACAAAACAGTCACAGCAAAAACCCCCAAAACCACAAGAGTGCTGAACAGTTTTTAAGTGATGATCCCATTTGCTTTTCCTTAAGTTGAATTTTCAGAAAACAGTGCAAATAACGTGTTAACACAGCATTGAGCTAATACCTGAAAGTGTCACTTAGATGTCTCTATCCTTGATAAAAATGTAAAACATTTTCAAAATGTTATGTGGGTGTCTGAAAAGACTAAGGTTGAAGTAGTACTAAATATGAGTAACACTATAGTAATAGGGCATTATAATGGAAATAAGTGCAGAGAGAATAGTCCTCCTACATAATATAATCAAAAGATTGTGTGCTGGATTCTTGTAAGTATTCATAATGTATTTGTGTATAGATATGTCTACATGCACACAGATAAAAGTATATGCCTGCATATGTATGTATAAATATACTACAAAGCAGGGATGAAGTAAGGTGATCTGCATGATACAAATAGTTATGGTAATGACAAAAGAATAAAGTTGTCAATTAAAATACAACTGAAGAGGAATAGCACTTGTTTAGTTAGTAGAAAAAAGCAAAAACATCGTAACCACAATAGCTGCAGCGTGGTTACATTAATAATAGAATCATACTGCTCACATAACACTTTTCATGTGCAGAGCAGACAGCACAGCAGCTTACAGAAAGGCTGCAATACCGATATACCCACCTTACAGAAGATGAGGCATAGAGATGTGAAGTTCCTTGTGAACAAGAGACAGAACCAGGAATACCACATCGACCTCTTGATTTCTAATTCAGTGCACAACTTCTTTGTGCCTTGATAGCTATTCATTCAGTTCTTGACATAAACTTAAAAATAAGTCACAACTACTCACAATAAAAAATCATGAAAATTTTGCAAAACATTTTTTAAACAGTCATATTTTTCCCAATCTGACAGTTTTCGGCTTAATATCAGTTTCAGCCTGCTATTAGAACAAGAAGCTCACATGATGCAGTAAGTGTTTAAAACTGAATACTTAACTTCAGTCAGAAATTTTACAGAACATTTTGCCCAGTATTGTTTGATATAGCCATGTGTAAGCATGACTTCCTTTGACATAGATTTGTAAATCTCATTCTATATATGTGATTGTATGTTACTCAAATGAGTGCAGTTACTAAAATTATGAAACAGTGTCTAAGCTCAAGTAATCTTTGTTTCTAGGAAAAGAGTGGGTTAGAACTTCTATTCATAAAGCTCTGTGGTGGTTCAGGAAAAATTTATACCACTTTTTGATTAAGTCACTATATTCTAAGCATAGAAAATATAAACCAGTTTAGGCATATTGCTCAAAGAGTTTTTATACCCCGAAGCAAACAATATCTTTTAAATTTCTTGCCACAAGAATCTGTAGTATCATTTTCTTCAATAAATATTTTTATTCAGATTAGAAAATGTATGTTTTTCCTAGTAGGTTTTCATTATTTGGTGATTTCTAGTAAGTGTGGCAAATGTATGCTACTTACACAGCTTACATGTTCCAAGCATGGTATTTTATCAGATCAGAAGATCATACTTTAATTATTAAACTGTTCTTTTTTCAACCCACGTTCTTTACCTTTTTTTTTTTTTTCTTTCTTTCCTATCCCACCACAGGGTCAGGGAGGGGAGTGAGGAGTGAGCACATGTGCAAGTGTGAGGTACTTTGTTGCTGGCTGGGGTTAAACCTCCATTTATGCCAACCTGAAATGCAGTTTAATGGGCTTTATAGACTGAAAATTCTCAGCACAAAATGATGGAGTTAATATCAAATAAATTGATCCTTCTTGAATTTCTATAATGTTTTTGACCACCTTTGGTTTTTAATATCTGTTGATGCTTGGTGTAAGCTCAGCCCTTCTTCAGCAGTATTTTTCTAACTAGCTTCTACCTTCCATGCTCACTCCATGGGTTTTTAGCTCTTCTTAAGTGTAATTTATTACTTGGGATTTAAGTTTGTCACACTTTTGCCGTTCTGATTTCTTGATTTGCAAAACATATTCCAGTTTCTAAGTGAATTTTATTTAGTTAGATATTTCTAGGTAGATTCAAAAGTATTTAATGGTATGTACTGTACGCCTTGTTTTCTCTTCAGAGCTTACAATACTTAGCTGCTTGTTAAGAACAAAATAGGCATAGCAAGAAATTGAGTCTGTCATTAGACAAGACACTTCTAATGCATTTCAATGTGCAGTACCAGTTGCACATAGTACTATATTTTTATATGTAGTTTGTAAGTGCTTGAAAAATATTTTTATTTTTGACTTCTTATAATTTCTGCATCTTCCATTTTTGCAAAATGTGGCCCAAAATATCCAATTCAGTCTTCCTTCATTTTATTAAGTGTTAGAACCAGTAGAGTTTAACTACTCAAAAGTGTCTTTGTGACTTTGAATGTTGCAGGCCACATGTTATATATCTGAGATTCGGACTCATTGGTCTATATTTATTGTTTTCAGCAGATAATTCCACTTAGAGAAAAAATGGGAAAAAACCAAATAAGATAAATTTTTTCGTTGTGAATTTTACCTGAAAAACAAATACACAATACAAATATTTTGTATGCCCTGCCATTGTTTTACAGTCCTATATGTTCTGTGGCCTGATGGTTGCAATCTATATGGAATGGCTTAACGTGCCTCAGTTTATTTTTCTGCTTTACAGATCACATATCACTTTTGTTCAGAAGGTTACAGATATGATTTGACTCCAGATGCCAACAAAATATGTCAATAACCAACTCACTATATTTTTGCTACTTCTTTCCTATTTGTCTGGTTTTTTTTGAAGCCTAGGCACAGTGCCTTGCAGGCATTGTTGTTTTCTCTATCAAACATTTACAGAATACAAAGAGACACAATTGTATTGTAACAAAACACCATCATCTGCTACATTGCCTACTTCTGTCAATATTGTAAAAAGACTGGGTTACCTAGAAACACAGCAACTTTCCACATTTCTTGCCTTCCATTAAAAGTATCTAGATCATTCTGACCTGCCCTTATTAATGTAGGCTTTTTCTTAATCTTTTCTTTCTCTCACATTTCATTGACAAGCAGACCTCGGGGATGAATTGCAAAGGCACTAAATACCTACACTTTGCATTGATATCAAGGTATGGATCACTAGGATTTATTTTTAACATATCATTAATTTAATTAGCAACCTAATTTTTGCAGACCTTATTTAATAACTTTAACCATTAAGCCAAAAGATAGCCCAAAAGGTGGTGCACAGTATTTTGTACTGCCAGAATGCAGAACTTAAAACATACATGAAAAATATTACAAGTTGAAGTCATCAGGAATCTCACAGGACTATATTTGTGATACAAAGTTACTATCCAGCATATTATTTTTGCTCCACAAAGCAGAAGTGAGGAATTTCAGCTTCTCAGTTTTCTCAATTCATCTAGCTAGGAATTCATATACAGTCAAAGTAATCAGGGGAACTCTTGGGAGTCTGGTCTGATATGAATCAATTTAGATTGATTTATTATTTTTTTCTGCTTTCCTCATCTTTTTCTCCCTCAGTAGTTGCTCCTTGACAGCCATCACAATTGCTTACCCTTGTAAGGTCCTGTATTTATGCCTTCTATAAATCTGCCTCCTGATGAGCATTTTTAGACTTTCTTTTTCCTTCATTTATACGAAGAATTCTCATTAAAAGTTTTATGTCCAAGTTTCTCCACATCTTCCTGTTTGTTAAAGATTGGTGATGAGGTTTCTCAGCCAGTAATAAGCAGCATGAGACACAAATATGTTGTATTAAATGACTGTCACATTCTTCTGGATTCTGTAATATCGTTACTAAAACTTTAGAAGTCCTCATTACAATTTTCTTAATCTAGACTCTGAATGCTGAAAATTATAGGCTGATGATAAGGAAACCACAACCAAAGTTTCAGAGTATTTTCCTTGAGAACTGAAGAATACAAAAGACATTAAAAGTTATTTCAGACTGATGTAGAGGAGATATGTCCAGCAGCAAGTATCTATGCTGGACAATTAGTGTTTTATAACAAGTAGTGTTTATTATTCCCAAATAGGGCAAACTTGGAGAAATCCTGTTCTTGTGCTTGGATATTCACTTTAATAACAACTGCATGTTTTCACGGCCATATGTTTGACTTCAGAAGCCAAAATTTTGGAGTTCCACCTACCATTGTAAGCCATATGATCAATCTAAACTCTTGGGTAATTGATAAGTAAAATAACCCTCATGACAATTTTGTCCTTGACACTGATGTTTCCCTTAGAGATTAAGTAGGCCCTTCAAGTGATCTCTCCTTCACATCTGTCTGACTGAAAGAGAAACCTCTAAAGCAGCTTTCCATCTCTTTATCTTCAATGTTGTGATTAAAAGAAATCCATAAGCGTTATCAGCATCTGCTTTTTTTCTCTGTCAGATTGGCAAATTCCATTAACTTTACTGGATGTCACTGACATCAATCTATTTGGATTGAAGTATTGAGCAAAAATGGCCAAGGTTTATCACACCTTAATGTCGTTGTGTTCAGATACATACCCAAGACTCAGAAATGTTGATCCATTCAACTCAGGTCTAGTTTCTTCTCAAGAAACTAAGATAGAATCTTTATGGAAGGGAAAAACAAAACAAAACAACAAAAACAACAACAAAAACCTGCCAGAACCATTTTGATGTTAGTTTGGAATGAAGTAGAAAATTTTGGTTCTGTTTTTTTTTTTTCCCTCAAAATGACAAACTGGCTTCTTAAAGCTAAATGCCAGGGCTTCTTAAAGTTTAGAGAAAGTGTAGACCAAATTCACTGACTGACTGAATAAAGAAATGCATAGTTTTCTTTTTATTGTTTTGATGGTTTTGGTGTGAAAGATTGCCTCAGCTTTTTTTTTTTTTTTTTT